>JAHWFO010011261.1:1477577-1534765 GCA_023313115.1 Rhysida immarginata
TGGTCCAAGCAGTGGCACTGGAAGTAAACATTTCATACGGAACTGCACACACCATATCATCCACGAAGATCTTAAGTTTCAGAAATGTCAGTAAGATGGGTCCCTAGGCAGCTCACACCTGTGCACATAGAGAACCGCATGGCATACAGTTTGGAGCATTTGCTTCATACCACAAGGCACTCATTCCTTGAGCACATTGTCACCGTAGATGAAAAGTGGGTGTTTCGTTACACCCCCTCCCCCTCTGAACAAAGGGACAGAATATGGTGTGGAAAAGCACCGAATCTCCCCCTCCAGAAAAATTCAAGACAACACCTTCCACAGGTGACTTGTTTATTGTTTTCTGGGATAACCAAGGTGTTCTTCTTGCTGGTTTTCTGGCCAAAGGAGAAACTGTGGTGAACGCTGCTGTTTATTTTGCTGCATTAGATCAGCTACAAGCTGCTCTGTGCCAAAGCGTCCACAGAAACAGTGGACGAGATCATCTGCATGACAATGCGTGTCCCCATGTTGCTGGAAGTCTTACGCCATCCAGCCTACAGTCCAGATCTAGTGCCCTCGGACTCTCACCCGTTGGGACCTCTAATGCAACACTTTGCTGACACACACTTTCAGAGCGACAGTGAGATTAAAACATCTGTATATGATCATGGCTTTGCTCCCAGCCAAACGAATTCTATGCTATGGGCAACGAAAAATTGGTCTCATGTTGGGACAAATGCTTAAATGTGAATGGTTTTATGTTGAGAAGTAGATCAGTGTTCTTCGTTCAAAATGTATAGTATGATTTTTGCAAATACATGATGGTTTTGCTGTGAAAAATTTACTCAATTACTTTTTGATTTCCCCTCATAAGTGTTTTGACTTCGTTAACATACAGTAAATTCTTTGCTGACGACCACCTGAGCTTAATGACCACCTGTTTAACGCGACCATCGACCGACATTTTCGATCCTCGATGTATCTAAACCTATACTAAAAACCGATCTATAATGAACACTTACACAACTAAACCTAACTGACAATTACATCACTACACTATTCTCTGTAATCAACCACTCAGAGTCAAAAGGTAGAAACTGCAACCACTTTTTCTTTTAACCTACTGAAATTGTTTACTATGTCAAGCCTATCTTTGGGGAAGAAAATGTTGCTCCGAAATCACTCGGGGTGTTTCCATAAAGTCTGAGCGATCTCAACTATTTCAATGCGGTTGCAAAAATCCTGTCTAAAAATAACGACCACTTTATTGTGTGCGACCAGTCACGCACACTGAAACTGGACTCCAAAGTCGGGCCCTACTTGGTCTGACGGAATCGAAATGGCAGACGAAATTCAAGAAATTCAACTCTTTAGCTTTCTAGATAAACAAATGGTTCAATCGTACCACGTGACTTGTAGGGGACCGCTTGGACTTTGTGCTCAAAAATTCTTTTATAAAGAAATAAACATATCTGTATTTTTAATTTTGTGAATTATTAATTTTTTTTTAATTGAACCTGTATATAACAACCACCTGACCTTAACGACCATTTCTGCTTGGTCCCATGGATGGTCGTTATAGACAGTTTTTACTGTAGTTAAAGATGGATGCATTGCTGTCATAAGTGCTTCAGGCGATGATGAGACTCACAACTTGTATTATTGGATTGGAAAGAAAGTTCTCGCACAACGTTTATAAATAATGAAATACTCGGAAACAATGGAGCGAAAGGCACATATCAATCTGCAATGTATTCACCGTTACTGTCGAACACCTGCTGCCAATGACAGTAAATCATGGATACTTGTGTGGTAAAACACAGCTGGCTTGTGTTCGAAGAAGTCACTAACTGCAGTTGTGAGGTCTGCATCTGTTGCGAAGTTTTTGTCATTCGAGAAGCTCTGTAGTGCCCATCCATGTGAATACAGTCACTTGCTGGGCCATCATTCAAAGCGTGGATAGTGTCTCCAGCTCTGCAAGGAAACGATTCAATTAGACATCATTGCATGTGCTTACTTATACAGGGGTTGGACAAAATAGTAAGAACACCTTTGATTTTAGATGTTTTGTCGAATCTCTAGAAAAATACTTGACGAAATATCCTGAAACTTCAGGGGTGTATTTAGAATGATTGTACAGGAACTTTCTTTCCAGCCCAATAAATTAGATTTTTGAATATTTCTAAATTAAAACTTCTTCCTTTTTTCTTTTTTAATATGGTTTTTCTCATCCGCAACACGTGAAGATGAATTTGCTGCCAGTCTTAGTCATTATCCAATATCATTTGGTCATAGGACAGTTAAGCTTTGATCCAAAAGAGCTGAAAAACAAATGCCTGAAGGGCAAATACCACAAGGATGCTCCAGGACCAGAAAATAGTCTGCACAATCAGGTTTTATTAATTTTTCAGTCTTGATTTATGTCTGAAATTGAGAAAAGGAGAGGTACTGTGGAACAACATTGAAAAACCGCAACATAAAAAAGGAAGCCTTAATTCATGAAATAAACTTACAAAGAATACTTAAATATACACTCACATGCCAAAAGTCACGGGATGGCACCTAATAACGTGTGGGACCTCCTCTAATGGTGCGATGTGGCATTGATTCCACAAGTCGGTAGAAGACATCTGAAGACATTGCCAACCATTCCGACTGGAGAGCTTCCCATAATTGCCCATTATGGAGCCACCACTGGCTTGCACATAAAGTCCATGGCACATAAAGTGCATGCTTGATAACTTGGGTCCATGGCCTCATGGGGTCTGTGCCTCACTCGAGCCCTACTATCAGCTCGTATCAGCTGGAATCGAGACTCATAAGACCAGGTCACATGTTTCCAGTTGTCAAAGTGTCCAGTCAATGTGTTCATGGGCTTGTTCATGGATCCCTCATGGGTCTTCTGCTTCCATATCCCATGGAGACCAGATTTCATGGACAGTTCGCATCGATACAGCTCTAATATCACCCTGGTTAAAATTTTATATCATCTGGCGTAGTGTCAGTTGCCTGTTAGCGGTGACCATTTTACTCAGACGCCATTGGTCCCGTTCACTGATAAGATGTGGTCGACCACTGCGTTGTCCGTGGTGGGTGTAATGCCGTCAAATTGGTACTCTCGGTAGACTCTTGAAACTGTGGACCGTGGGATGTTGAATTTTTGAACCACTTCCGATATTGAATGACCCATACGTCGTGCTCCACATACCATGCCACGCTCGAAGTCAGATAGCTCTCGTCGTGTAGACACTGTCACACGGAACACCTCACACCTTAGTCATGACAGTGAAATTAAACCCACTGACACTGATTTGCATATTTATACTGTTTGCACATGATGCTACTGCCACTTGAAAAATAGTCCACTGCTATCCCATGACTTTAGACATGTGAGTGTCTATTTCAGATATCATAGAGCCATCTTTCAGCAAATATATGTATTAGACAAGAAGTAGTGGACTAGCAATTAACAAACTTATTATTTCAAAATTTCCTTCTATCTATAAACAGAACACAGTTCTTAAATTTTGAGTGGCCAATTTATTAGGCACACCTTCTAATTGTGTGTTGACCCCCCTCCCCTCATTCGTATTGCTCTCGTTCGTCCTTGCCTTCGTATCGACATTCAGCAAAAAGCCAGCTATCTCTCAAGATGGACGTGGGGGATCTATTTTCCTAAATATTTGTATTCCGGAAAATCACGGCGTGTGGACTTCAGAAGCACGGGGCCTTATGAAGCCACACCATAACCATTGAACTCGGGCCAGCTGTGATTGTTTATTTCAAAGATAAAAACAACAAAAACAAAAAAACATGATTGGGAAATGGTGGTTGCTCCCACAGTGCAAAGACGTCAGTAGAAACGAGCCACCCCAGCAGTTGCGCATGAGAACTGAATGCGTTGCTCTTGACTTTCTGGCCTTCAACAACTGACAGGTTGCTGCAACCATGTATGTAAATGATAATTATTCGGCCTCTTATGCACCGTCGACTGGTTGCTAGCAATGTCGTGGCATAACTAGAATAGTTACCGTTTAAGCATGTGGTTTCGGCAGCTCGTCAGTTGCTGGTGTCCAGAAAATCAAGAGCAATTCATTCGGCAACTGGGAAGTTGCACAACCACTGGGGTGACTTGTTTCTATTGACGTCTGCTCCCTGTGCGAGCAACCACCCCTTCTCGATATCAATAAACAATCACGGCTGGCCCGAGGATGATGCTAATGGTAAGTTTTCACAAGATCCCGTGTTTCTGAAGTCCACACGTTATAAATATTTTCAACAAGAGCCTTGATTTTCCACATTATAAATATTTTTTCATAAGGTCAACAAGAGCATTTAGCATTATTCATCAGGACCCGAAATGGCAGTTTGCATGAGGCCTCACTTTTTCTTGGACTTTGTCATTATCCCCCTTGTCTCATTTCATTTTAATTTATTGTCATGTTTCGCAAGGCCTCGGAAAAAAATTGAAATGTGCGTTTATTTCCACGTTCTTGTAATAGGAAGTTACCTTATTTTCTTCCTATTTTGTGTTTTTCTTTTAATAATACAGAAAGTTGGCCGTGGATACCTGAAACCACAGTTGCCCTTTGTACGAGGGCAAATCATTGAGTTAGTTGGACGAACATTGTATACAGAAGTTTACTGAATGAGATGAACCTAAACAGGTGCATATGAGCCCCAGTCCATCATTGTTTTTCGATGTATCCTCCAACCACATTGAAGCTTTTGTCCTAGCATCTCTTAGAATGCCATTGGCTGTGCTTTCAACCACTGTCCCACAGCCCCTTGCACTTCTGCATCACACAAGAACTGCTTCCCAGACAAGGCCTTTTTCATAGGGTCAAAGATCTGAGGATTCAAGATCGGAGCTCTAGGAAAGTGCTGCAGCACCTTATAGTCGTACCTAGTGACTTGTTTCTGGATCGACCTAGCAATGTGTGGCTGTGCATTGTCAAGCTGTAGCACTTGATAGCTTGGTCAACATGGCACTGTAGGAGACACTGTTAATCGTTTTGCATTTAGGCATGAAGTCCATTAGCACAAACCCGAACATGTCTCAGAACACTGTCACCATCACCTTCTCTGCTGAGGGGGTCATCCGGAATTTCTTTGCACATCTGCTTTGTGTCTGGTGTGTAATGGTAAGCCCAGACTTGTCTCCTGTCACAATACTAGTCAGAAAGGCTGTTCCATCCACCTCGTACCATTATAAATGGCTGAGGGCCACCTGGCAACGTTGGTCATTTACAGGAAGACACTGTTTTGCAGTAGGCCAACTTCGTATGCACAATATCGAAAGCCATGCCATAGGATATGCCAAACATGTCCGCTAATGTTTGCAGGTGGATGCGGCAATCCTTTTTTATGACTTCTTCAATGGCTTGGATTCTGGCAAGCATTGACATGTCCACAGCTTGTCTGGGCCAGTCCTTGTCCAAGATTGTGCGTGATGTAAGGACAGTCGCCATATTTCTCTCATCTGCCATCTGGCGACGGGGAGTCGCAGCCAATTTCAAACTCCAGTTGGGTGGGGCTTTCAGTGCACAGACTTTAACCTGATTGCCTATAGCCATATTCTCAGGAGCTGCCATGCAACTTATTTATTGATATGCCCTCGTATATTTATTTTGTGGATAAAGCTTTTTCCTTTTGTTGCTGGATCTGAAGGTTGGCTTCTGTAAAATTTAAATTAAAACTAAAATAAATTCACTGTTCCAATTGAAAATCATCATATAAATATTCATAATTTTATTCTTTAATTGCAGTGCACACCATGGAAAAACCATTCATGTTGCTCTTACGACAACACTGTGATGCTTCATGATAGTAATGATAAACGATATAATTTTAATCGTGCTCACTGTAGTAAATTATCAGAAGAGTGTGAAAGGCATTTCGTACAAGATTTGTGTTTCTACGAATGTGACCCCAATTTAGGACCGTGGCTAGTGAAAGTAATAAAATAGAAATATAAACACGACTATTATTTATATTAGATTGGATGTGTACATAAATTCTTGCTTTTAAATTTTAGGTCGATATGAAACTGAGAAAAGAGCGTTTTATTCACGTGCCTTTGTGTGCTAGTGATTGTGATCAGTGGTTTAAGTCTTGTCAGAATGACTTTACTTGTGCTGAAAACTGGATCAGGGGATTTAGACGAGAAAATGGTTAAAAATATTTAAAATTATAAAAACACAGGTATACGCTGCATAACATCCATGGAGCATTGGCCAACAGCATTTATTTCATATCCCATAAACCAATAATTTAGAAATCCTGATTGGTAACAAGACTAATGCCCATATTCACCATGTTTTAAAATGAGTTTAAACTCTGGTTTAAGCGTAACTCGTATTCACCACACAGTCGACTTAAAAGTCACCAAGTTTAAGTTGCCCCCTATAGACACTTAAGTCGATCTGAAACTGATGTGCATGCGCAGTGTATCTCCAGCCACTCCAGCCAAAGAAAAACGACATGGATATGACCTAACGACTAAACAACAACCCTCTCGCTGATCTCCTTCGTCAGTTTCTCGAAAGTTTCATGCGATAACCGGTAGCACTTTCGAAAATCAACCTCTTCTAGTTCTGCAAAGTAGAAAGTCTTTTTTTTTTTTTTTTTTTTTTCTTGGATTCATCTGTTTGCGATAAGGGTTTTCCTCCTCTGTGTATCAATGAGAATCATAGTCTGTAGAAGTTGAATACAAATTATGAAATGTTGGGTATATTAGATTAAAACGAAGTTGAACATTACAAGCCTGACTTGCGAAAGAACAAGTTAAGCAGCTGTTGGTGAATATGAGGGTTAGTGAATGTAACTGAATGTAGCAAAAGTTACAGCTTTCACCATACAACAAATCACATATAGCAACTGTCAAATTTAGGCCTTTTAGAAAGAATTACAGTCGAACCTTGATAACTCGAAAAAAACTGATAAACCTCGACTGGAATTGGCATAATGCTGAAATGTTTCCAATCATAAAATATGCAAATGTAGAATATGGAGCTCTGACAATCCGCATGCATACCATGAAGTTTCTCTACATTCGCCAAAGATTTGTGGTGGCTTCACTGCAAACCTCATCATTGGACCTATTTTCTTCAAAGAAAACGCTAGTGTTTTGGTAACAGTGACAATCACAGGTCCCACTGCCTATGGATTTTACAGGATCGTTTTTTCCTTACATAGGGAATGGGACATAGTACGAGGTGCGTTCAAGTTCTAAAGTCTCCTAATTTATTTTTGCAAAACTATTCACCCTAGAAAGTTGAAACTCCCATCATTTGTTCACATAGTCAACCTCTCGCCGTACACATTTTTTACATTGCTGACGCCACGATTGCATCGCCGCTGCAAGCGCTTCTATAGTGGTCTGTTTTGTCTACTGGATGAGCAGAAGCTTTATTCCTTCTTGCATAAGTGATTTCCCAGTAGACAAAACTGGTTCCTAAAGAAGCATTTGCGGCGGCCTACCAATCATGGCCTCAGCATTGTGAAAAATGTCTACGGGTAAAGGTTGACTATGTGGACAAATGACAGGAGTTTGAGCTTTCTAGGGTCAATAGTTTTTCAAAAATAAATTAGGAGACCTTAGAACTTGAATGCACCTCGTATATTGGGAAATGTAGCATTCCAGCAAGATGGTGCATCACCACACATAATCATCCCTCTAAAGCATGGTTTCCCACATGTGTAAAACAACGGCAGAAACTATAAAGCAGAAAAATTTTATGACCTCAGTTCCCGACATAAAATCTCTTTATCTTCGTAAGCTATGACTCAACCCAGCTCGAAAAAACAGGAGTTTTCTGTCGGACAGAAAGACGAAAGCAGGAAGTGAATGTCATAAAATTTTTTTGTAGTTTCTGCTGTTATTTGACGCATGTGGGAACTAGCTTAAAGCATTACTTGCTTTCTGTTTTTACTGAAGACAGATTGATTGAATGAAATGTTCCAATAGTGTGGCCTCCTCACGAAGAGAGCGAGCTCAAATTTCACAGCCAATGTTGCAATCTGTCGTTTTCAATATCGTTAACCGCTTAATTTTGGTGATAGAAGAGAAACGTAGCCATACCCAGCAGATTATCCAATGAAAAATGTAAATTCCTTGTTTGCATATTTTATGATTGGAAACATTTCCTCACTACGCCGATATGAACGTGTTAAGTAAGTTTCTTTGGGTGACCCTGTATATAGGAAAATCCCACACCCTTTTATTCTCCGCAAGGTTAAAATATTTGAAAATGGTGTTAAAATTGAAAATCGAAAAAAAAAAAAAATTATCTAACCGCGTTTACAGCTTAGTTAAAAGTCTGTTAATTAACCATGTTTCAAAAACCTGGTTAGTGACGTCATATCCCAGTTGGTGCCAATAAACATTAAAATAAAACACGACGGTCAAGCGAAAGCGCAGCAGTAAGTGGTCTGATGAGGAAAACTAAAGCTCTTAGTACCAGTTGGGGAGAAAAATTTTCAGGCTTGAGAAAGGCTAAATGTAACTGCTAAGTGTATGAGCACATTCTGCTCCTTCCATTGTAATTTGGGTAACTGCAAGATTTGACGTCCACAGAAGCCAGTTGCTACTCAATGCCCTCTATCAACGCAATTGTGAGGGGGAAAAAATCATAGAAAACACTATTTTGCTTGGTAACCCCATATCCCTTGAATGCAGTACGAATGGAAAGTGCTTTATTAGCTAACCACGGTTTATATTCATGATCAAGGTGTTGTACGAAAATAGCATTACTTTGACACTCCCCCTCTGTGAAATATCCTTGCTCAAGTCCTATATTAAACAGATCAAGTCATGGATGTTAAGCAGTATATACCTGTGCTTCTACTAAAGCATTTCAAGCTCTAATATCATTTTGCTTCTTGTAGGTACAAACGTTTGTTCTAAAGAAAACGAATGCAAAACATTTAAAGAAGTTTATCAAACTGCTGAGAATTTCTGTGAAAAGGTTACTTTTGTTTATTTGAAAATATTAAAGGATTATTTTTGTGATTTTGGAAAAGTGGATTTATCGATTTCATTATTAATTGCAGGTGTGGGATTATTCTTGGAAATATACACCCGATGACCAACCTTGCATGAGAATTTGGTTCGACGGTTCTGCTGGAAATCCTAATGTACGAGTTGCGGAATTTCGTATTAATCAACTGACGAATGAATGGAATGCTGGCAAACATAATGTGTCGTCAGCTTTATTATTATCATTATTATTCCTGTTTGTAACAATGAATTTTTATAAATATAATTTTTGAAGAAAAACTGGCCAAACTTTAATGATTTTGGCTTTTGTTATTGTTGTTGCTCATCCAATTTAGTTACTGTATGTAAACTAATTTGATTAGAAAATATCGATTGAGCATAATATTATATTGGGTGTACAAATAAGT
The DNA here is from genome assembly GCA_023313115.1 of Rhysida immarginata. NCBI lineage: Eukaryota > Metazoa > Arthropoda > Chilopoda > Scolopendromorpha > Scolopendridae > Rhysida > Rhysida immarginata. Next base: position 1,486,968 of record JAHWFO010011261.1, read on the forward strand.
TTGTTGTTGGTCACGCTATTAAATTAGTTTTTATAGAAAGATCATGATTATTGTATTCAAAATATTTACCATCGAAACGTACAACATTCCAGGCAATAAATGGATTCTGCAATACAACTCTTTGCTAAAAAATTAGAATAACGGTATTTTACGTTTTGAAGTTAAATTTGAGTGGAGAATGATCAACGAACTTTTGTAGCTACAGGTTTAGACTTTTTAACTGGGTAATGTACTACCGGTAATTTCTCTAGTCAACCTCAAATGGAAATTAAAATTTACATTCAACAAATTGAAGATGACAAAATATTAGAATAATTTCCAAAACCATCCAATTTGGTGAGCAGAAATGTTGCAAATGATTGACACATCTTTTTAATGCTCAATATAAGCAACTTTTCTTAGCTCAGACTGAGCAAACATGGGTAGAAAATTCGGACGTTTATCATATCACAAAGCGAACAATATGTGATCTTTATTGAACTGAAAAAAACTCTGTCAGAAACTTCGAAAATCATGAAGTGCTCACAGTCTACAGTGGCAAAGGTATTAATCAGCAAAAGGAGGATCCAACTTTTACAGGAAATCGAAAGAGATGTGGATGAAAACGAAAGATAAATATTGGATGCCCTGCCTCAGCTCTGATTGGCTCTTGGATGGGTCATTCTTTCATCGGACGCTGTTGCTTTCTTGACATCATTAGCCCTTTAACCCTTAATCACTCGTGTCGGGTCCATATGACTACCAATAGCTTTTAGCATTCGTCTTTAAAGCTTTACCAGAGTAGACTTTGGTAGTTTATCATTTACAATTTGTAATTGTTGCAGAAAGAACAGATCATGGTGAATTTGAGTAATTAAGCCTTAATTTACCATGAGTAATGACTGGTTGATGTATATTTATATAATTTTATTAGGAAAAAAACGATAGAAAACGAGGTACATCTGCATAGAGAACACGCTATTGGAGAGATTCAATATGGCCAACTTGAGAAGTCATTAAGGATTCTAGGAGTAGCGAGATGCTCAGTTGTAGTTAATTGGCTGCGCATTCGGGGCAATTTCTGAAAATTCCAAATTGGTTGGAACTTCAAAAGCCGCTTAGTTGTCGCTTCTAAGCTTGAATGAATTGAACTTGAAACTGCCTTTACTGGAATATGTGAAATAATAAGACACAATTGTTCTCCAGAAATGACAATGCTAGACTTCATGCCACTAAACGTTTCAAGAAGCATTTGGTAGGATGTGTTACCACACCTACTGTCAGATGACTATTTGTTTAGAGTGGCTTGCTTCTGACGAGGAGATAAAAAATTGGACTGGATTGCTTCCAAACAACTAGAGTTCTTCTACAACTCCTTGCCAAAAAATTAGAATAACTGTATACATATATTAGGTTCTGAAGATCTGAGTGGAAATTAATCAATGCACTTTTGTAACTGCACGTTTAAACTTTTTTTCTGGATGATATACTTATTCCTGTAGTAGACCTCAAAAGAAAAATTTATTCAAAATTTAAAATTTACATTAAATAAATTGAAGATGACAAAATAATAGGATAATCCCGAGATAGAGACCAAAAATTAGAATGACGACTAAAAAAAGATACACAAATCACTTTAAACGAAAATGATTCATCAAATTAATACTTAATAGTGTCACCTTTGGCTTTAATTACAAGACTTAGCCTATCTGGCATGCTGTTGACCAACTTAGCACATTCTTCCCGACTGTTATTAGACCGAAATGATTGATTGCCAAATTGAACTCCTGTTTTTCTGTGGAAGTCTTTGCTGAAGTCTAGCTTTCATCAATTTTCAGTTGGATTACTATCTGGTGAATTACTTGTCAGATATTTCATAATGAAGACATTCTTTCTTTGATTTAGCAATATGACTAGATGCACCATCCTGCTGGAACAGAAAGGAATCACAGCAAAGATCTCCAGATGATGCAATCATGAAATTGTCAAGTATTTCTTGAAAGACTGCAGCATTTTCTACACCATTTAGGACACACAACTTTCCTACTCCATAAGATTTCATTACCATTATTGAATCAGCAAATGTCACCGATCTGTTGACGGAATTCCTGTTGTAAACTGCTTATGTATGTCTCCACACGTGAGACAAAGGCAAAGAAAACACGGACTTGTCTTAAATAGTTTGTTAATCCAGTCATCCTGTCCCTAAGCAACGCTTTCATTGCACCCCTTTACATGGGTAACCCATGATGGGTTGGTCTTTGCTTCCATGTCATCAGAGGTTTAGTTTTGAGAATTCTGGGTTGAAACACAAATTGATGTAGTCATCTGTTTGCAGTTCTGCTAGATACGGTTGCTCCACAGTTTTTCTACTCAAAATTAATATATTTAACACTTTTGAAATGGTGTTTCTTTACAATGTTATTCTTCTGTTGCTTGCCCTGCCTCTGATCATGATAAGAAATATAGTGTGAACCGAATGTGATTAAGTGAAATCTGATCATGATGTTCGAAACGTGTAAATTTCATAACCTGATCAAATCCTTACACATGTTGAAAGCCGATCAACTCCCAGAATCCATTGCGCTCGCCAAGGCTTTTCATAATGACAGAAAAAACGCCGCTACGCTATATACTTAAAGTGTTATACTAATTGCGCCGTCGTGCCATGAATAATTAACGTAGAAGGAAATCCATTTGTTGAAGAACATCGGTTATGAACCGAAACAAGAAAGAAACCAAGTTTTTTTTATAATCAAAGAAGATTGGATCGGCGGTAAAGTAACTATCGCTAAAAATTCCACTATTACCATCTAGTGACAAAAATCGTAACCCTGATCGTGATTAAGATTACGCAGTGTGAACACATGGATTTGTCAATAAGGCTTGAACATGATTCACCATGAACGTGTGTAAAATGATCACGATCAAGAATTGTAGTGTGAACAAGGTTATTAGGCCAGATTCACACTTCGACGGAAGACATCAATGACGAAGAACTTGCGGTCAAAAGAGCACAAATATCAGGTGGAAAACAGGATAGACGCAGTCTTGAGTTGGATTTTATCCCTTTTCTACCCAATATTCGCACTTCCTTGACCACTATCCTTTGCCGTTGCGGAATCCATTGTAGTGCGAATCCAGTGTTAGTCTAGAATTTGCTGAATGTGAAACTTGCTCCGGATTTCAAAACGCATGGCTTTATCACGGCTAGAAAATACCTGGAATGTGGGTGGTTACTTCACACTGCGAGTCCGCTGAATGTGAAACTGCCTTAATGCTTCCAAATCTGCGTCTTCAATCTCAAACATCTGCATCTTTTGGTGCACCTTCAATGATCTCAGTCTTTCACGTCAAAATCATTACTTTAGAATTAGCTGAAACACTCTTTACAAGTGCATTCAGCTAGAGCATGTTCACCAAGCAAGGCTTCCATAAGCAAACGAGGACTTTCAGTGGGAATATCGGGTGGAAAACAGGATAGACCCGATTTCGAATTGGAATTTATCCTAATATTTGCATTTCCTTGACCGCAATCTCTTTCCGTCGATGCCTTCCATCGCTGTGTGAATCCAGTCATAGCCTAGAAACCGTGAATATAAAACTGCTCCAGATTTCAACACGCATGACTATCCCAGACAGAAAATATCTGGAATGCGGGCGATTACTTCACGCTGCGAATTCGCTGAATATGAAACTGCCTTAATGCTTCCTTACTTCAATCTCATACACTGGCAGTCAATCTTTTGGTGCACCTTCAATGATCTGTCTTTCACGTCAAAACCATTACTTTTGAATTATCTGAAATACTGTCTACAAATGCATTCCGCTAGAGCACGTTCACCATGGAAAGCTTCCAGAAGCAAATGATGACTTTAAAAAAAAATGTAGCAAAACTTCCTGCACACTTGAACGAAATGTCCTACAGTAATTATCAAAGCTTGTTTCAAGACTTTCTTATTGAAGTGTTGCAGTTCTCAATTACCTGGTGTCCCAAAAATGAGCGACGGTTTGAATACTCAATTAACGAAAAACTGACAGCATTAGAAATGTACAGTTTGCTGTGTTCTGCTTAGGAAACAGGGAATTTATTTGCACCAAGTTTCAAAATTAGTTACAAAGTTCTTCAACATCCACAAACAATAGCAGAGTTGTCAGACCATTCCAACTGAAATGTTTGCATGGGCACCTGCGAATTTTGTCCTCAAGACTGCACCGCAGTGCTGAAAATGGTTGTTATTTTGAAAACACTTATAGTGGTTCCCTGTCAGCAGCGCCATCTGTTGACTAATTGTAACCTGGTGCGAATAAATTCCCTGGTTTCCTAAGCAGAACGCAGCAAACCGTACATTTCTATCGTCTTCCGTTTTTCGCTAATTGATTCTTCAAATCTTCGCTCATTTTTGGGATACCTGGTACGTGAAATCTGCGCTGGTTCTGCCATCTATTAGCAAACTGTGTAAACCTATTTGAACACCCAATAATAGAACGTTATCATCTTCGTCATATTGGATCCTTCCCATACACTCTTCCTTATAAGATATAAAATATCTATTTTTAGCAATTTTTTTTTATTACTTTCAATTTATGGAAGCACATAAAAATAATTTTTTATATACAAATTTTTTTTGGAACATTCACATAAATTTTTTTTTCCTATTTGCTAAACTTTTGCATTTGTTATTTTTTTTTAAAAATATTAACATATAATTTTTTTTAATTTTTGCTGCTAAACTTAAGCACAAGATAATCATCTAAATAATAATATCTAATTACATTATTCAAACACCAGTTAATTTATGCATCTGCATTATCCGTCTTTTGTTTACTTTCCTTATAGCGTGCAACCAATTCATCATGAATCATATCGATACTTGTAAACTCTGCATAAGTCACACCTATGGCCAGTGCTGCCTGAACGATACCTAATAAGCCAGCTTTACCCCACACTCTAGAGGAAGCTTTTCTGTACAAAGTGAAGGCTGCTTTAAACTGCTTCATACTGGGTACTGCATAGCTCAGGGAAGTTCCTGCTAGATAAAAGGTTGACAAAGGTGCTAATAACATTGGATAGACTAATCCGCACTGCATCTGGATAAACAGTGCTCGTGTCTCCAAACAAATAGGGCATGTGTATTCGCTGAGTAGAATTTGGTTCGTTACAAACATTGTGTGGAACATTGGCGTTACAATCGCCGGTAGAGCTACTAAGGGCATATACGATGTCAAAAGTCCAAAATTGTGAAGCCTTAGCTTTTTCCGATAATGGCTGTTGATTACATAACCAGTAAATCCAGCAGCAGCAGAGAGCAGTCCAATGCCATAAGTAAAAGGCCATCTACAATAAGAAAAATAAAATTACTACTCATTACATTACACCAACATCCAGGATGTTAAGCTAAAGGGAGTAATTAATGACATGACAAAGAACAAAAAGTATCCTCTTAACGTACGAGAATAGGCTGAAAAGTAATGCACACATGCTTGAAAGCGCGAACGAAATGATCTTCAGAAGCACGCCAGATTGAATGTGGAAGTAACATTCCCCCTCTAAACGCATGCGCAAGTATGAGATCGTTGAATTCATCCAGTGTATTTTGAGAAGCACAAGTCTGGAGACTTGTTCTAGTGCTATGTCAATGCCGTTATCGAATTTTTAAGTGCTGAAAAAGTGATTCCTACTGAGATTCGTCGTCGTTTAAAGGATGTTTATGGTGAAGATGCTGTTGATGGGTCTACTGTAAATCGATGGGTAATAAAATTTTGTGACTGCGAGCCTGGAAAAGCCATAATTGCGATGAAACAAGCAGCGGACGTCCGCTCACTGCCACAGATGATAAACATCGCAAACTTGTCAACAATTTGTTCAAAATGACCGGCGAATCACTCAAAAGCTTATCGCAAATCATATTGAAATATCCAAGGAACGGGGGACGAGTCATGGGTCCATCATTACGACCCGGAAGAGAAAAGACAGAGTGCTGAATATCGACATCTGTCTTCTCCTCAGGCGAAAAAGTTCAAAATACAAGAATCTGCAAAAAAAAATTCTTTTGACTGTGTTTGGGATGCTTATCGAGTTTATGTGAACGATTTTCTGGAACGAGGGGCAACGGTAAATTCTTCTCACATGTCAGTACATATAGACTCGAAAACTCCTAAGAACGTCGAGTTTGTCATGTTAGAGGCAGCCTGGAGCTGTCCATACCCCTCGCGTGCAACTGCAGACGCTCTGCAAAACCTGAAGTTTGAACCGATTCCACACTCTCCTTACTCCCCCGATCTTGCGCCTTGCGGTTTTTATTTTTTTCCTCTACTCAAGAGAGACCTCAAGGGTGATCATTACACCTTGGATGAAGAGGTGAAGGCAGCTGTCCAGTCCTGGATTCGAGAAAAGTCAGAAGAATTTTTCGGTAATGGAATGAAAAAACTTGTTACACATTGGGAGAAATGTGTTAGCCTTAACAGTGACAATGTTGAAAAATAAATATACGATTTTGAAGCTTAAGAATTGTACTGTATGTACTTTTTGCCCAATCTTGCTATTTGTTTTTGTTCGTATTCTACAAGCATGTGTGCATTACTTTTCAGCTTACCCTCGTATATCCAAAATTTGCATAATTATTATTGTTATAAATTTATTTCAATGAACATCAATACAAACAAAAGAATAAAAATTATTAATGAACAGTTGTAAAAGGTGGCTACAAATAGCATGTGCTTAACGTGGTAGCCCCTAGGAAAAGAAAAAAAAAATTAATAAGTAGTAAAAAAGGAAGAAGGACATGATAAAAAATGGTACACCTAATAAAAAGAAAACAAACATCAATTACATCTTAGATAAAATCCACTTTTTTAAACTAGTTTTAAAAACTGCAAAATTCTTTAATAATCTTATTTCATTTGGAATTCTATTCCATAAAAAAATCATTTGATTCGTGATTTTTTTCAATCCAATTTCCTTATAAACTTTTGCTATTCTGAGATTACTCTTCAGTCTTGTGTCATAGTTATGAAAGTGACTGTTCATAGAGAAGCGCACATGTTTACAAATCAATTCTCTAAACATATGAATACCTAATAAATATATGTGTACCTGATGTAGATTCAGAATTCCAGATCTCGCAAACAAAGCTGTTGGAGAACCTTGTGCATAAGGGAGATTATAAGTAATTCTAATATATCTTCTTTGCAATTGTGACAGGGTCTTATCAAAACTGATGTTGAGTCTCCCCAACAAATATTTGCGTACAAAAAATATGGATATACAAAAGCATAATATACAGCAATACAAACTTTGGTTGTTAAGCAATTCCTACTTCTTCTAGCAATACTGACAATGGGTGAAACCTTTTTCAGAACATATTGTATATGTTTTGACCATCTTAAATTTTCGATTAACCATAAGCCCACCACTTTTAATTCACTTTTTCTATTCAACTCTTGATTGTTCAGAGTTAGCTTAAAATTTTCAAATAAGTTGTGATCATGCTTCTTTATTAATTGGAATATCATGAAAGCAGACTTATCAACATTTAACACTAATTTATTATTTATCAACCATTCTTCGACATTCTTTAAAAAACAATTAGCTGCAAGTCTACGATATTCTTAGACTTAAACAGAAGACTAACATCATCAGCATACATTACCAGTAACTCATTATTATAGGTCCAATCAAACAGATCATTCATAAATAATATAAAAAGTGTTGCGGACAATGCTGAACCCTGAGGGATACCAATCGCCAAAGGAATGGCTGAAGACAATCTACCATTAATCAAAACAAAATTTTTCCTATTGTCTAGAAAAGAGGTTAACAGCTGCAGAATTGTGCCCCTTAAGTCCATAAGAAGTAAGTTTGCATAGCAAAAGATCGTGTCGAACAATGTCAAATGCTTTCTGCATATGTAAAGATATTAAAATTGTTGCCATAGATTTATCTAATGATAATAAATCCGTTAACCATCTACTTTAACTGCGAAAATCAGATCATGAGCTCTGTATGAGCTGACCACTGGATGGTGAACTATAGCATTGGTTCCCGAACTTTTCGACTTGCGAACCCCTTTCACAGAGATCCGAGTTGTGCAAACCCCTGACTTAGAAATAAACATACACTAGACATGCAAATAATAGGTCAAACCTCAAAATTCATCGTGATGGAAAACTTTTGGCAAACCCCAGGTTTAGAAACGATGAATTGGCACAGGTACTTTATTGCAAAATGGCCTGTTATTCAAACCATCCTTATCTCGAATAGCCTATAGAAATCAACATATCCAAAATTCTAACAAACCATAAAAAAAAAAACAACATATTTTCAAATGTTCTCACACTTCTGTTCTTGACCTCCACGAAGCTATCAGCTTCCATTGTAGACTCTTGGCTTCTTCTCTATCCAGGACAAGTGCATCTTCTGGAATCGCATTGGGATTAGTTACTTTTGTAATGGGAGTCCTTACTTCTTCTGAATAGTTTACCATTTAAAGCTGCAAGCGGGGAACCTTAAAATGAAAAAGAAAACTGTCTTCAATTGTATTCGTGTGTACAAAAGGAAGGCAATTAGTATTTAATTTACCAAATTTTATGAAATGATAAATTGGCTATACAATTAATACTATTCAAATCAACACAGTGTATTATTATATTATCTTCTCTTTGACCCATCTATATTTGTTGGTCAGGAAATTTAATTTTCTACTTTGTATATGAGGAGTATTCAATCTTTCAGGCTGCAGGATTGTACAGACAATTGGTGTTCAGGATGTTAGCATATTTTATGGAGGACGTGTAAACATATGGTCAAGATGTATAAGTGCATATGCCGCTACAGGGTGTAATGAGAAATTACGCAAGGGAACACGGTCCTATATAGCTGCAATATAGGAGTATCGGAACTCTTCACACCATTATCACGAAAACGATACAGTACCGCAATGTGTGTGTGAAATGCATTGGCCATCATTTAGAACCAGCACAAGAAGCCTTCCGCATGGCCATGTCATTGGACTTTTTGGATCACTGTCATGATGAGGATTTCTTGTCATGGGGGGCAAGAGCTGATGCCACCATTATGAACTTGAATCCAAGTGTCAAAGTCTGCAATGGAAACACCTAGGTTCACCACCAGCCAAAAAATCAAAGTCAATCAGATTTCATATGCACGGGAAAGTACAAGAGGCGGTTCAGAGTTGGTTCAAACAATAACCCAAGACCTTCTACAAGAAGGATATTTTACACCTTGTATCACAATGGGATAATTGCTTGAACCAGCACAATCAATATTTTTTAAATAAATTTATTTGCTTAGTCCAGATTGCATTCGGCCTGTTCATTATTGAATGCACCTCATGTAACGAAGTCCCAGACACATTTCAAACATTAATATCACAAAAATTATACAAAATGAAAGCAAACGGTTTTTAATTCGAATCAGCAAATCAAAAAGTTTGTTCAGAAACCTTAATACATTTCAATGTGTGCATCACTTATTACACAGATTTCAAGACTATATTTGACTTCTTACCACGTCAACATCAATTGTTGCTACTGCATCATTGATATGCACATTTTCCACATTGTATACTGAAATGCTTTGCGTACATATTCCACAGTTTCTTTGCTCGTGCTTGGACATCCCAATCTTCATTTATCAGCCTGCTAAAATTTTCTAAAACTTTCTCCCACTCAAGGATGCTGCTTTTAGTCAGAGGCTCTCCGATATTCTGCCCAAAGACATTTTAGTCTTTCTTTATCTGCAGTGATACCATCATTGAGGGACAGCGACACAAAGATACACTTTTTGAGTTGCTTATTCAAATTAAATAATGTTAAATTCATGATGTTAAATGTGATGGAGTAAAAGAAGCCTCATCTTATCTGGTACAGAGGGTAGATTATCGCAAGCGATAATCTGCGGCACCTACTCCTACGAGGGAGTTTTGCGCCATCCCATTAATAACGACTGCTACGAGATGACAGTAGCAGTCGGGACCGATGGCTTAACGTGCCCTCCGAAGCACGGGGGGTTTCATGATGGAAAAGCTGCTGGGGATAAACGAACCAGAGGCTGTCACCAACTGCTGGAACACCAGCTATGGTCAATCGGCAAATGGGTCAGACCAAAGTCCCCCAACAGCCGCGCCCCAAATAGCTGTCCCGCCAGCGGTGGCCCTCAAGCCCAGGCCGTCACCCAACCAGCAGCTGGCCGCGCCTGAAGTTGCTGAACTCCATCGATTGGCAAGCCAACCGACGAGACAACCAGGCCACGGCCACCCCCAAAGAAGCCTCATAGTCATATGCTACAGCCAAAATTCATTTCAAGATTATTTTTTACAGGGTGATCCCAATCATTATTATTTTTGTTCAATTTGTTGCTGGTCCCCTATTTGCCTTCGGGACAAAACCTTTGCTGAAATACACTGCTGGCAAAAAAAAAAAAAAAAAAAGATGCACCACCTAGAAGGAATGGGTCGATTTATTTGAAATTTTGCACACATGTAAAATTGGTGGCATATAAGAAATGGTTCAAATTGCAAAACGATACATCCAGAAGAACGTTGTACAGGGTGGTTCCCATCCCCCACCTGGAGAAGAATGGTTCACATCAAATTTGCATGAAATCGTCACTTTGGCATCTACATTGTACTGGAACAGTTGATTGTATGTGTGGTGACAACAACCGCAATGCCTCACTCATACCGCTATGCTCCTGTGCAACAACTCACGAAGTTTGACAAAGGTCAGATTGTGGGACTTCGGCGTAATGTGGCACAGAACAATCGTAATGTTTCTGTAGTGGCTCGATATTGTCAGCAATGGTTCTGGACCCCTACGCACTACTGACTGCCAAGGCCGTTAAATTAAATCGTACGAAAAGCTTTGAGCAACCGGACAGCAGAGATAAGGACCAGAGTGGCACAAGCTTTGTCAAGGCGGACAACTGGTTAACAGTTTGCTAGCTGCAAGACTGCGGGCAAGTGCTCTGCAGTTGCGTGGTGCTGCGAAAGAGCCGAATGGTGGTCTCTGGTCTTTAGAGATGAGAGCAGATTCTGTCTACACACCAGTGATGGACGTGTGCGGCAAAGAGCAGCAGAGCGCCATCTTCCACTGCATCCATCTATGGCATACAGGTCCAATCCACTGCATGATTGTGTGGGGTGCGATCAGTTATAACTCATGATCACCCTTAGTGTTTATGGCTGGAACATTGAACAGCATTCGGTACGTCCAGCAGAATGCGAAACCTATTCTTCTGCCCTTCTTTCAACAGGAGGGTAACGCGTTTTTCCAGCAGGATGACACCCGTCCAAACACTGCCCATGTTCTCTTGCAGACCTTACAGCATGTGGCACTACTTCCCTAGCGTGGGACATGATGGGATGCAACTTTCATCAACAATTCCACTGCTGGAATGTTCAAAAGGCTTGGAACAACCTACTGCAAGACGACATCCAGCATCTTTATGACCTTATGCACGCAAGAGTCGAGCCCTGCATTCAAGTTCGTAGCAGTTATATGACCTACTAATGTGGTCTATTGGGGCATGGGAGCCACCCTGTACGATGTTCTTCTGGATGTATTGTCTTGCAATTTGAATCATTTCTGGTATGCCACCAATGCTACATGTGGCTTATCTTGTGCGTAATCATCAACTCTTCTAGCATACAAGGTTTGTCTGCATAACTTGGGTTTTGAGGCAAGTTTAGACATGTTTTATTTAAAATGTGTTGTTGTTTTTTTTTTGAGGGGGGGTATCAAAACATATAGCTTAGAGGTCCTAATTCATATACTGTTAGAATGATAAGAAGGGAGGGAGGGGGGGTTATTCAAACTGTTTGGTAGATAAACTAAATTTTCAAAATTAAAATTAAGATAATGGAAGTATAAGTTATGAATATCTGAGTCGCTTACACGCTCGACTGTGTGGCTGCCTCTAATTAATTCCCTCTCCCTAAAATTACCTCCGAAAGAGCAGAAAGCCAAAATAAAACGGGCCAAATGAGAAAAAGCAAAAAGTAATTAATTTCGCTACGTCGTTTTTCTCGTGAAGACGTATAATGTTTTTTTTAAGTTTTTGTAATTTGGAAGTAGGACATAAAAAGGCCGCTGCTAGATTCAATTCATTTGTTCGTGGAAGGCTCTCGCGATCATTGTTGGGAGAAGTCAAAGTTTTGCATTTCAACAATGCATTCTCAACACTTGTGCGAGCAAACGAGGTTTAATAATGCCACTTCTGAGCTTTAATACTATACGTTAGAGAATCTTGACGTCACAAAATTCGCTTTTCTGATTGGTTCTTTTTTCCCAGGGTTCTAATCATGAAAATTTAACGGTATTTTTTTTCTCTCTTTATCATGAAATGCAATTTTTATTAATTAATTAATTCTTTTTATTAAAAAATTATATGAACATTACAAGGAAATAATATTTATTAGACTTTTCTTTAATGTATTTTGATTTTAATTTATTTATTAATAAGCAAAAAAATGGCTTATAAATTTAATTCCTTGCATCCAGGTTTTGGTAATGAGGTTTTGTGAAGAAAGTATTTGCTCATATTTCTAAGTAAATTAAATATGCTGTATTGGAAATGGAAAATGTTATCAGATGTGTAGATGGTGATAATTTTTCACTATATTTGCATTTAATAAACACTGTAGATGTCGCTTGATAAATTTGGCCAACATTGTAACCTTTTAGGAGTTTATTGGTTTCACACAGTATACATGAATTACATACATTGCTAAATAGATTTAATACGATTTTAAATAAATATAATATCAAGAACAGATGAAGGTAGACTTTGTTCTTGATAATATGTGTTTTAGTTCAGTGTAAATGATGGAGTTTAATTACTAAATTAAGTATTTAAAAAAAAAAATTATTGAAACCATGTTTTATAGTAAAAAATTAAATTATAACTCCCAATTGGTTAAATAATAACTCAATCAATACAACACAGAGCAAAAAGACTATCCATTCTACGAAAAATACGAAAAACAGGAATTCTAGGTGATATACCGGGACTTTATCTAAACTCTTCTTGACTTGCCTCACCCCTGCAGAGCATCACCAGATATTTTAGACATTATCTAAACAATTTTCCGGAATTTGGAAGTCTAATATAGGATCATCTTCTGTTATTTAGAGGCCTAATATAGGTTAATCTTTCGGATTTTAAAGGGCTATTGACGTTCCGGACATTGGAGACCTCTTGTTGAAATCTTCAGCACTTAGAGGCCTGTTAAATATTCATCCGGATTATGGAGGCCTGTTGGCAAATGTTCCGGATTTTGGAGACTTGTTGGTTAGTCTTCAAGATTTTACAAATAGGGGGCGGGAATAAAATGTAGATTTTTTTTTTTTTTGTAGAAACAAAGAAAAACAAATGAACTTAAACAGATCAGGGAAATAAAAGAGGGGTTCGTCCGAACCCCCCCCCCCTAGTTACGCCCCTGGTTTTTAAATAAATATACCGTAATATATGTTTTTAGTTCAGTATAAATTGAGTTTAATTACCAAAATTAAGAAAAAAAAATTATTGAAACCTTGTTTTAGTAAATTTACAGAAAATTTATTTTTTAATTTTTTTAATTTAATTACAGAAAACAAAACTGTAACATAAACAAAAACACAGATGCTTTTATTGTTTCCTGAAAAAAACTTTGCTTTTTTGGATTTGCTACCTTTTGGAAACAAGGTTCTCAATTCAGAAAGTCAAACAAAAATAAGATAGCTATTGTCACCAATTCAAAGTAAATAATAATTAGTTAATTATTGTTGAGCCAGGTCATTGTTGGATCGGGTCATTGTTGCCACGCAATAAAAGTTATAAAAATTTTCTTTAATTATACAAGATGTCTCACTTAAAGTGAACCAACAGCTAACTTCTAAAATACAAATCTGACGGAGTACTTTCAAAGAGTACTTTTGAAAACTGTACTTTTATGTGAGGGCTTTTTATGTGTATTCCATTTCCAAAAAATCCGAAGCCATTTTTGAATATGGAAGTCAATTTTGAAATGTGCAATGGAAATCCCTATTTTTAATGGTATTTTCAAATTAAGATCTTCTGTTCGGTGCAAAGTAGAGGAACAATCAAGGAAAACAGAACTCGTGTGTTTTTTGCGTGGAAAACTACTAAAAACTTGCACGTAACGGCGTTGACGGTTGACCCAAGAGGCAGGAATTCTGGAAGTAGGATGCATTCAATATCCCAAAAATCTCTAAGCATAATCTTCCGAGCTGAAGGAGAAACTTTGAATTTTTGCGAACCGGAGAATGAAAAAAGCAAACTTTGGCAAAAAGTCTGAACAAGAGTGGCAAGAGTGAAAGCTGCGGAATTTGTGAACTGTTCGCGTGCTGCTGTGGTAAAAGTGTACCGCGCATAGCAAAATGGCACTATAGAAAATAAGCGACGTCGAAATTGTAGTGCTCCAAGAGCAATGTACACAACATTTGAGAACTGTTTTATTCTTGGTGTTTTTTCAATTGATCCAACCCTTTAGGAGATAGGCTCCCAGATCGTGCGGTTTGTTTGGATTTAAAGAAAATGGGACACTTTTAAAAACCTTTTTAACGTTAAGAGCTGATCCTTGTGCTTTTTTTTATGTGGTAAACCCGTATCCGACCTCAGTTTTGTTTTCTTGAATTTCAATGAAACATTTTAAATTATTCAGAGTTTGGGGTTTGGGGACTGATAACTTTCCTTGTGATCCAAAAATATGGATACTTTAACATTGCAGCCGTTTTTCTTCACATTCATTACTTTAACATTGCAATCTCTACACTGAGTGGCCAAAAAATTAGAGACACCCTTTAATAACGAGTTGGTCCACCTTTAATTCTTCTTGGCATGGACTCAACAAGATGCTGATACTGTTGCTGAGGAATGTTGGCGTTTCCAAGCTTTGAAGTGATCTTTCGACTTCGTTCCATAAATACTCAATATTGAGGCCAGGGAACTGAGCTGGCCATGGAAGCAGACTAAACTCTGATTGATGTTCCTCAAACCAATTTGTGACTGATCGAGCACAGTGGCAAGGTGCATTGTCCTGCTGAAAGTGACCATCTCCAGAAGGGAACATCATAGCCATACACGAGTGCACATGATCGGCAACGATGTTGGATAAGCTGTGCTGTTCAGAGTTGTGTCTACATGTAAGCTTAGATAGGCTGTTCGCGTACTTTCGCGACGGCTTCGATGAGAATTTAGGTGCTTAGTACAAATGCGCCATCTGCAAGAAGCTATCGGAACTGCCTCATGAAGGTTCCCCATTATAGCAGAATAGCTGTAAGGTCCAATTTTCGGAGACATTTTTTTCATGGCATTTAGTACTTTCGAATGAAACACAACAATGCGGATGTAATACTTTTGGAATGAAACACAACTTTTGTTGTCTGTTAGCTCTGACGTGATGACCTTTTTGGTTAAAATCTGGCTCAAATGACATTAAGTTGTTTTTTTTTCTTCTTTTTTTTTCGTTTTTATAATCTTTTATATATAATCCATATAAGTTGTCGTGTTATATGATACTTTTTTTTTAATTTTTATTTATTTATTTATTTTTTTTCAATATTTCTTAATTCTGTTTTAAAGCTACTCTTGCTACTCCCTCCCAAGCCCACATGAGTTCCAAATTGCAGAAAAGCGTTAATAACGGCATTGATACTAATAAATTCACTGTTTTAATTTATTTATTTATAAGTTACCATTGATTGAGTAGCTATGAGGCTTTTCGCCTATAGAATAGGAAAATAAAGGCAACATTAATAATAAATAGTGGAATATTGTAGTGACGTGGGATTTGGGCATCTTCCTGAACCGGAAATCTCATTTCGAAAACGAGACTAGAACGAGAACAGGAAAACGTCACGCCTCTAGGCCACACCCCCCTCCGTATTGGCATGTCTGCTAGCTCAGCTGTCATGTCACGCTCTAATATGAAATTCGTATTAAAGATATTAAATTTATCTCCATTTTTTAATCGGATCTTATAATACACCCCACCTACGATCTATCGCTCCCTGGATAGCTAACGATCGAAACTCGGGTATTTACTGAAAAAAAAAATTACTTTTCCTTTTTTGCGTTGACCTTTGATTCGGCTAATTGAAGGGGAGAAAACTGATAGATGCTCACGGATTTCTCTGGTGTCTTCCAATCATGTCGAACAGACATTATCCATCGGCAGTTACGACCCCTCATGGCCGGATGTCCGGTGGGTATTACATGTGTAAGCTTTATTATTGAATAACTCGTTGCTCGATTGCCTCCCACAAAAATCGTGTTGACTGCTATTAATCACGTGATGCAGAGCCATCGGCAGCCGCGGCGCCATGTTGATCAGGTTAGACGTTACAACGTCTGAGAGCCTCTGCATTTGAGCCGGGGAGTGAAACAAACGCAGTACTATATGGGTTCCGATATAGATTAGCACGGTTTATAGGGACAAAAAAATGGATGAGAATCACCCCTATTTGCCGTCGGAGACGACGCGGGATTTTGAAAGTGACAAATGTAACTACAGGCTCGGGAGTCTTGATCAACGAGTGATAAACAACGGAATGCTCGCAATGTCCTTGCGGAAACAAGGTGGTAAGATCGGTTGGATATAAGCAGTATAGTTTACTTTATAGAAAATAGTACACACCTTATTCCTTCTTTAATAAATGATGCAAATGTTCCTACTCCAATCTCCTATCCTCCCTCCCCCCCTCTTCTGTTCTGTAATCCCTTTTACAATTGCGGCTTATTGACAAGCTCAGTACTGGAGAAAGCCGCAGATTTCTTCTCTATTGCCGGCAACGGAGTTTTTAGCTTTTATGCCAGTAATACGCAGGGAATCTCGACTCTTATGATGCTGCAAATCTAGAAAATATAAATCTTCTTTAAAAATATGCAATATGAATACTTAATAAATGCTCTTGGAGCTGCGATGATGCGAAATTCCAAAACACCGGCTCATGCCTGTAGTTGAACCTTATCTTAAACGCATTGAATTGAAATAAGATAAAGCTGATCTACAGCCACTTTTGTTTTTAAAATAAACAAATAATCGTAAAAATTGATAAACCTTTATATAATATAGCCCCATCCCTATTGAATTTACTTTCTCTTTTATAAGCTTAGCACTACTATATTAGATTTATCAAATATTTATATATTTATTGGGATATTTATTATACTATGCATTTATAATAATATGTCAATGTAAATAAAAGTTCTGGCTATTATTAAACAATTTACTTCCATAACTTTTGCTTAAACTTCCTTTTATTTATTATTAAATAAATATTTTATTGATTACAAAAAAAAAAAAAAAAAATTATCAAAATTCTGAACTGACAATTTTGTTTCTCTGTGATTGTTTGTGTGTGAAATTCAGTTACCAACCATTGATCTCTTGCTTACCTTCTCCTCTGTTATTATCATCATCATAATTTTTTTGTTGCTATTTAAACACAATTGAACCATAATAGGAGCACGATTTGCATTTTTTAAGGCTACACCTTTATTACCATTCAAAGAAAACAATGCAACGTTCCCATAACTAACATTGCATTTGAAATATCACGTTGAAATTCGTAAATCAATATTTTTTTAAGGATTAAACATGTATTTTAAATGTATCATAAAACTGAATTTTCTAGAAAATCTTGTAATACCGTATTTTACAGTAAACAAGCCACAGCCTAATATTAAAAAAGTGAAATTTTTTGTGTGTTGCTGCCAATCTATTAAATTATTTTTCTGAATAAACTTGCATGTACAGTAGAACCCTGTTAATACATGTACCTGTTTCAAGAGACCGAGCAAAAGCTACGTATTATCCGGGTTCGAAAAATTGTTCGTTCATTTGTTGAAAAACTCAAACTTGTTTTGTAACGAAATACATTTTATTTATTTATTTCTGGAAAGAATCTGTTATTTGAGCTGTTTACATGATTGTATATAATTATTAGAAATCACATTCTTTAAAATGCAATGTCATTATAAAAGATTAGTTGGGATATTATCATTGAATACAGAAGCTACAACCGAATCTCATCTAAAATCGACAACATACGCCTATTTGAAGGCACTGACTGTTCAATGACGTCTGCCTTCTTCGTCACTATCTTCCTAAAAAAAAATTAATTATTCATCATGTAGAATATAGCTGACTTTTGGCTTTCGAACATCTGTATTCGTTTACAACTGCTTTTTATGAATACTGAAGATGTCCGAAGGGACGAAAGTCAGCTATATTCTACATGAATAAAACTTGTATTGTCAAATGGACATTGACGAATAATTAAATACATAATATGCAATACAACATGAGTTAAATAATGAATCCTAAAAAAAAATTCTGCGAACTCATTGCTAATAATGTAAGATTTTTCATCAATAATTTAAGATTCCTCGAATGAATTTCTTAATTTTATGAGCAAAAGATTACGTACTATTCAGGATCAGGTGAAAAAAATACGTATTAACAGGCTGAATTTACATAGAAATAGATTTCAAGGGGAAGGGACCAAAGGAAAAGCACGTATTAAGCGGTCATGTATTAACGGGGTTTTACCGTATATAACAAAATCTTAATTATAAAACTCGTTATTCTTTTGCAATGAAAAGTTGTTTTGTCTGAGTGAATTTCGTCTGGTTATGGATTCTAAGGGTGTGTTTGTTAATGCGACAAAGGAGACTACCATGTGACGAAAACAAACAAATTTGTTGATCCGACTATTTCCAAAATGGTGGTCATCAATGATGATTGGCTTTTGATGCGCACAATTGCATTTACCCGATTTAAGCCGAAAAATTATATTGGAGTAAACTAATTATTACATTGAATTTACAGAAACTGTTAATATATATGATTGAAAGATTGCTAGATATATTTTCAATTCATCTTGCTTGCTTTGGTTTCTCTGCGACTTGAATATGGCAGCTTGAATGACTGGCTTGAATGCTAATCCCGCAGGAGCTGACGATCGTTTTAGCTCATCGACTTAATCGGGCGACGAAGCGTAACCGCACCAGCGTCACGTAGTGGTCTGACGTGACTAAACAAACGCAGTTATGTTAACTTTGTTGCATTAAACAAACACACCCTAATTATCTGATAATTGTACCCAAATATTATTACCGTATATACTCGTCTATAAGCTGAGATTTTTTTTTTTTTTTTAAATGACCCCTAAAAACCACATTCGGCATATCCACGAGTCAGAGTTGATGAAAGCTCTCATAAGCGGAGGGGTCTTATAAGTGGAGTTTACCAAAAACTAAATAATAATTTATTAATCCGTTTAGAATTCATTTATTAATCTTTCCATTGCTTAAATAAATTCCTAATAAGATAAAATTATCCACTCTTTGCAGCATAATTAGAAATCTTTAAAAGGCTGTGGCAGCCACATTATTGTTAATAATCAAGTATGGGAAACCGCATATAATAACCAGGGAAACTACGAAGGGTTGGGGGGGGGGGGGACTTCAAGCGAAATCAACGCTTTGTTTAATTATTCTTTCATTGCAATACATTAATACATTAATCTAAACAGTTGTTCAATAGATAATGAATTCAAAATGAAACATCGAAACATCAAAGATGTAAGAACATCAAAAACTTCGATATCGAAACCTTTTGAACATGGGATATACCAAGTGTTGCCTTTTTTCCCTCTTATTCCTCGGCTTATGCTCGAGTCATCCATTCTTCCACTTTTATGATCAAAAACCGAGGGTTGGCTTATAGACAAGTATGTAAGATTCTTGGAGGAGGGGGATGCGGCCTATCCAATGCTGCGGTCAAACTAGCGTTTTTTTTTAGAAAACGATGAATTTCAGCACTGCGGTAATTACCATTGCTGCAGCCTAATTACCATAAAATATGGTATCTCATTTTCACGAACCGAGAATTCTCTATTCGGGAAACTTGATTTGACAAACTAGATTCTTGGAGCTAGTTTCAGGATTTCAGTCTAGTTTCACAAACCGTATTTCTGTTTCTTTTGTCGGATTGTATTGTGAGATTGTTAGAAGTGTGCTATGAAATGCTTTTTGGGACTGTCAACAAATACGCATGCCCAACAAAGGCATACATGTTTTGTATATTTCTCTACTTATGCATTTAAAATATCTACTGCTTACTAATCAACAAATTAGCCCATTCAAAACATTGATACTTTATTATCAGCATCACTGCTTAGCCGTTTTGCAAAATGTAACTGTGAGCCTGTACGAAACAAGTTGCAAACTAGAAAGATGAATGATTGGTGAAACGAGTTTCGGTTCCATTTTTTTCTGGATCTAGTTTCGCTAATCGAACCAAATTTTTCTCAGTGCTTGAAAACGAGGTAGTGCCTGTATGTTTAAATTATATGTGCTAACAAGTCGGGATTATGTTTTCCTACTAGCGTAGTATATTCATTAAAGAGTATTCTTTGAGGATTTATAAGGGAGGATCGAAAGTAACACACAACAATTTTTTTTATGGAATACTACTTTGGTCCGGATTTCAAAGTTGCAAAATGATAGTTTTAATCTTTCATCACAGGCAGCAATGGCTCGATCAGGTATTGCCCTGTACTGAGTAAAGTTGGTGTGTTTGCTAGCATTGTCAACTTGTGAAGAACAGCGAGGTGTAATCCATTTTTTTGTGGGCCAAAAAATGCGAGTGAAATCCACAGAGGAATGTTGGAGATGTATAGTGATGATTGTGTGAACCGTAGCAACGTCTCCAGATGGTCCAGGTTTTGTTTGTGAAAAAAAATTGAAGAATTTGTCTGGGAAGTGCTCAAACATCCGCCCTACAACCAAACCTAGCACCATCTGACTATGGCCTCTTCGGACCAATGAAGAAATTCCTAGGAGGCCGCGTTTTTGGATTTGATGAAGAGGTAAAGTCACTCGTGCACAGATGGCTATATAACTAGAAAACCGTTTTATGAACAATGTGTATTGAATTTAAAGGTTTGATAATGCAGAGGATGTAAAATCAGCCATCTGCAACTGCCTACAACCAGAAAATGGATTTTTACGCAGATGGCATAATGAAATTGGTGCTACAATGGGAGAAATGTGCTGAGCGATTACTTGTTATGTTGCAAAATAAGTAAATGCATAGCTTCATTGTCAGTATTGTTTGGTTTGGATATAAAGTAAAGTCGTACTAAAAAAAATTATTGTGCGTTACTTATTGAAAGCCCTTGTATAAATGAAAATGAGAAAGAAAATTCCGCAGCCTGGGCCCGTACCAGGAACCTTTGGCTTATTCGGCTGGCACTCTAACCAGTTAAGCCACTGTGAACATGGAAGTATTACACTATATACATTACCTTGTGATCTGCGAACTAAATGATGGCTGTAACCAGCCCAAAGGACGTATAGATACCATAATGCTTCCATGCCTATAATGGCTTAATTGTTTAGAGCATCAGTGCGATTAATTGAGAGTTCCTGGATCAAGCCTGGGCTGTGGAAGTTTCTTTATTATTTTCATTTATGATTTAAATATTAGGTACCTTTAAAAGAAAATTTATTTTACTAAAAAAATTTAGAGGAAAGTAATTTGTACTACATTTCCTTTAAAGCAGTTCCATTAAACCCAATTCACGCGACAGTTCTTGATAATGATCATCAGAAAAGATCATGAGACTGGCCCAGTGGTAAAGAGCGCTGAGGCTTTCTGTTTCTTGGTTCTAACCCAACTGTGGACACGTCTCTAGAATGCATAGATGTATTAATCGCGTGAGAAAAGGTGCAAAATGATCAAGATGTTGATGTACTCAAAAACCTAACAAACCAATCAACGGCTGATCATGGTCATGTAGTGTGGTTCACTGGAATAGGATCACAATTTGAAAATGTGTAATTTCACACATTCTGTTAACCTGATACATTTGTAAAGATTTTGAAGAACATTCTGTATCTTGTTCTTCGAACCTTTTTCACCTGCTTTGATACTAGTGACGGTATTGGTGAAAGTGAAACTGGAGGTGCTGCCACTTCTGTTTTTGGACTTCCGGCTGCAGTTAGTAATGCTATTGGTTGATCCTTTGGTGAGTTATTCAATCCTGTCGTGAATTGACCAATAGCATTACTAACAGTAGCCGGAAGTCCGAAAACGAAAGTTGGCAAGACCTCCAGATTTTTGAATTACTAACCAGACCTCGAATTTCGAAACTTGATATTTTGTATACTGCTCAATGATGTCACTTTGAACTGTGACATTGTCACATACATGACCCACAATTGTATTCTGTTACTATGGTTGGAGAGGAAACGAGAAATGGTTGTTATAAAATGATATACCTCATAATTCTGTCGCAATCTTTAATGTATTCAATTACCAGTCTGTAAATCAACATAAACTGTTCAAAGTGTGGCCTCTGGATTCAAGACACTTGGCAGCCTCTGATTCAGATTTCAAGCTATTTTATGGGGCGATTTGAAATCAGTAGTCTATTGAAATTGGCCAAGAACAATTCTTACTTGGTGAAGTAATATCAGCATTTTTAATCTTAAGAAAGGTTCATGTATCTTGCTTTCATTAAATACACAATTTAAGCATTTATTTTAACTGTTTGCCTATTGATCTGTATTTGTTGGCCTATATATTGCTCAAATTGAAATAATAAGGTTAATTTTTTAAATAGTTACACATCAATGATGACATAATGTAAGAAGTAAAACCGAAATTTTCTTAACTTATAGATTTGAAATCAAAAATGAACTTCATTTAAATTAATAACATTTTATTTAAGATGAAATTACTCATTGACACATTTAGTTATGAGTTTAATTTAAGATGAAATTATTTAAGATGAAATTAGTCATTGACACATTTAGTTCTGAGTTTAATTTAAGTGCCATAATGGTCTGTTTTATTATATTTCTTAAAATAGATGAGTTGATTTTGAGTAACACAAATGTCTTATATACGTTCGTCCCTCCACAAGTCGGTAACATCAGTTCCAGGGCCTTGCCATCTTGTGGATTTTTCCAAATTGCGAAATCCCAAGATAGTATTTGCATCTACTTCATTTCCGAGTTCTGTTCGTAATGCATATTCTTTAGTCAATTAACAGCTTTTGAAGAAGAAAATTGCAAGGAAAAATAAAACCAGATTAAATATAGTAATACTTTTTCAAATTAAGAGAAAAGGAACCGTTTTTGCAGGGAGAAATGCCTGAATAATTGGTTGCAAACCAGCTCAAAGAAAGCTGGCTTATATTGATCTCAGTAATTAACTTTCATAGCTCCCCCAGAACAGGTTGTATGCATTAGGGGAACTATAAAATTAGTTAATTTTGAATATTTTAATCGTAATAATCATCATCGATTTAAGTTTTGTTGGCAAAAATCCCCGACTGGAAGTCATTATCTGCATCTTGGCTTTCAGGAAAATATTGCCGACTTGCAGAGGAACGACTGTATTTAGACTTTATAAGGCTATTTTTTGGACAGCAGACTTTATATAACGGTCCCTGGTTTGAATCAAGATTTTAAAAATGTACTTTCCTGTTTTGACTTTGTGAATTGTATTGCTTGATAACTGTTTTTGTAAATTAAAATATTAGATGGCTTATTATATTACTAAAATCTAAATGCAGAATAAAATTTTTGAGCATTTTTATATTGTGTAGAGTGTTTATCAATACTGCACTCTGATAATAATCTTAACGGTTTAGTGTAACCTGAAAGGTATCTGACCGATAATGATAAATTTATATAGAGCTTTTGTTGTTTGTTTTTTTTTTTTTGAGAGATGTTTTCACTTTCATTTCATATCTAAGATCTACACACGTGCTGTACTTGAAATAATACGATTTGATAAAGCAAGATTTTCATTAAACAGCAGATCGTGTTGTTTTATGTTTATTTAGAAGTAAAAGTAAATTATTTGCAACTGAGTAAATACATAATTGTATGTATTTATAATCTAAAACTGTTTATATTTATTTGCGTTAAACCACCAGTTTGTTTTATCTAAAAAGCAAATTCCTGTTTCATAATTAGGCCTGCTTTTCTATTTAAAAGGCTTTGAATAAACAACAGTTGTAGTGGCGAAGCCCTCCTTTGCCATGTGTTCTCTGTCATTCCACTGTTGTTGTGTCTGTGGAGCCTGCCTCTGCTGCAGGTGCATGCCATCAAACTCTCCTGTTTTGCATACACCATTACTACTGATCACGGAGAGCTGCCTAGAAAACTTTTTTTTTTGTTTTGTTTTTGTAATGGTACATTGCTTGACTTTGAGCAGGTCTTGATCTTTAACTGTTTGGGTAAAAAAAAAAATTCGTTTTCATTTGAATATCAGTTTGCAATCGGTGAATTAAATTAGCCTTAACGAAGGCAAGCTATAATTTGTTAAGATAATTATTTGTATTTATTTTTATAGTTGTTTTGCTTTTAGACTGAAAACGCCTTTAAAACGAGAATTATTATTTTTATTATTTTTTTTAAAATTTGTCTGGATTATTTAAAAGTTTAATAATTCGTCTTAAATGGCTTTAAATTATTCACTGACTCCTTCTAATTTTTAAACATAAAATATTAAAATTTTAAATTAAACAAAAATATTTTTTTGAGAATAATATATTTTTCATACAAATTCTTGATTCTCAGTGATGATGAGCATCTAAGCACAACTACATTTACATATAATACCTGCAATATTGATCTTTGTGAAAATTAGATTCCGATCAGAAGATGAGTTGGCACAGAGCCAAGGTTTATAGGCATGTGCTAAGAGAATTTTCAAGAAAACTCACTTTAATTGTTAAAGGCTTATATTGTAAGAAAGAGAAGAAAAGCTAAATACGTATTATCCAATATGCTGTAATTGAATTATTTCTGTTTATTATATTACCTCTTTCAAAGGAAAAATCAAAATAAAAACAGTCTAATCTATAAAGCATAATGATGTCATTTTAAAAAAATTTGCAGTGAAATCTCCTTATCACTACTAGCTGTCGGGAATGCAAAATTACATTGAAAACACCTTTACAAGGAAGTTTAGATAAAAGAGCATCCTGGGTTGTCTTTTATTGAATTACAACTTAAAAACTGAATAGAATGACGGCAGATAATGATAATTGTAGATTTAACATATTTTGATTTAATATATTTATAACAGAGTTGATAATATATAGAAAAAGACAAAGGTGATCAGAAATTCTTAATCTCTTTTCTTTTCACTGAATAAAGCTCAGAATATTTTATTTTCATTTTTTAGGGGTTTTAATGAAATAAACATGTCATGAAATGTTTAATATTAATAATAAGATTTTTTGGCATTAATTTTAAGAAATAGTGCAAGGTTTGCTGAAAAATATTGATTAGCTAGCCTAGATAGAATGGTAGCATTACTGCCAAAATCCAGAGTTGGAATCCTAGCCTTTCATACTAAAAATACTTATTATTTGTGCTGAAGTCTGTTGTTAGTAATTATAAATAATTAAAAAGCTCCTCCCCTCTTCAATAAAGTGAAAACTTGGAAGCTGAAACTATTCCTCAACTTTAGGAATTAAATTAAGATAAAAAAAATAAAGGAAAAATTCCACGACCTGGATTCGAACTATGAACCACTGTGGTCATTGATACAGCTAAGCAGTCTCCAAGTGTTCTAAACGCTATCCATTTTTGGCAACTCAGATCTGATTGTATACAGGGTTCTCCCCAGGCTCTTTTGAAGGGGGACTTTTCGTTTTTGTTTTCCCAGTTTTTTTGTATATTGCCAAGCAATAAGAATTTCATTTTACATTATGCCTGAAGATGAGAGCAGTCATTCTTGAAAAGCTTAGCATGCATATATATAATTTCGTTTTCTACTTTGGAATGATTCTTCGTATGCAACGACTTTTGTTTTAGTGATAACTGGTGTATTCCAGTTCCGAAACGTTCTCCATGTGTCAGCTGCCTGCAAGTTTCAGCTTAGATTTCGAACTTTTAATTTACAATATTTGCCTGTTGTGTAAAAAATATTATTCACTCCATTCAATTTTTATATATTGGTAATTTCTTTTTTTTTTTTAATTTCACAATCCATTTGACTCCAAGCATCCACAAGGTGATTTGCCATTTTTGTTAAGATGAGTTAGTTTCTTAAGTTCAAAATCAAAAGCATTGGAGGGAAAACCATAAGACTTACTTCATGAGTGACTATAATCGAGATGTAATGAAATGGGACTTTTGGCCCAGCAATATATCTCAATGGTGTCGCCCGAAAAAGTTACATTGGAGTAATTTTATTTTCATTTAATTTCGAGCTATAAGCTATCTGGTTACAAATTTTTTTAACTCGAGGAGAAATTAGCTCTTATCAACGTATTAAGTTGTAAAGGAAAAGCAGTCGATATCGTTTATAACTACCTTCAAGGGACCATGAAAAATTAACTTGTTCAGGGTTCTCTCCAGGACCTTTTGAATGGACGCGCTGCCCAGCTGGTTTTGATGATGCCCAGCGGAATACATGAATTGCACAATACTGCATAATGTTTTCTTAGTTTTTAATTTTTGTCGGCCCACCTATTTTTCTTTCCACCCACCTGATAATTTTTTCTGGGGAGAACACTGTATACAGCGTTCACACTCAAGAGCGACTGCGTAATGAGCTCCCTGATTGGTTGATTTAATTTCAGGCATTTCACTGCATGCCATCCTTCCTTGAAATGAGTGTGAAAAGCAAACGGTTTCTCCAGGTGCAATGTAAGTTTGGAAAATTTATTTGGTATTATATGGAGAATTATATTAATCCATTAATTTCTGGGATTTGTTAAAATTTAATTATAGTGCCCAGCACGAAAGAAAAAGGAAGCTGGCGCATGTGTAAATGAATAAAACTCGTTCAACCAATCAGAAACGGGCAGGAATCAAGGCATTACTTACTACTGATGCCAGGTATAAGTAATACCTCGTTTTCAATCCGTTTCTGATTGGTTGAACGAGTTTTATTCATTTACACATGCGCCAATTTCCTTTTTCTTTCGTGCCGGGCACCATAGATTAAATTAATCTTTTTAAAATAGTCCAAGGTTCTAATGAAGTCATTTCAAAAGAGACCATATTATTATTATGAGCACTCCTTCATGACGTATAGAATGCGATATGGCCTAACAAATCATGAAGCCCATTAACGCAATCACTCTTGAGTACGAATGCAATATAAATTATGCGATCTGCGACAGTTTTCTGATGTGCATCTGAGCTGATCTGAGTCGCAGTGCTGAACACACAAACTGACTGATTCTGCAACACCATCGACCTGCAGAATAGATGATTAGATGGTTCATTGAGCAACCTAATGAACTGGTGCAACTGAACCAACTTACTTCAAAATAAACATGGAGATTAGTAATAAATCGTCATTGCCTGAGCCCATTAAACAACATTTACGACTATAGGCTACTATCAGCTGCTATTGGCATTCTTGAGAGCGAGGAAGATGAATTACTTTTATAATTATCGGAATAAAAATAGTATCACTTTCCCGTAGTATAGTCAAGTTTTTATTACTATCACTTGACTAAAAATAAAATGTATTTTTATTTATATTATTTTCCTGGAGTGGGAGAGAAAGTGTCAAGGAAGCGATCACTTGACCCTTGACATGGAGGCAGCTATCTTGAGTTTCTGAATTCTCAGGCAAGAATTTTTCGACTGACGTGTGCATCTTGATTCTGAGCACATCACAATATTACAAGTCATCTGCTGAACATGCTTTCTAAGTAGTCAGTCAGTTAGGATTGGCTGCTGAACACTTCGAGCCTCGGATCCAGTCAGATCCGAGTTGCCAAAAACCCCTACTACTAAGGAACAAGGAAAACGTATCAGGCCCACAGATTACGCCACCTTCATATACTTTGGAGAAGGGATCCACAGACTATCAAACATATTCCGGGAACAAGGCATTGGAATAGCATCCCGCACATTCAATAATTCCAAATGCGTATTTAACCCAGCCAAACAGGACCATGGAAACGACACATACCAGGGAGCAGGTGTGTACAAGCTGCGGTACTTGGACTGCAAAGCGATCTACATCGGATCCATGTCCCAGTCCTTTCACGAAAGATTCCGAGAACATAGGAGGGCATGGGTCAACCAAGATGGAAGATCAGCATTCGCAGATCACCTGATCGCAGCAAAACACCGAATGGTCGACATCGATGCCTGTATGGACTATGGAGAGGGAAGGACAGAGACAAAATACTTATACCCAAGGAAATTGAGATCAAAAGAGCAAAACATTCAAACAGCACCCTCCTCAACAATCAAACATCCTTCAAGAGGGACAGCCTAATAGATTTCTTAGTTGGATTAGATGACCGGAAGAGCTCTACCGTAGATCGGCGCTTCAGATGAGTCTTCCATTAGGTCCACGATAGGAAGGGGATGTATAAGGGGCACCGTCTTCCAGTTTTTCTTTGTAACATTGTTCGCCTCTGATGATGACAATTTGCCGAAACGCGTAAGCCAATAAAAACATTGTTTCCGTATCACCGTGGTTGTTTTTCCGTTTATTCACCTACTACTAAGCAGTTAAAGTGGAAGCCCAGTAGTAGGGCAGGCACCTGCTCTTGGGTCTGGTAGAGGCAAGAAGGTAGATGCTCCTTGTTCCTGCTTCGAATCCAGGTCGCAAAATTTTTCCTTTCATTTTTCATCTTAATTTAACCCCCTCCTTGTTTTCTGATCTCTTAAATGAATTTTATGATAATTGGCTATTGTATTTCTTAAAATTTTTATTTAGACAAATACCATTTGGCAGATGTTAAACGTCTATTTTAGCAATATTAACCATTTGTTTTCTTATTTTGTCTTATGTCTTTTATTCTGTTAATCCTGTAAATGTTGATTTTATTTTCTATTGTAATTGTACTATGCTTGACTAGTATTTTAAAATTGTACAGTATTTGTGTAAATTAAGAATTTAAAAAACTCTGATCCATTTACTACGAGTGAATTCTCAGTTTATTAAGATTCAGTTTATGCAATTTTACAAGAATTAAAAAAAAATATGGGGAAAATGTTTTAAATTTGAAATTATTTATTTAAAAATGATTTGTCATCATGTTAAGATAAGATGACATTCCAAAAAATATGATGTCAAAAGAGTAATCTTTTAATGAGCTGTAGAGATTAAGGTGCTTCTGATGATGGGGTATTAATCTTGTTAAGCCTTAAGCTTTAACAAAATTAGTATCTAAAGAAGGTGTATCTAAAATATTAAAAAAAGAAAAAGTCTAGTTTGTTTTTTTATGCAGTAACTGCTTGCTTTTTTTATCATGCAGTAATCATTTTTATAACAACTATTGTACAAGTTAAGCCGTTTCTAGACCTAATTGATTCATATAGGTTTTCTTAAAAATTTCCGAAAATATTTGTTATTTTTTTTATTTTTTATTTTTACATCTGGCATTATGATGTCATGCAAATAGAGTTCAACCATTGGAAGTTGTTAAACTTTTTTTTAATGTTATAATATGGATTTACTGCAGTGGGCGCTTTGAACAACATGAGGGCAGAGACTACCGTAGTTCAAATTTCACCTACAACCCTGGTTCCTCCCCCCTCAAAAAAAAAAAAAAAAATTAACTGCTAATATCTCACTATTCATGTGAAATACTGTACAGTCCTTAATATGTATAATTTATGCTAAGAAAATTTTCATATGAAATATAAAAATGCTAAAATAGAGTGGTATTTATACAGTAAAAATCCCGTTACAACGTACCTCACATTAACGTACATTTCAGAATAACGTACAAATTTCAAATCCCTGTCCCAAACGTAGGTATTTTAATGCTAAAAAGTTTCAGAATAACGTACCTCACTTTAACGTGCATTTCAGAATAACGTACTAATTTTACATTCCCTTGGTTAAATTATCCCTTCAGTACAAACGTACATCGTTCAAATGTCTTGCTCTGATTGGTCAATGCAGCCCATGCGAAAGTTCCAACTGGGCCAATGGACTAATTAAGACGAGTTCACATTTCATTGGTTGTTCAGTGTAGCATATATAAACCCGGAAATCTCTGCATGCTACTCAGTAGGGATCCAATTTGTGTTGCTATTAGATTAGAGACCTTCACTTGACGGACGATTGCCCATCTTCAATACGGGAAAAGTCGGGGAATTTTTTGTAACCGTGTAAGTCTGTAAAAAATTAATGTAATACTACATATTGTATATGCTATAGTGTATTTTATTGAATAAAGTAAAATGCATGCATGTATTCTTACGTTTTTCTATGAATATATGCATTGTTCACAAGCCCCCCTCCCCCCCAGTTTCAGAATAACATACAAATCTCCAGGTCCTTGAAGTACGTTACAACGGGGTTTTACTATATATACTTTGTGCATTTGACCTAATTATGGGTTGTAATCTATCTAATTTTTTTCGGATATATAGTTTTCAAAATATTATTTTTTTGAAAATTCCATTATAATCAAGATCAGATAGTTCATGCCTACCTGATTCGAAGGTCAGCTATCAGCCTCGGTGGCTCAGTGGTTGCGTGATCGCCTCTGATGCCTGAGGATGCGGGTTCGACCCTGGTCGAGGACGACGAGGATTTTTTCAGGGGGAAAAATTCTGAGATCACGCACTTCCTTCGGAAGGGAAGTAAAGCCGTTGGTCCCGTGTAGTCGTTTGCCAGCTGCTTATTAAAGAACCCTTGCGAGGCAAAATTTGCAGCCCCTATAATGCCGTCCTGAAATGACCATGGCAGTTGAAAAGGACGTTAATACCAAACAAGCCAAGCCAATCAAAGGTCAGCTATATGTATACATGGTGATTCTAAAATGGTGAATCAACAATACCTAGCACTGTTCTGTGGGTCGAAATGAACATAAAGTTCCTCAAGCGAAATGTCGAAATTTTAATCCTTATACCCCCTAAACACCCTGCCAAGTTTCATCATCACCCAAAGACACCCCCCCCCCCCCCCGATTAAGACGTGATTATTGGGGTATTTAAATACAAGGCAGTGAAGGAAAGTATTTGAGTACCACTTATTAGGCAAGACGTATTGGGAACTCATTCTTTCAGTCGTGCAATGTCTTACACAAAAGCAGAACTCATGCATCTAATTTTCGTAGATGTGTAATGGCAATGCTCGTGCAGTAGCTCGATAATATCGACAGCATTTCCCACATCACTGCCATCCAGGGTATAGTGTTTTTCTACAACTTGATTGTAATCTGAAGGAATTTGGAACTGTCATCCTCTTTCAAGTGATTGTGGGTGTCCAGCCCTACAGCCTGTTGTACTGGATCAAGTTCTTTACGATGTGGCCGAGGACCTTCGGCGAGTACTTGTACAGTAGCCCGTGGGTTAGGCTTTTCTCAGGCAACAGTATGGAGGATTCTCATAGTAATTTGCAACACCTGTTCCACATTCAGCAACTGCAATCACTGCTGCCTGGGGATTACCCAGCACATAGAGCATTTTGTGAAAGAATATGGCACGTTTATTTTCTGCAGAGGTGATGATGGAACTTTCGATGATATAAGGTAAGATTGATTTTCTTTGGAACGATGACTAAATTTGGCAAAATTTCGCGAGGTTTTAACAAAGTTTGTGAGGTTTTAGGGGTATAAGGGTTGGGTTTTCGACATTTTGCATGAGGAACTTTTATGTTCACTTTGACCCACAGAATACTGGGCTTGAAATTCAAATTTTTCATGGAGGGGAGGCTGAACTCTTTGGGAGGGAAGCAATAAGTTATGGGTTATACAAGTGATTTTTCAACATATTTTAAGTTTTGTACATAAATGTGTTAAAAATAATAAAATACCAAAAACTCAGTCATAAAATAATGTAATAAATTCTTATATATCAATAAACAAAAATTAAACACTACTAAAATATATGAAAACGAGTTTTAGTGTGTTTTGATATTTAGCGATCTACATGATTTTGAAGCATCATCTAAACATAATCAGGGTTCTCCCCAGGCCCTTTTTAACGGGTGGCCCGCCCGGCTGATTTTGGCGACCGCCCGGCTTAATAAAACGAAAAACTGCACAACACTGCATACTATTTTATTTGTTTTTGTTTTTAATTTTTGTCCGCCCGGTTATTTTAGCTTACCGCCCACCTGATAAAATTTTCTGGGGAGAACACTGCATAATGCTAATCTATGAGCTACCCAATCAATTCCTATAACTTTAATATTTTTCTCTTGATGATACTGCACCGGTGACGATTGGAATAAGGAAATTCCATTGGTTCAAAAGTTAAATCTCTACGAAAATATTCAACAATACTAATCGATGACCAGTTAAACCCGTAATCTAATGATTTACGGATGGAAAAGTGTGATAGTGTCCAAATTTATATTGTAAGATATAGAGAAAAAAAACTAAATAAAATCGTAAAAACATTTAATATGATTAAATTTCATGGGTGGGAAACTCCCCTCCTGATAGTTTTTTGGGCGCAATTTTAAAATTTTGGGCGAGAATCCCGCCATCCCGCCCTGAATTTCAATCCCTGGAATAGCACTAGGTACTTTTGATTCATCATTTTAGAATCACTCTATATGTTATTGGCATTGTGAAATTAGGTATTGTTTAGAATGCCTAAGTAATTGTTTTTAGACAGAAGATGGGATAATGATTAATAAATTAAAACTTGTGCAGCTCTAACCAATTAAATATATTCAAAAAAGAGAAAAATTATTAATAAGTGACTAGACATCTCAATTTTTTGCCCTTGGTCCCGACTATTTTTCTCCTGATTATTTGTCCCAATTTTTTGTTTTCTTTTCCAATTTGTCTCGAATTATATAATATCTCTCCACTTAACAGTGTATGACATGTAAAATTCATTGATCTAAGATTGTACTTAAGGGTGTTTCAAAAAAAAGGAAATTATTTTGTAATATAATAACTTGACTTATGAGATAACGACATAAAACTGGTTTAACAATCCTAAGCCATTAAAGATTAGCAAACAGTGGCAAGGTATTTAATTTACTGTAGTTTAGAAGTTTCATACATTGCCACAATTTAGAAATGTATAGAATATCTATGAAATATGCACAGATAATCTTGAAGTTTTAGGCATTCTATATACAATGAAGGGTTTCTACTTCGCTGGTAACACAAGCACTGATTATATACAGAGTGGTCCAAAATTTACCTGATGAAAGTAAGATGAAAGCTGTGTTATACTGGGACAAATAAGCATGGACCGTTCAAATTAGGCTGATTGCCATGCATATAAACCGACATTTATAAAACAAGTTTGCTGTGTTTGCCATCAATCTCAATGATTTTGTGTACCATGAAAAACTCGATTTGAAGCCCAGGCTTCTATTTGTAAAAATGGTCTTCACCAGCAGGCCATTAATTGAGACAGGTTTCTATAGGGCAAGTGTGACGTCAGTCCTGGAAATTCTTAAGTCACGTGACTCGATTTGGTTCCAAACAATTCTTCTCGCTTTGGGATTTAACATGGTTCCAACGTAGGGATGGAATAAAATCGGTTTGTATAAGCCCAGTGTTTAAAACACATTTAAGATGTGAAATTGTTTAGTTCCTCACTGCTCAAGAAGGAGCCAAAACAGTGATTTAGACATCTATCGTTTTCCCAAAGAAAGAAAGATCCGTGAACGATGGCATTCTTTTGTTAAGTGATTAAAAGTGTTTAAAAAGCGTTCTAATATTAATGTATAAATTATATAATGGTATTAAATGTCTTAATAATAATATAAATTACACAAATTAATATAATAATTTAAGAGATGTCATTTTTACTGGCTGCCCGTTTCAACGTTACTAGTACGTATATTGCGTGGTTCCAGTGTTTGGAACCAGCAATCTCATTTCCTAGGCTCTCGGCCCGTTCATCGCGCAAATGACTTCAGCTGTGACGTAGTCACTTGCACTCCCTATTCAAGACCTGGCGTTAAGAGCAAATACCACTAAATTTTAACAAGCAAATTACAAGGAAAGTACACGAACATGTACCTCACAGATTTCCACCAAATTGAAATATGTTACTCATCTGAAGCTACTATTGATGATTGCAAAATAAGAAAATGCGAAATTTTCTTTTTTTCAAAATAAACTGCGAAAACGAAAAAAATTTGAGCACACATAGCCATCTAAAGACTCCATTGTTGAAGCCATAGTTGAAGCATGTGCATGTATTAATGTGCAGGATGGAACTTCTTTCTTCCTCTTCTCAGCAATAAGCATGAATCCGCTTCACATGAAAGAATGAAAGTAGCAGCAGACAACAATTGAATGGATTCTCAAGTTTCTAAACAAACTTAGTTTTTAAAAATAGTTTATTAAAATTAACTAATTGCCTTACAGTAAAAAAATCTGTATAGTAATTAATAACTATTTCATTTTATTAATTAATTCGATAATTAATTCGGGGAGGCCGTGGCCTGGTGGGCTTTCACTGAAACACAACTTCAGTGAAGTTAAGTAACATCAGGCACGGCTAGTCACTGGATAGACGGCTCATCAGTGGCTCAGGATCTTCCCCCCCCCCCCCCCCCGGCGTCTGTGACCATCATAGGCAGTACGACCTCTGGCCATACAGACTCTGGATGGACGTATTGAATTACTATGAATTAAATCTTTAACAAAAAAAAAATCTTCGAAAATTTTCCGAGGCTGGCGCAGGGTTTGTTCTAGACTTAAAAAAGGGGCAGGGTGCTAAGGACTAAAAAGAGCAAGACGTTATCAAAAAAAGGGCACTTAATTTTCAAAAGTAACGATTTTGCTTCTCCTCTTACTGCAATGTTTTTTCACATGCGTTTGAATGAAGTGCCGTCGCTGCCGTGTAACCTATCGCTTCCAAAATATGTTTGTGTGCAAAAAATTAGTGCACCGTACGCCTTCGTGTACTTCTCTTGTTGGTGGAAATTTTTTCATTAAAAATGAAATTTTAAAGTTTTATATAAAAAACTACAGAAATTTGCTTATAGGTATTATTTATTGTCTTTTGTTTCGCTGGAGACGACTCCTTCATTATTCATCTTAAGTTCTTTATCATCTTCTCTCTTGCAACGTGGTTTTCCATGTTGCTCGGGCCTTTATTTGAGACCCGCTTTTAACTGAAATTTTTAGATAAATACCCGGCTTTAAATCGAGACCAGCTTTAATTTTACACCCCAGCCTCAAATTGAGCTTTTACCATAATCGGATTGTAAAATTGGCCTCCACCTTCGTGAGAATGCCTGTAGGAGTGGCCAAAATTTCATATTCCATACATGTTTGTAGCTCACTCAAGGTCTTGAGGTTTGTTTTGTAGACCTTGTCCTTCACGTGACCCCATAAAAAATAATGGATTGAGGTCGATACAGGGGGCAGTTGATGCCATATCCATAGAAAACCTAGAATATTGCCAAATCTATGACATGAACATATCACACTTAGTTCTAGCAGAGAAATTACAGTTAGTTAGGTTTTGGGCCACCCTGTAATAATAAATTTGCTCTTTGTAAGATAAAGAATCAACTGTATACTATTGATTTTGTGTAATTGAATATAGAGAGCCAAGAGAATAATTTGACATTTCATTATTGGATTTTGGAATATGTGTAATAAATAAATAAAAGATTAAGCAGATGTTTTTTGTTCATTAAGGCTGCAAATGTTAAAGGTGATTGAGTAATTTCTCATTTGATTAAAGAAGAGAGGCTGGTCTCTTACCTTTTTTGTGATGGTTTATTCTTCTGTATTATAAAAATCTCTTATTAAAACAGTGGCAGCCTGGTTATCTAAACGAAGTGGGATTGCAAGATTAGCCTTGGATTATCAGAAAATAGGTACATTTAACCCGTAAATATCATTAGGTAAAAGCAGTTTTGTAACTGTAAGATGAGACAACACATGCACTTAATTTATTATCTCTATTTCTTTTTTTTTTTTTGCACATTCACATGCATAATGAATACTGTAATAGCCTCATGCACATTTTTATTTCTTTAAAAATAAGAATGTAACCACTTTCAGCGCAGTATTCTAGCAAGCCTCCTACAACGATTTATATGCATTGATTGTTCTAAAAATTGAATACTTTCACTCAATTGTTTATTTTATTACTTTTTTTCAGTTTATTCATTAAATATTCTAGTAGCTTTAAATATTTAGCATTATAGTATTGTTTTATTTTTTTTTTAACTTAACAATTTTTCTATTCTAAAACATTTTATTTTCTAGGCTCATTTTAATCTTATTTATTATGTTTCAGAGGCTCATCGGGCTTTGGAGCTCTTAGAGGATTATCATAGTAAACTTGTAAAACCTCAAGACAAACAACTTCGTTGTGCCATCGAAAGGGTTATCAGGATATTTAAAAGTCGATTATTCCAAGCCCTTTTAGGTATCCATATTAAATTTCCTTTTTTATTTATTTATTTTTTTTTTAGAATGGATCATTATTGAATATTACATTGAATATTCCTAACAGTTGCATAGTGGTCAGAATTGCTGAGTAAATCAAGAAACAAGAAGGTCCGGGAATAGCAATACGGTAGATATTTAATGGTACCAACGTGTTTCGAAACAATTTCTTCATCGGGGCAAATGGAAATCTACCAAATTGCCCCGATGATGATTTCCATTTGTGTAGATCAGCATTTGCCCCGATGATGAAATTGTTTCGAAATGCATTGGTGCCATTAAGTATCTACCGTATTGCTATTCCTGGACCTTCATATTTCTTCATTGAATATTTACTTTCCGTTTAAAATGATTTCATTTTTTTTTCTTTGCAAATTACACTTGTAACGCAGGTTAAGCATTACCAATGACCTAGATTTCCAAAGTTAGCATTTTAAGGCTATGTACAGAGTCCGCCAAAAAAATGTATACAGTCGTCCCTCCACAAGTTGGCAACTACGGTTGCCGTCTTGTGGATTTTTCCGACTTGCGGAATTCCAAAATTGGTATTTGCATTTACTTCAGGTGTGTTTCGATAGACTCACGGACCTCGCGATAGTAGGGTTTCCTCTCTCTGAATCGTTTCGATAGGTTTTCGTGAGGTGGTCTCGCCCATTTCGATAGAGCCGAGAACCTCCCGAGAAGGAAGGCCCCGACCCCACGAAACGGTCTGAGCTTCCGAGGTCGTACAGCTTCGTGAGAAGCAATCCAGCTTGTTTAAAGATGTCGGCAGCCTGTTTCGATCCTGTATGGGTAGATCAGGTATCATGTTATTCGCGGAGCTATAACATAACATGTCGATGTCTACTTTCAACAATGTCAACAGTAAATTACAGTTAGTGTTGGAATTAAACAAGAAATAGAAAGTAATAAACAAAAAATCTCTGATACAGCGCAGAAAGAAAGAGCGAAAACTGAAAGTGAAACAGCACCTGAACAAAGATACCTCCCCATAGCATTTCGATAGTATGATCATCACGATTCTCACTTTAGCTCACTGGCCACAGTTAACACGAGTTAGCTCTAGCTAGGTCCGTGAGTCTATCGAAACACACCCTTCATTGCCAAGTTCCGTTTGTAATTTGAATTCTTCAGTAAATTACGAGCTTTTGAAGAAGAAAATTGCAAGGAAAATTTAAACCAAATTGAGGCAATCTTAATCACAAGTCAAAATTGTAATTTTTTAAGGAAAAATGTAGCCGCTTATATGGAGAGGGGTACCTCTATAATCAGTTGCCATTATGAATTTTGTGGAAAATAATCCGCTAGAAGAAAGTCGGCTTATTAATTTCAATTAAAAACTTTTATAGCCCCCCCCATCTCCCCAATAAAGGTTGTATGCATTAGGAAAACTAAAAAATCAGTTCATTTTGAATATTTTAAGTGTAATAATCATCATGGATTTAACTTTTGGAAGTCATATTTTGTGATTTCATGGAAGTCCATATGGTCACTTTGTAACAGCATTGCGGTTCACTGACCACGGTAGATCAGTTGTTTAGAGCAACAGCAGCAAAAGTCGTGGTCCTGATTCAAGTCCTTTCCTTCTTTTTTCTGCTAGGGTAAGTCAATATATGATTCGAAAAATGGCATAGACATGAAAGTTTATTTATTTTTCAGTATAATGTCAGTGAGCATTTTGGCACATGTCCCAGCATTTAACGAGTCCCTCAAAGCCAGCATTCGAAGAAGGTTTGTGGTTGGTGTCGTAACCAGCTGGTAACCTCTTGACATATCCTGCAATTGGTGACCACCCAGGTGATTCTTCAGTGGGCTGAAGTGGTGAAAGTCAGATGGGGGGGGGGGTTCTAGAAATTTAGGCGTCGACTACTAAGGTCATTTTGCGCCTTTTACACAAATTATATCCATACGCAGCCCGGGATAAACACAAACATCCATGCCCACGGCGGGATTTGAACCCATGGCCAGGCGGACTCGAGAACTAGAAAGCCTACGCCCTAGCCCTCTCGGCCACCTGGCCGGCGAAAGTTAGATGGTACCAAATCCGGACTGTAGGGACTGTATGTGAGCCACTGTAATATTGGCATTGTGTGGATGAGCGTTGTCATCCAACAGAAAAACTCATCTCACAAAGCACCTGGATGTTTCCTATGAATGGCTGACTGTAACTTTGTCAGGGTTCTGCAATATGTGGCCGCAGTGACAGTGTAATCTTAAGGCAGAAATTTCACAAATAGGATGCCTTTACTGTCCCAAAACATGGTGACCT
This sequence comes from Rhysida immarginata, assembly GCA_023313115.1. NCBI lineage: Eukaryota > Metazoa > Arthropoda > Chilopoda > Scolopendromorpha > Scolopendridae > Rhysida > Rhysida immarginata. Next base: position 1,525,591 of record JAHWFO010011261.1, read on the forward strand.
TCTGTGCTAACTGAGTGACCTTTAACTTCTCTGTTTTGGGTGATGAGGGATGTTTTCATTCCATACTGGTGCGTTTTGTTTCCGGTTCAAACTGGTGAATAATGATTTCGTCAGCAGTGACAACATAGTTAAGGAACTCACAACCCTCTCTGGCATACCTCATGAGATACTGCAATGACAGGCCCATTCTGGTGTCCTTGTGTTGGTCAGTGAGTTTACGAGGAACCCATCGTGCACATATGTAGTGAAACTGCTGGTTGTCATGCACAATGCTGTAAGCTGTTCCATGTGAGTAGTTCAACTGTAAAGCCGCCTTGTTGATAGTCACATGTCGGTTGGCGTTCTCCTCATGGTAGCGTCACTGCGAAAGCCTGTAGGACAACCTGGATAAATGTTTGTTACCGTAAACAGGTAACTTTTCCATGTGCACTTGCTCAGCAAATTTGCCCTGCACCCACAAAATCAAATAACTGCCCATTGTTCATCATGGGTATAGCCAGCTGACACACCTTCCATCTTACCAACTTGACATACAACTGACTCACTGCTGCACTCGAACATGACTACTAGCACCATATATATGTTACACTGTGGTGCTGCCACCTACACCGACACTTGCGCAAAGGATGATTGCAACCAATATTCATAGCACAATTTCACATTGTAGCAATTTGAAGAGATTTCATTTTGCGACTTATATATTGACTTACCGTCGTATATTGTAATTATGATATTTAGAAGAATTTTTTTCACTTTCTTATCCTCTCTTTGAGAGGCATAATGGTTTGGACTATTTCTCATAGTTTGAGTTCATTCTCCTTGCTTCTGTGAAAAACACGTAAGCTAACCTCCATGTTTTAGACAATTCTAAGCTGCTCACATTGTGGCAACAATCTGGTGAGGCCCGTTCTTGTTTCACCACAATTGTGGACCTATCCTTGAAGCATAAGCTGAGAAAGAGTCACTAAAGGTCAGGTTGAGCTGGCCAGGTTGGCTGAGGTTTCTAACACATTTGAATTGCATTGAAGTACACTGTTGGAATTTTCTTTCCTTGAGTGACTCTTTCTCACCCATTTTCTCAAAATCTTTCAAGGGGAAGGGTGTGATGAAAAATTGTTTTTAGACTAATGTGGTGTTGCTCTACAGAGTAGCAATTGGAAATTTTTCTCTATCTTTAATAGTTTTCGAGTTAGCAAATGGATGACCTTAAATTTGGGAGTAAAAGTCAAATTTGAGTGCGACAATGAATTCCCCACCCCCCCTATTACCTATAAACCACTCTCATTAGATCTCACCTACCTGGCAGCTTTGAGATATCTGCCATGTTACCAGACTTTTTGGACACCCTGTATAGCTAAAGGCAGCCAATCAAGGAGGCACCCTGATTACAAACAATTTTAGCACCCCAGTTGATAAGAGGTGAGTCACTGATAGGTCCCGGGTCAAGAATGAGTAATAGGTCTTGATTGGTGGAGAGAATGGATAGGCTTTCCAGGGGACCCAAAAGATTATTTTTGGTGACTGATTCAATAAGTCTTAAATTGTTAATTTTAAACGAGTGGCCGGTATCTACAGAGTGTTTAGCCATACGCTCCATGAATCTGGTAATTAGGCTTCTTTTTGTTTGACCCCGGTAGAGTTTTGGACATTGACCACAAGTACCCGGTAATTTCGTAAATAACGAATTTATTATCATATCTATATTAGATGCATCACATCTTTGGGATTCCCCAAGGAATATTTTATCGAGTTGGAGTTTTTAAAAGTCAAAGATAGGTTGTGGGTTTTGCTCAGAGAGGGGTTGTATGCGATGGCAATCTTTTGGGTCTCCTCCTTTCTGTTGATCAGTTTTGTAAAATTTAACGTCTTTTTTTCGAACTTCCTCTTTCCAGAGTAGATCCTTCACGGTGTTTTCGTTGTAACTGTTCTTCTTGGCTGTTTCTTTGATATAGTTGATATTGTTTGTTGAAGTTTTCTGTATTTAGTGATGGATTCAGAGCATGGTCGCTCATGAAGATGAATGTGACTATCTTTTGGTCCAATTGAAGCCCCATTGAGACAGGTGGAGAAGTTCAATTATCTCGGAATTGCATTCACGAGTGATGGGCAGCAGGATAAAGAATTGGATGCTCGGATCAATGCAGCAAGCTGTGTCAGACGTGAACTGTGGTGATCTGTGGTTGGTCAAAAACTGAAAATTCAATCATTCATTTCAATCGTTTCTGTGCAAACAGAATCTTTTTATCTGCATTTGTGTGCGAATTGCTGAGTTTAAAGTTTTTCCTGACTTTTGGATCATCCTATAGTTAACTCATGCCAAACTATTAGATTTCATTTATTAAGAAATTTGTGGTGAAAAAATTATTACAAAAGTGTTATGTTGGCAAGCATCAATTGCAGGCGGTCACTAGAGAAATCTACCCGATAAATATAGGAACTACGAGGGTTGGGGCATAAGTCATGGCAACTATTTTTTTTCTTGTAGATATGTGAACGGATCACAAACGTGTGGAAGTTCTGCAGGCCTAGTGTGTATGCAGAACAACAGATGGCTCTGTGATAGCTGGTAGTAGCGCAGCGAGGGCTGTGAAATCAGTCAGTTGGTGAGTGTCGTGCGAGATGGAAGTAACCCGTGTTGAGCAGCGCACTTACATCAAAATAGCCGTTCTCCGAGGGAGAAATGCGATGGAATGTCACAGTGAATTAGTGGAAGCCCTTAGGAATAATGCCCTACCATACTGTACAGTAGCACGGTGGGTAGGAAAGTTTCAGCAAGGACGTGTGTCAACCAGTGATGAGCAACATTCGGGCTGATGGTATTCAGCGCCTGAGGCTGGTGATATTCAGCGCCTCCCACATCGTTGGCAGCGTGTGATGACAGTAGCAGGGAACTACTTTGAGGGTCTTTAGGCCCAGGTTTGTCATGTCAACTTTTTGTGTACTGTGTTGTCATTCTTTTGCACCGTGAAAACCATATTACCCTGTATACTACCGTAATAAATTAGTGTGTTACGATATTTCAGTGCTATTCATTGTCCACACATGTAGTTAACACCTTGTCCTTTCGTCTGTATATGTCACATTTTCCAACCGGACTGGTATCTTCAAGAAAAAAAATAGTTGCCATGACTTTTGCCCCAACCCTCGTATTACAGATCTAATAGAAGAATTGAATATTTTACTCACCATGTTCTATATTCTTGTTTTCCTTAGATATACAAGAATTTTACGAAATAACGTTACTTGATGATAGCAAGAGTATTCAACAAAAGACAGCAGAAACCTTACAGATTGCCTGTAAATGGGAGACTAGTCCTCCAATAACTGGTTCGAAAGCATCTCCAAACAATGAGGTGAGTTACATGCTTCAGTATTTTATCCAGTTAGTTTAGTTGTCTAACTCTGTAAATATTAAAATGAGTCAAAATGAGTAAGAAATACATTTACAAATAATAAATTAATGTGGTTATCCTAGGAATTAGAAATAATAATGTCAGTTTATATTAAAGCGTACATTGTGAAGAAACGTAAGGAAAATTTAACAGAAATTTTGAAACGAAAAAACAAGATGAGAACTGTTAAAGGACTGAATTTGATTGCTTTGTCATGGGTAATGCATTCTTTAGGACTAGATTTGTTTGGCATTGTTTTTCAGGCATCATAAATAGATTTACTTCCACTTGAATTTTTCCTCTTCCACACGTTTAACACAATCACACAGTACTCTTTTCATATTCCCTAACTAAGGGTCGGATCATTAAGCGGTTTAAGTGACCTCTCTAGTCGAGTAGGGCTCTCTCCTCAAATAATCACATTCGAGGGAAGATCTGTCCTCATCTCATCACTAATGCAAAATTTTGGAGTGAGAGGAGAGTTTATCACTCCAAATTTCAAGGGACCAATTTTCACCCACTTGAGGAGCGAATTCCCCACTCTACTCGCTAATCTAGTGAAACAGCATGGCAGCCATTTCATTGCTTCATAGTAAAAATGTCATGTCATTGCATTGTTTTTACTTCAACGTGAAAAGCAAACAAGTTACAAAATGACTTTAATTGAAAGATATCATTATAGCCTGTTTCGCGATACTGGAACTGGATATTTAAAAAAATTTTAGTTTTGAAGAACAGGGCTCCATACAGGACAAGTTCAAATGAATAGGTTGCGGGGGGAGGGAAGAAAAACTGCTGTGGCAAAACTCAGACCATGCGTATTATGGAGCCTTTTTTTTATTTTTAAATTATATGCACATTATAACAGTTATGCTATTAAAGATTGTTATTATTTTATACGAAATAATATTATTACATCTTGTATTGATATGAAGCTTTGTCACTTTCATTGAAAAATACACTCAAACCCTTGACTGGTTTCTTCAAGGTAAGGATCAAGTAAAACTCATTTGATTGAAGAAAGTAAATGTGTTAATGATAGGAATCTGGTTTTTTCGAGTAGCACTTGACTTTGTCCTCAGAGTAGTTTGTCACTCTCTCGAGTGGTTGTGTTAATGATCCTACCCTAACATGCATTTATTTATTTCTAAACAAAAATCTGATGTTCTTCAATTCAGGAACACAGAATATCAACATACACAAAATTCTGCCTGTGTATTGCTAGATTGATCATCCCTCAGAGATCATGCTGCTGCTCGCCACTTTCGCCAATGGCCCCAAAAAATTGGAAGTAGTGAAAGTCGGTGGGGAAAAAAACAATCATATTTACATCATAATCTCCCCTAATCGCCATTATCAGCTGGGGATGTTCTTTAATTATTTCGAGGGAGTTTAAAATTATTCGGATCTTTTTAATGTAAACATGATTTATTGATTTATCTTTTGAAAGTCACTATACAGGTAATTTTATAAGCCATAAATATGCTATCATACACAACTTTTTTCTATTAGTCAAATGCATGTGCTCCGCTTAGCATAACCGTCAGGGTATGTCATTATCTGATGCTTGGCGATTGACACGTTCGTTAATTGACCAACTTAGTGGATTTTACACCAAAGATAAATCTGAATTTAGTGGATTTAATTTCATTAATACCATTGAATTCAATGGATTTTTTGCTTTGTTTTAGCGGAAAAAAATTTTTGAGGTGGAAACACTGGTGGCTAAATACAATGGCTATAAAAAAATAATTCCAGATCCACCCCTGTCCATGTTACAGAAATTCAACAACTCACTATGTTGGGGGGGGGGGGGGGATACATAGAGCTGAACCTTGATATCTCAAAAAAATTTTATTTCCCTGCATTTTCAATGTAATTTTCCCTTGTTATCTCAAAACATTTTCTCAAAAAAACCTCACTATATCGAATTTTGACTTCATGTGCCAGCGAAATGCAAAGTTTTTAAATAGAGTTGAGATTTTTTTCATTATGAGAAAATTTTCTTACGAAAACAAACAGAATTTGATGTCACTGCCATTAAAGAATTCTCATATGTCATGAAAAAAAATAACGAAAAGTTTTTTGATCTATTGGCATGCGTACAAGATGTTTAAGAATGCGTAGTTTCTGCAGTTATGACATATGTTTGTGGCAAACGTACTATTTTATCTCCTGTTGTTCTCTGTACTCACAGTACCTTTATTCATATAAAAATTTTGATTTAAAAATGACCCTCCATATCTCGAACCTCTTTATCTCAAATTCTTGGTTCGAGATATAGAGGTTTGGATAGTATCTGGATAGGTCCTTTGAAGTGCTATATGGCTGTATTTGAAAATGTCTGATAGTTACGGAGTAACCTTTAAAACATAAAATCATTGAGATAGGTAAGGGGCGAAATTCACTGCTTTAGTTGCCGCAGCTGAAAATAGTTCATACATACTCCAATGAGGTCTACATGTCCACCAAGTTTCATTCAAATCGGAATGTATCACTTGGAGAGGTTCCCTTGTAAGTATTTATGATTCATTAACAAAGGTTAAAAATTTTATTATTTTTTTGTGTTATAGTTTGTGATAAGTAATTTTGTAGGTTTCAAACTGTTTTCATTTTAGCTAATGCTCTTTAGAATATGATCACTAAGACTGCTTGTACAGTAAAACCTCGATTTTACAATCTTCGAATTTACGTTTTCACGGAATTTACGTTACAAATTTATAGCCTGTGCAAAATGCTCATAAGATCAATGTTAAAAATTCCTTGAATTTATGTTTCCTCCCTTTTGTGATTCGCGATTTTACATTCTAATTCACTGTCTTACTAGTAGCATCTGCTTTGATTTTATGCTGATTTCAATCCATGCAACTACAGTCAATTCTCGTTAATACGAAATCATGGGGACCAAGAAATTTTTTCGTATTATTCGTATTTCGTATAAACCAACAATACTAAAAGTGTTATGAAATAAGCACGGAAATAGAATGCTTTAAGTTAGAAATAATTTTTATTCATCTCTCCTAAAAAAATCTGTAATAACAGTTTGTTTTCGCGCTGAAACGATTTTTTTTATTGTTGAAATAAATAACGGGCAAATTTTTTACGTTTTTAAAACAGCGTGGCCTGGCGAATTTGCCAATAACTATCGGCTTTTTCTTGTCAGTGCCATCCATATTTGTACATAATAATACTGACAACCGTTCTTTGCTACTTTTCCCTATGAAGATACCGTAAAAAAACATTAGATACATGTACAAAATTATCGGTAAAAAATACAATAAAGTTTAAATGACGCATGCATACCTCCATGACACTTTTCACCTTTTAAATGATAAGATTTCTCGGGCAGAAGATTATAAAATAGGGCGGTTTCGTCAGCGTTGTAACTTCAGATCTAATGAAAGATCCTTTCGTTTCCTTTTGCTTGAAGCTGACATTGAATAAAATTCCTGACTGTAGATAACTGCGTTGTAGCGATGAGAAAATTGATTTTGAAACAATACCGATATTGCACTTGTTTAAATAAAGATTTGAGCGCCATGTGACAGGATTTCAGATCTGAATAGCTGAACCAATCAGATTTCGCGAATCAGATTTCCCGTTAGCTTCAAAGCACGTGATTCAGATTTAGCAAATCAGATTTCCCGTTAGTTTGAAAGCACGTGATTCAGATTTCGCGAATCAGATTTCCTGTTAGTTTGAAAGCACGTGATTCGTTAGTTTGAAAAATTCGACTAAATAACTGATGTTTTTTTTATCGAATAATCAAATAAAAATATCGACTGATTAAAAAAATCGAGTATTCATTTATTCGAATACTGTAATTCAGAAGCAATCACATATGAAATGACTTTGAAAATTATTTTTATTAAATTTACACTTCGAAATCTGAAATTTTATCATTAAAATTGTTCCTAAAAGGACTGTTTTTCAATAAAATTATGAAATTTTCCTTCGTATAAACTGTATTTTAATAAAAATATGTTCGTATAAAGCAGAGAATTTTACATAGTAATTGCTTTTTCGGGGATGGGCCACACAATGTTTTCTTATTAACCGGAATTTCGTATTACCCAGTTTCGTATTAACGAGAATTGACTGTATTGACTCTCGACTATCAAAATGTGTGTGCCACCACCATTATAACTTTGAACTGGAAATAAACAGCAGCGGTTATACCCGGAAATAAAGCGTGTTCATTGGCAGTGTGTTCCAATCTCAGTGTTGTCTCGTATGTCGACTAAACGTTCGGCTTTCTGGGTTGGGTGTTTGAATGTCCGAACTACCAACATGTTTTGAAAATTTCAAAATAAAATGTACTTTTTACATATTTTTAAAGAAATATTTTGTTGTTTCACTGACGATGTGCAACTTGGTATACTAACAAATAGGTTTTCAAAAGAAAGAACATATTAATATTTTTTTAAAATTATTGCTTGCTTGTTTGAGTGTCCAGGATTTTTTCATCATCCAGGTGGTGTCAAATCTTAATAATAAACTGTATTCGTTGAAACTATAGGAAAAATGTAAAGAAAGCGTTGTTTTTGACTGTTTAAGAAGCGAACAATGTGTAATGTGGGATACAAATAAGGCATGTTTGGAAAAATACATATTTTATATCTTTCTTCATTTTCCCTGATTTTACATTTTCCTCAATTTTACATTGTTTTAACTTTGTCTGCAAGATGTCGTAAAATCGAAGTTTTACTGTAATTGGATTACTAAGAATCCTGAATAAATATTTATCTTTAATAAAACATTTCCTAATTAATTAGAAATTGGGCTTTGAAAATTTTCTTATTCATGTAAGTTTCCTTTGTTTTTTTAACTAAATTCTCTGTAACCTCATTCTTTGGACTTCATTCCTTTGGATTAGTGAAATTCTGACTTCGGATTCTTAAAGACCATCAAAAAGTAGAATAGAAATGTTTCTCTTAGTCTTCATTGAGAAAATTAGGTTCAAAACTTTAAGTTCCACACTTTGAGGGCCTCTATCTCTTAAACAGTTGGATCAATTGAAAAAACTACAAGAATAAAACGTTTCTCAAATGTCGTGTACAATCTGAAAATGCCATTAGAAATAAAGGTTCCTATTTAAGACTTCAAAGTTGCCCCCTCTCCACACGTGTTTTTTGTTTTTTCGATCCGATGTGTATTTCTCCAGATATTTGGCCATTATACTTTATTTGAAACACCCTGTATGTTATGATGTTAGTTTCTACCATGTTATTCTTATTCCGAATAATTTCACATATACATTAAAGACAAACCAAGTTGATGGGACTTGTCTTGATTAAAACTGTTTATTTTTGCCATTAATTATAAAGGATTTTTTACTGGTAATAAATCGTAGAATGGTCTAGGCAGTTTTTATTTATCGTGCGAAATATTGCGATGTATATAGTGACTGCGACTTATACAGGGTGTATCTAAACCCCTGTCACAAACTTCTGGTGGTGATTCCCCACAGCAAGATGAACACAAAAGTTCATATAAACATTATTCAGATAATGAACCGCTTATGAGATTTTCCGCAATTAAAATTGAAGTTTCAGCAGCTGCTTTTGTACTCTGTGGATGGCAGGTGCATGGGCCGAGCAGTAAATTGGGTCCATCGTTTTGACTTGCACTGTACTATTTATCATATATGTATCTTTTTAAATGCAAAAATAGAAAAAGAAAAAAACAACATACAAATCGTAATTATGATGAATTTTGAACATACAAAAGCATAGCCACCACAAGCTGGATTGGGCCAGCCCCCCCCCCCCCCTCACCCCCCC
>JAHWFO010011261.1:1541234-1583495 GCA_023313115.1 Rhysida immarginata
GGAATTTTTTTTTCTGCATTTGTGTGCAAATTATTGAGTTTTAAAGTTTTTTGTGATTTTTTGATCACCCTGTACTTTTGAAATCAGTCCCCTGTATTTTTTTTTTTTTTTCTTTTGCTTTCTCGAATGTAGAAGAAAAGAAATATGAGATTCAAAAATCCTGGAGTAAAATAAAATTGAACGCAGGGTGGTAACATCCTGAAAAAAAAGCTGACATTTCGGATAATGACTCTCCTTTGTCAAAGTAAAGAGTAAAAAGTGATGTAAAGTTAAAATCACTTACTTTTTACCTTGACAAAAGACTTCTCTATTGAACTGTCGGCTTTTTTCTGGGTGTTTCCACTCTGTGTTCAATTTTTATTTTTACTCTCTCTATTACAAGAAAGTGAGCTTATGTTGGCAATCATCAAGAGATTTGACTTTGAGATTTTGATGAAACTTGATGTATTGACCTCCATAAGATTGAAAAACACATTTTTCGAATTGTGTCTGTACGTGTGTGAACACAATAACTCAAAATGTAACGAGCTAGATGGATGAAATTTGCTATCTTATCTTTGCACTAAAATTGTAGATATGTATCAAATTTGTTCGCTTGACGGGGGGATTTTGAAACTGTGACGTCTTTTTGCCTATATTTTCCTTAAAAAAAAAAAAAAACACCACTTCTGCTTGTGCATGCAGTTCTGGCTCTGATTTTATATGTAAAGATTTTCTCTTTAAGGGGGCATTCGAATATATTATGTATGTTCATTGGGGGAGGAGGTTTAGTTAATGTTACAGTGTTACAAGGGGGGAGGGATAAAATTTTGTCATTTTAGCCTAAACACATACTCGATTTTCTTCATATAAATAGGAGTTTAAATAAAGGTAAATGTATTAAATTTAGTCTTGGCATTTATAATGAAGAAAGAAATTGGATATCAAATTTCAGCCCAGTCGCACAAGAAAAAAAGAGCACTTGACCTGAGCAACTATTTAACATCTGTATGTGTATTTTGCTTTAAGTGAAGCAAGTGACGCAACAAAAGTAAACTTCTCCATTCCTTTTAGCAATTAAGTCAGTGTTGTTTTAATTGTCGTTTAATACATGAGAGGATCAAAAAGTAACACACAACATTTTTTTAAGAAATACTATTTTGATCTGGATGTTCAAAGTTGGCAAGTTGATAGAATCTTTTGCTCTAGACAGCAATGGCTTGTTCAAGCGGAAGGACCAATAGCTATTGAGTAAAGAAGTTTGCTAGCATCGTCAATTTGTGAAGAACAGCGAGATGTAATCCATTTTTTGTGGGCCAAACGAAAAAATCAAGTGAAATCCACAGGGAAATATTAGAGGTCAGTGTTCTCCCCAGAAAATTTTATCTGGTGGGCGGTAAGCTAAAATAACCGGGCGGACAAAAATTAAAAACAAAAACAAATAAAATATTATGCAGTGTTGTGCAGATTTTTGTGTATTACGCCGGGCGGTCGCCAAAATCAGCCGGGCGGGCCGCCCGTTAAAAAGGGCCTGGGGAGAACCCTGGAGGTGTATGGTACTGATTGTCTAGATTGTGGCAACATCTCCAGATGGTGCAGATTCTTCGAAGAAGGCCGAGAAAAATTTCATGAAAAAAATGAAGAATTTGGTTGGGAGGCGCTCAAACATCCACTCCTTAGTCCAGACCTTGCACCATCTGACTATCTCTTCTTTGGACCAAATGAAGAAATTCCTAGGAGGCCAAAGCTTTGGTTCGAATGAAGTGGTAAAATCAGCCATGCCAAGGTGGCTATACAACCAGAAGACAGAGTTTTAAGAACAAGGTGTATTGAATCTGGTGCTACGATGGGAAAAATGTGTCTAGAGACTTGGTACATATGTCAAAAAATAGGTAAAATCTGCTCCTTCTTGTACTTTTTTGCTTACTTTTTGATCCCCCTGTCTTGTATATTGCTAATCCTAAATCTTGTTTTATGATGTCCATCTGTCCGGTATCATGGGAAAGTATAAGTAAAGGAAGACGATGATTAGGTAGAGTAATACGGTAAACTACTTATTAATCCTTACACGTTTCAGTTTTGCACCATCATCGGAGGCAAAGGACTACAAAGGTGAAGTAAACATGACAGGAATTTATAGTAACAGGAATGACGGATCCACCATTCATGTGAATCTAAATTGGAGGTCTGCATTGATTGATGGATTCACAAATAAAAAAAAGAAGAACTAAAAAATAAAATGAGTGACATGGACCTAGTAGAGGGCAGCATAGATGTTTATTAAGAAATTCTATGAGGTCGTCTCTTTCAAAGGAGACCTGGTTGTCTAATAATTTCACTTGGTCATTCCAGTGGTGCTTCCTAATCTCCATCTTTTCGTGTATCCATATATTCAATAATTTCTCTTGGTCATTTCAGTGGTGCCATCTACGCTATGTTCGCACTACGCCTTAATCATGGTTAAGTAACCAAGGTTAACTCTTGATCACGATCAAGCAAACTGTGCAGCCTGCTTCAGTTACCTAACCATGTTTACAGCTCGGTTAAGAGTCGGTTAACTGACCATGTTTCAAAAACCCGGTTAGTGGTGTTACATCCCGGTTAGCACAAATGAAACATGAAAATTAAACATGGCAGTCAAGCAAAAGCGCAGCAGCGAGTAGTCTGATGAGGAAACTAAAGCTCTTATATAGCTTTCGGGAGAACAATTTTCAGACTTGAGAAAGGTTAAACGTAACCGCTAAGTGTACGAGCACATTCTGTTTCATCCATAGTTATTTTGCTAAAGGCAAGATTTGACTCCCGCAGAATCCAGTTGCTACTCTCACCTCCATTTAGTGACGCAACTGTGAGGGGGAAAAAAAATCATAGAAAACGCCATTTCGCTTAGTAACCGTCATTTTCCTTGAATGCAGTGCAAATGGAAAGTGCTTGATTAGCTAACCACAGTTTAGTAACTATCCCTTGAACAAGGCGTAGTGCGAACATAGCATTATCTCCATCTCTTGTGTGTACATATCTTCTCTCAGTCCTTCCCTTTCCACAAAATGCTCATGCATTTGTTGATGTCCAGCAAGCGGTTTTTCTTGTTGATTAGATGGTCAGCATAGGCAGACTTAGGAACTTTAATGATCCGTGACTGCCTGTATTCCCAGAATCTTTTATGGAATGATCGAACAGCCGACCCGACATAGTGTGCACCACAATCAGGGCAAGTGAGTTTGTAGACTTCGGAGCCTTTGTAAATGTCCAATTCGTCGTCCTATCATCGTGGATTTAATACAAATCACTTGTTATATCTACAACCAGGTCTTCTTTGAAAGGGACGACCTCAGAGAATTTCTTAACGAACTCGGACCATAACCCCAACCAGATGACATCGACACCGTCCTCCCATGTTATTTTTATTTTTTAGTTCATTTTTTATTTTTGAATCCACCAATCAATGCGGATCTCCAATTTAGATTCACATGATTGGTGAATTGTTCCTGTTACTATAAATTCCCGTCATGTTTACTTTACCTTTGTAGCTGTTTGCTTCCGATGATGGTGCCATATAGAAACGTGTAAAGGTTAATAAATAGTTTACCGTATCACTCTACCTGATCATTGTCTTCCTTATATATATTAAATCGTGTATTTCTTATTTTATTCATCAAAGCAATACATATTGACCTTCATGCCCACTAAGGGGGGAAAAAAAAGAAAAAAAAAATTACTTAAAATGGAAAAAAAATGGAAAAAAAATTACTTAAAATAAAAAACTTGTAGAAGGTTCCTCCTGTGCACTTCCATTAAATTCATAAAAAAATAGTTATATAATTTTTTTTCCTTTTAATTAAAATTGCAAATCTGTTTATAATTATCCTGAATGAGATGGATATCAGATTAGCATTCATTCATTCGTTTGCAACCAACATTTATTCGCTGCAAGATGAAGTCTCCTCCTGCATTTTTTCCATGTACAAAGCATGGTTAGTTTGAAGGGAAATGGTCAATATACCTCCACGCTTAGATTGGAGGCTGTTAGCAGGGGTTAGAAAGTAAACAAACATCCATGCCGCTATGGGAGTTTAATCCATGACCTGATTATCATGAGAGCCAGAAGACCTGCGACCTAATATTCTCGGCTATCGAGCTCAGCAGATTAGCATATAAATAAGAAATTTAGTAAAATATAAACAGGGGCAGGCTGATTTATGTGCAAATGAAGCAGCTGCACAAAGCCCTATGTTTAGTGAGGCCCTACATTCAAATTTTTCACAAATACACTATTTCTGCTTGGCTTCAATACAGATACATTGCATAAAGGAGAGCTTTTGAGAAGAGAGCCAATACTCCACCCCAGATTCTTATAATATTCCCCCTCCTCTTTTCTGAATCTGGGGAACATACTGATCCACAAACATATTTAAAGTTCATGTTTGACAGCAGAAGAAAGTTTAATTCATACCCTCATTATCTATTTAAATACTATAAAAACCCCGGATCAAATTAAGGGGTTTCTCCCCCCCCCCTCCCCCTCCCCCAATAGGCCAGGCTGCCACAAAGTTATTCTGAGTCTTTTAAAAGCCAAGGGAGATTTAAAAATAGAAATGAAGGATTAAAAAGATAGATCAATAAGCAAAATAAAATTTCCAAAATAATATGCACTGTGCCATTTATCCAGCTCATCTCTACTATCAATTGGGCCATTATGGACATGTCTCCAAGTGTCCTAAGGACTACAAAGCAGTCTATGTGGAGGCCCAAGGATAGGGCAGGCATCTGGCTCACAGAAAGCCGATGAAACTCATAAGAAGGTAATAAATAAGAACTGGAGTTAATGCTTCAACATAAGGTGAAGTTTAGCGACATACATTGTGTTAAATTTGTACTAAATTGAAAAGTCCAGAGTAGCATCCCCTAATTTTCTCGGATGATATTGAGCAGCCCCGTCGCATTTATGCTCTGAATTTATTATTATAACGTATGTGATTAATAAGTAAATGATTTATCATATTAGAGACTTTTTATTTTAAGAAATTTATGCAGGAAAAAATCACAAAGGTCACATGACGGTGTACGTTAAATGATGGGCGGAGAGGCTGACATGAATGACAAATGGTAGAGAAATATGGCCACTGTTAGCTGATCTTCACCATCATGGGACTTTCGTGATTTTTTCCTGCATAAAGTTCTTAAAAAATGATTTCTATAATATGATAAATTATTTACTTATTAATTATGTATGTTACAATAATAAATTCAGAGGATAAACACGATGGGATTGATCGATGTCATCTGAGAAAATCAGGGGACGTTACTCTAGACTTTGTTTCTTTACAAACAGATTGAAATAAAACTTCGAAGCAAAAATTTGTAATTCACCCGAGTTCTCTTGAGAGCTTTTGGAGTGTATTTTCTGGTGATAAAAATTACAGTCTGCAGTGTTCTCCCCAGAAAATTTTATCAGGTGGCTGGAAAAATAAAATAGCCGGGCGGACAAAAATTAAAAACAAATAAAATATTATGCAGTGGTGTGCAGTTTTTCGTGTATTCAGCCGAGCGGTCACCAAAATCTGCCGAGCAGTGCACCCGTTCAAAAGGGCCTGGGGAGAACCCTGGTCCATCTCGTTTTACTGAAGAATTCTAATAATATGCAAAAATAAACATCATAACAAATTTTGAATTGAAGGTGTGAAAATCAGAAAATTTTTTTTTAAATGGAGTATCGGCTGAATTACTCTTTACAAGCTGTGCCAGCTAAAGCAACTAGGAATTTCTTTATTTGTAGGGAGCTTATTATTTTGTATTGTAGCTTGAAAACTAATTAACTTTTTCAAGATCTGTTTTCACCAATCGAGAAATATGGGACAGAGCACATTCGAAAGTCAGATAGTCAGCACTTTGTTTTCTTTGTAGCACATGCAATTGTACCTATTCCGTCTATCTGACTTTCGAACGTGCTCTGTCCCATATTTTTCGATTGGTGAAAACAGAACTTGAAAAAGTTAATTTAAAATAATTCATACAAAATAATAAGCTCCGTACTAATAAAAATCCTGTTTGCTTTGGCTGGTGCAGCTTGTATCCTTAGCTCAAGCGTAATGTGCGAACGAACGGATGAATGAAACACAAGCAGAATTATAATATAGACTTAAGTATAAATTTGACACAATATGTCTCACTAATTATGAATTAATTGAAGAATAATTCGGCCAAAACTCCATTCAAAATTTTTTTAGATTTTTCAGAGCTTCAATTCAAAATTTATTTTTGCAATCGAGAATTCAGGTGAATCATAAATTTTTGCTTTGAGATGTTGTAAGTTCTCAGTATCATGAAGTTTTTTTCATGTTGTGTGTAAAGAAATTTTTAAATTATTTAATAAGGTAAAGATATTAAATCATTTAATATGAAAAGCGAAAGAAAAAAATTCATGACCTGGATTCATACCAGGGACCATGAGTATCCAATCCTTGGTTCAAATTCAGGTCACATGATTTTTCTTTCTGTTTTTCGTGTTAAAATCTGTATCTTTTGTTGTTGCGTTATTTGGCATCTAACGTTTAATGCCATTTACCATGCTAATTGAGTAATTGAAATTATCAACTATAATGAAATTTTAAATATTCTGTGCAAAGATTTTTTTAAAATTTAGAAAATTTATTAAACGGCTAGAGGGCCAAATTTGGATCGCAGATTTATGAGATGACTGCAGCAATTTTAGCAAACATTTTTTCCATATAGGTATGAATTTCTTTGCTGTGCTAATCTTTTATAGGCATATGGTGAAAGTGTGAAACAGGTTAGGGGATTGCCTAATTTTCAAAAAGAAAAATATTAAGTGAAAAATAAGCAACATTGAAAACAGGGAACATAAAATAGAACATTTAAAAATATATAAAAATTTCTATTGAAACAGATAAATGTGTATTGCGATATTGATTTTTTTAGCTGTTGTTTTGTTGTTGTTATTCTTCTTCTTATATTTCATTGTATTTTCAAGACCTAGTTTACTTTTTTATATTGTGTAAAACATTAAATATTTGAGTTTTTAGAAGAGTAAGTGAAATTATATTGATAATATTTTATATATTTAAATCTGAAACAAATTAACATTTTCAATAAGAGGTGGGTTTACTCTTACTGGAAAAAAAATTTATAAGTAGTCTTATATTGCTAATTAAAATTTTTTAGTCAATTTTACGCTCTTTAAAAAAATTTCTTCCCACTGTTAATGCCTTAGGTGCATTTTTGTTGTCGTGGAACTAATTTGCTATTGTAGTCTTTGAAATTGAAATTCTTGGGAATCATTTGCCAACTTAGGAAACACTAGTGGTCGCAGGAATGTGCAAAAGAAATCCCGACTAAAATAACCTAAGACTATCTCGGCTAAGATGATGATTACAGTGGGAAATCTCTTTACAGAGAAGCAGCAACGGGACTGTTTCCACTGAATACTTGCATTCGAGCTAGACTTTGTTTTTCGGATCTGCTAATCTCTTTTACAATTGTCTCGACTTGTTACAGGAGCCCTATTTTTGTTTCTGCAACTCTGCAGTTTAATTTTCTTAGAATCTGCATCTTAAGTAACTTGAATTATTTTGTGTTAAGTGTTGAATGCACATTTTTTTTTTTTCAATTTGCATTCTCACCTGAGCCTGATAATAAAATTTCAATATAAACAGTATAATCAATGTTTTTACCTGTTCTCTTTTAAAATAGTAATTTAAAGCATTAAAATAATATAAAAATATATTTTTTGTGGATTTTCACTGTTCACTTCCCTGTTTGTAAATTTAAGCAATAAAATTGATTTGGCATTATTTTAGATTATAAATAGTTTTGTTTTTTTTACTGTAAAATATTCGAATTTAAATGAGAAACATTTCAGATCTTTCACGTAAATATTATCTTCTAATTAAAACTTTTATTGGTCTTTTATTTTTTCAATGTTTACGGTATTCGTTCATAATATAAAACAGCTTTCAAAGGTGACTTTTAAAATGGAAATTATTGTCCTCATTGAATAAGTCAATAGTAGACTCCTGTGACGTTTTACCTTAGAAAATAGAAAATTTGGTTTCTAATTCCTAATGAAGACTGAAAAAGCAGAAAAGAAAAATTATTATCATTAAAATTAAAAAAAATTTAAATAGAATTAATATATATTTTATAAATTAAAACATGTAAACGTTATAATCTAACTACATGGTCCCTGGTTTGAATCCAGATGGAATTTTGCCTTTCGTTTTTTCATCTGAATTTGATTATCTAATCTTGAAGCATAGCTTCAGCTTTTAGCCATCATATTATAATGTGAAAGTCGTTTTAAAATTAATTACGTTTTTCCTCTATGATACAGAGCGGGAAAAACGGAAATCAGGATTTTATATTCTGTATTCCTTCTTTTCATTCATCCCATATTTGTTTTACGTAAATATTTTAAATTAAATTTTGTAATGAAATGAATTTAGACTGGTTTGTTTGGTAGTTAAAGAGTATTTGTTTAATTAAATTTTTTTTTTGGAAAGAAAATTGATTAGTGTCTTTTTACAGTTCAGCTAGATTAATAAATATTTTGTACTTACCCTTAATTTTTTTTTCTTTTTTCCTGTCATTACAATTTTTGATTACATTTAAATTGCAGAAATTTGTTCAAAATAAAATCTTTTGAAAGCTTTCATTGCCAACAACACAAGTGTACACAGTAATCATAAAATATTTTGTCTAAATTGGCAACGTGAGGGCATCTTCCGAGCTGCCTTTCTCCCCTTTCGTGAGTAGCATGAACTAGTCCGAGCTGCACTTGGAGAGTTTTGTAGATTATGTTAACTGTGATGCTTACTCTGGCATCGAGTTATCGCGAGGTATATGTGTACATACTTAAACGATATTACTATGTGCGGTTTTGCGGAATGGGAATGCTGTTTCGTGTCGTGTGAGTCACCCAAAAGCATCACACGTTTAAATAGATAAAGAGCTTCCCATTGGGTTTTATGTCTGGCTTCCGATTGAAGATTCTCTGTTACATAGGAAGATAGCACTCTACCTGCTGGATATGGGTGATGCATTAATAGTCCGAATAAGAAGCAAGAGTAAGCCTGTTGGGTGGAGTCAGCTTAGAAAACAGATGTAAATCAAGCTTGCTCTTCTCTCTCTCTGTCTCGCTCCATCTCTCTGTGTGTCTCCCTCCCCTCTCTCTGTGTGCCACTTCATTGTGAAAAGCTTTGCTGAGAAGCATTCTTATTTTGAATGTGTAAGGAAGAGAGAATGAGCCTCATGATTATGTGATGAACTAAAACTTTAGGAGCTGCTGCCCAACTGACTGTTTAAAATGGCCAGCTGTACGATGGCACTTTTAATATATGATTTTTGTAAATATTACATGAAATAATCTGTTGCTACACAATTGTAGATATTGCCATAGCTTATCCCTTGTTTACTATAATGGTATCATGATCATGATTGACTGGGTTTCAATCGTCCGGCATTCCCGCCGTAGATTTTCAAGCTACGTGTATTCCGCTGTTCCGAGAAAAAATCGAAAGCGCACAAAAATAAATGTTCCTGCCACCACTGAAGAATCATCAGTAACGACACCGTCAACTCCTAGCCATTGTTCTTGTTGTTGTGCTAATTCAAAATCAGTAAGTTTACCTTAGACGTAATTGATTATCTTATTCATTTAAACCTCCATCTCTACCTGACTTCATGCCTATTAAATGAGGGTGAGTCAAGGGTTGAGGCTGTCATTGTTTAATAAGATAAGAAGCATGGTATATGTTTTGACATAGTTATTCTTTTTCAATATTGCTGTTGCTTTAAACGAGTTAATGGATATCCTCCTCCCCTAATTTTTGAAATTCCTTAATTGATTTCAAAGAGCCATTCCTTACTGTGATTAATTTTGCCTTAGGATGTGTTTAGAGTGGTAGTGAAGGTTAAGTATTTGGTTCTTCTGTTCCCATACAGTTTAATCTGTTTGCTACTTTTATGGAGAGTAGACCTCTTTAACCAGACAATGGGGCAGATTTAAGTTTCTCTGAAATTTTGTCACATTGCCATATGAGATCTTCAAACTAGAGCATTTCTTTGCTTTTTCTTCTTTTCTCTCTTTCTTTCCTCCTCTCACTCTTAATTCACTCAAGCTTTTATGTTTTTATTTCCCTTTTTATTGTTAAATTTTTCTGGCATTGCTACTTATTTTTTAGAAACTTGTATTAGCATTCTTCCTTTAATCCTTCTTGTTTTAATGTTTAATTGATTATATTTTTTTATTTTGCTTCTTGAAATTGTTTAAAATTTTAACATGGGATTATTTTAATTTAATGTACATATACTTAATAAAATTTTAATACGATGGATTGTATATTATTAATTATTTTAGTATTCTTGAATTAAAAAGAATATTTTAAGTTGCCATGAAAATATCAATTTTTAATCTTCAACAACAACAAAACAAATAATAAAACGAATACCAAAGGACATTAAAAATATATTATTTTCATTATTTAACTCTTGTTGTATTCCACTGTATATATTTATTCACTAATGTCCACTTTACAATACAAATATTTTATTCATATAGAATAAAACTGACTTTTGTCCTTTCGGACATCTTCAGTATTCATTTACAACTGAAATTTTTAAAATTTCATACAATACAATTTTTAAATTTTATACGATAATTTTATATTCATTGTTAATGTTTTTCTGGTTACGTTGTTGTTATTATTGAGATACAATATTTGTTTTTGGTTAATTAAAATCTTTTTATATATAATATATGGTATTATCTTTACTTAAGTTTTAATTACATTGTTCTCATAATCTGTTGTTTTTGCTTAATAATTTGTTTATTTTCTCTTGTTTTAGTATTTGATTGAATAAATTCCAAATATGCAGAACAGATTTTATTAAGCAAACATAAAACCAGGAATTATGAAGAAACATGCAAACTAATCTACAAAATCATTGAACATTTAATTATTTTTATGTTAAACAAATATTATCCACAAGAAATTTTAAATAATATAGAATTAGTAGATAGCAATTTATTATTCAACCAAATACTAAAAGAATAGAAAATAAAAGAATTATTAACCAAAAAACAAAAGATTATGAGATTTAAAACTTAAGAAAAGATAATACCAAATATTGTAAAATAAAATAATTAGCAAAAACAAATATTATATCTCAATAATAACAACAATGTAACCTGAAAAGCATTAACAATGAATATAAAAATATTGATTAAATTGAAAAATTGTATTGTAAGAAATTTAAAAAATGTCAATTGTAAATGAATACTGAATATGTCCGAAAGGATGAAAGTCGATTTTAATCTATCTGAATAAAATATTTGTATTGTAAAATGGACTTAATGAAGAACTAAATACATTATTTTCATTAAAAAGTTTTTTGGAAAACATTAAAAAAAAAGAGGGAAAAAAAAGTCTTAAAACCTTAATTTCTTACATCCAAAGAGTCCATTGGTCATATGATGTTCAACGTAGATTTTAAAACACGATTTTAAATAGCTCAATGTAAAATTCCAAAAATTGTTGAGGACAATATATTTACATAAATCATTTTCATCAATAAATTTTTGCTTTGTTTGCAAGGACATTCAACTATTCAAGGTAGATTTCAAACATAGGTGAGGACACGCCAGTCTGAACAGGTGAACTGCTCGAAGATGTTTACATTTTATTTTTATAAAATATTTAAGGACTTTCATTTTTTTCAATGCTTATTCTTATCAGATTTATATATATATATAAAAGAAGAATACAGAGAAAAAGAATTAGAAATATTAAAAGAAATTGGAATTGGAAATGGGTACAAAGATGATCAAATACATAAAACAATCATTAATAAAGGAACAGGAATGGAGGAAAACAACAAAATCATACAGATACAAAAGAAAAATAAAAGATAAGAATTTGTTTAACCTTTCAAGGAAACCTAAGTTACAAAATTTTAATAATATTTCAGAAGAAAGAAATAGTAGTAGCCTTTAGGTTCAAAAATAGATTATTAACATTATTAGAAAACAAAAAAGAAATTATAGAAAAAGTAGAACACTAAAAATTAAGCAAAATTGCACTAAAAAAACTCCAAATATGCAGAACACTTTTTATTAAGCAAACATAAAATCGGGAATTATGATGAAACATGCAAACTAATCTACAAAATTAATGATAAGAGAGAAATATGGTAATAATCATTGAAAAATTAATTATTTTTATGTTAAAGAAATATTATCCACAAGAAATTTTAAATAATTTAGAATTAGTAGATAGCAATTTATTCTTCAATCAAATACTAAAAGAGAAAATAAAAGAATTATTTAACAGAAACAAAAGATTACAACAGCTATGTAAAATAATTAATAAAATAATTAGAAAAATTAAATATTGTATCTCAATAATAATAACAATGTAAACGGAAAAAACATTAACAATGATTATCAAAGTATTGTTTAAAATTTAAAAATTGTATTGTAAGAAATTTAAAAATATTTTAAAAATTAAAAAAAATAATGTCCATTAGTGAATAATTAAATATTGTTAATAATTGTCATTTTTAAATTAAAATCCTTCTCTTGACATACACATTAGTTATTATGGAATTTTAAGAAATGATTTTTAGTATTTTTGGAATTTATGTCTTCACGTATGTTTGTAACCTATGTTGAATGTCGTTGCAAACATTGGACTTTTTACACATTGTTCTCAACAATTCTGGAATTTTACGTTTTTGAGATGTCCTTCATGTTTTGTAATCTACATTGAAAGTCATTACGAACACTGGACTCTTTACATCTCCAGGTTTTAAGATGTTATTTTCCAATTTTTTTTTCAGAAATGAATTTATTGAAGTATAATTTTTCATGTTGAAAGACATTCATTTGTTTCAGTGTTTTAGTTCTTGTTGAGGATGAAAAAATTAATATTTTCTTAGTAGTCGGTAATGTAATAATCTTTCTTGTTATATATATATTTTAACCTCCATATTATCTAAAATATTATAATTAACCATTCAAGAATAGCAAAGATGAGTGATCTTCCTAAATTTGAAATAGCTACTAAACATAAAATTCAAGATAAGAATCCAAACTTCTTTTGTGCTGGGAAAAATTTTTTAACTACATCTATGGAAGTTATTCCAGCCATATAAAATCATTTATATATTGCTTCATAATTTTAAATATTTTATATATGCCATTTACATGATACTGAAACGTTAAAAGAATGCATATCAAACAGAAAAAATACCAACACTATAACTAAAAATAAAACCATTAACACAAAGGCATTAAAAATCGGTGTCAAAATTGCGAGTACAACATTTCAAATAATCTATTTTTGATGGTCAGCCAAGTATTTTCTGACTCTTTTATTGAAGTGTTTATATGCGTTAATACACGTGAACCTAGAACAAGTAAAAATCTGAGATCTCTCTTTGGATGCTCTCTAGGAATTCATATAGTTTTCGAAAATAAAAAAATAATTTTTAAATTTGTCCTTTTTTACTCTTATAAGCCAAAATTATAATTTAATTATTTTTATAGACGAGTAAAATCGTATTCTTGAATACCAAGCTAAGTCAAAATGTAACCTATGAAGTCATTGGCATTATAAAGGTTATTTTTTTTACTCCTCCCTTAAACAATAGTTTTTTTTTCTTCCTTTTATTGAATGTAGCATAATATAAACTGATTATTCAGGGGGGAAAAGTCAACCGGAAGCATGAGTTAGTCAAGGTCACAACTTCTGAACACTAAGCAATTTACTAGGAAATTATTCAAGACTAATATTGTAGGTAAAGTCATTGTCTTCCTATTAATGAAGCCAAAATTTTCTTTGAAGGGAAGCATCATATATGTGATTTAGGAAAAAAAGTGTTTTTTTTTCCTCCTCTCGTTTATTCAATTTCTGTCTCTCTCATTCTCGTAAATATAAACAAACAAAGAAAAGAATAAAAAACAAAACAAAAAAAAAAGATGGACTGAAATGAAAAGAAATAAGAAAAAGTAATAATGAGCAATGCGTTTCATTACTTGCATTACTATTATTATTATTATTTAAGAAAAAAAAATAAAGATAAACTAGATGGAGAAGTTTTAATCTCATTTAGTATCTTTCACTTTTTGAAATTAACTATTAATTCATTAGAGAGTCATTAAAATAGAGAGAAATGCCGTAAATAAGTAGGTCCCAATGCCATTTGCTGAAAGCACTTTACTTAATTAAAAGTGGGTTGTTCTAAACTTTTTTACAGTTAATTATGCCAAAAAATTATGAAACATTATATATATAAAAAATGCTTAATAATTATAATTGAACAATTAAAACTCATTTGTCATTAAGTTACTTCCCAGTTGTGAACTTTGTCTTTATTCTGTAGAATAAAATGAATATTTATAAAGCTTAAGTGATCTTTACAGCAAGTTCTTAAATTTGAGTCAGATTGCTAAGCAGAAAGATTTTAAATCAAGATTAGAATTTAATGTTTCTTTTTTTTTTTTTTAATTAAATAACCAAATCCAATCAGAGCAACAAAATATTTTTAAATTTCTAACATCAATCTGGCAACAATAGTTCGGAGCAAAAACGGGCAAAACAGCACTCAAAACCGGTGAACAATCAAGGAAAATAGCACTTTTGTGCGCTTTTTGCACTAAAAACTACCTAAAACTTGATTTTGAGTTGAATTTTTTCTCTCAGTGAGCTCTTCAGTTTGGAGAAAAAATGCTCTAGATGATGTAACGATAGTGCTCTAGGAGTTGTTAAATGAGTGCAGCTCTAATTTAGTGCATCATAATAAATTTTCTTTTGGTCCTGTACAATCGATTCGTCAAGAATGAATAGACTATTACTTTCTGTTTATCTTTTAAGTATTGTTGATGTGAGCAAACGACGATCGCTTTGTCGACGCACGAGTGCTCAATTGCCATCTTCCACAACAATATTAAAAACCAACAACGACAACTAACAATAATATGCTCACATTATTGCAATAGTTTTAAAATGCACTAAAATCATCTGCTTATTCATTATGTTATCTAGCATAACAAAATATGTACTAAAACTTCATCAGAGAACATATCTATAAACTTAAAAAAAAAAAAAAGCATGTAAATAGGAACAGTGGTTCAGTTTATAATCGCACTAACAGAATCAGCATTTGTGTTTTATATGTAAAATTTGTTTAAAAGACAATTCAGAAAATTTCAGTAATTCAACAATCTCAGTATAACAGTTCTGTCGAAATGTGCTTTATTGTAAATATTTTTATTGCATTGAAATATAGTTTGTCATTGATATAATTGGTTTTAGTAGTGTACTTGTTAATGCAGTCGAACCTCGATATCTTGAAAACCTAGATTTCTCAAATAATGTTTATTTTCCTATATTTACACTATTAATTCAATGTAATTTTCCCTCATTATCTCGAAACATTTTCTCAGAAAACCTCGCCATGTCGAATTTTGGCTTTGTATGCCAGCAAGATGCTATTCATTTAAAAACATTGAGTTAAGATTTCTTTCTATGAAAACGAAAAAAATTGACGTCAGATCCATTAAAATTCAATTAGACAATTAGCGTGTGTTATGAAAAAAATTCACGAAAATCTTTTTTAATCTTGCAAGTCTCGGTTGCAAATGAAACATTTGAGCATGCGCTGTTTGTGTGTTTCAGACGCTAATGGCACTGCTTGTATGTGGCGTAACTCTCTACTGTATTCATGTGCTATTTTATCTTGTGTTGTTTTCTATTATCAGACCACGTAGGTTATTTCATATACAGTAGAGCCCTGATAATTCGAGGTAATTGGGGCTGACTATATACCTTTGAAAAACTCTGATTACACGAAAAGATTTACATTGGATGGCTTAGAGGGAATGAAAAGTTACTTTTTTAAGTGGAGTATACATATTATAGAGAATGTGTCTGCCAGTGACATCACAATGCATTTACAGTTATTTTATCTTTTTAACAGGAGTTTACACAAATGTTAGTATTTAACAGTTCAGGAAACATCGATGTTTGATTTGCATCCCTACTCAAGAGTGATTCAGCTCGAACTATCGGGGCTCCCATTTTCGGGGCTCTACTTGTATGTTTAATGTTTTACATCAGGTTTCTCCCCAGTCCCTTTTGAAGGGGCATGTTGCCCAGCTGTATACGCGAAAAGCTGCATAACACTGCATAATGTTTATTAGTTTTTAATTGTTGTCCACCTGGTTATTTTATCTTTCCACCCACCTGATGAAATTTTCTGGGGAGAACACTGTACAATTATCAATAATAAATACCTTTTTTTTTTTAACCTACGGATATATCATTTCTTTGTACTGTATCTAGTACCTTTATTAACCTACAAATTCAAAAGTAACCCTTCATGTCTTGAATTTTTTTTTTTTTTTTACTGTTTCCCGTGAAATTCGAGATATCGAGGTTTGACTGTATAATGAATGGAAGCCTTAGCACCTCATTTCGGTTGTACACTATCAGTTTCTGCTTTATTGCTGCCTTAGTCAGGGAATACAAATAAAGGAGAAGATGGCTTATTGAATTGAATGAGATGTTATGAATTGATGATTTTCAAGAAATTAAGCAATAGTAATTAACGATAGATTTTGGAAGTTTATTTTATTTTAGTTTTTGAAGAATAGATAATTTTTTTTAACGTCCGTGTTAATTCTGAAAATCAGATGTTTTCATTTCATCTTCTAGCATTTTCAATGTATAATTATTTCATATGCATAAAGTTTGTTTCTTTTTCTTTTTTTTTTTTTTTTTTTTTGCATGGAATTTAAAATATTAATTTCGATGTTGATACCCCTCCCCTTCTCTGCAAGGTTATTTTTTTTGCCCATTTCAGTTTCATTAATATTGAATACATTAATTAGCGCATTAATATTGTAATCTTATTACTTTGAAGTATGCTATTCACTTAATGGCATCAAGGGTCTTAAGTGCTTGTTTTGTTTAAGCATTTCAATTTTAATGAATTGGATCGTTGTCTGTTATCACTTTTTTGTAATAATTTGTAGTGTTTATTCATGAAGTCAAATTAAAAGTCATTTTTAATATATATCTGGATGTATGTAGTTAAAGAGACTTATCTTTCTGCTTTCATGAATAAACAACATTACAAATTATTGAGATAGAAGGAGGGGACGGTTGCTGCTAAATATACCGTATAAGTATAGAATTATATAATATCTCTTTCTTTCCTTCTCGCCTCTCGTTTTCAGAAACGTTTAGTCACAACTATTTGAGGAAATACAACATCCGATAAATGTTAGGAAATGTTATGAGATATAGGCACTTTGAATCTGTAACTTAATCTAAGAATTTATTTTTTCTGCCTAAAGAAATGGAATATTGAAATATGGAGTTGCACATGGTCACATGATTATGCAAACAAGTTATTGCACTGTTTTTATCTAGAAAAGGTTTAAATGTTATTCTCATTCCTTTTTTGATGCATTCTTTGAATTTCAATAAGCAAAATGTTCAGAAGCTCTATTTCTTTGGTTGTACATTCAAGAAAATTCAAACTTCCTTCTATAAGCGAGGTAAGACGAGAATGACATTGTGCTTTTTAAGCTGTAACTTTTCAGTCTGTCTCTTTTTTTTTTTTTTTCTAATCTGACCCTTGGTGTCTTAAGATTTTATATATTTGCCCTTTTATGTTATTTTTATTTGAAGACATGGTTCAGTGATCTTTTCCAGAAGGTTTAACCATTTGGACAGAATGTAAAAGCAATCAGATGTGCAGTACTATAGAATTTCATTTCTGTCAGGTCTCAGGATCACCTAGGCTAGGCAGTCAAAAAGTCTTGGGCTGTTTAAATCTTTGCTCATGCTTAAATTTCAAGTGATTATCAGGGACTGTCTTGTGATTTCAAAGCAAGAAAAGGAGTTTTGTAATTTTTTTGTAATGCTGAAAATATAAAAGGAAAAAAGAGAAGAATGACGAAAACTAGCGATATTGTATTGATTTAATTCTTTTTTTCTTTTCCTTTTACAAAGAATTAAAAGATAGCAAGATTAATAGGCTGCGGAATTGATAACTGAAAAGAGAGGGAAAACCTCTAATCCTCAAAAGCTGAACAACTTAAATCACTATTTATTGTAAGAAAAATACTAAGATACCAGGAGTGGATCTGGAATTTTTTTTTTGTATCCATTTTCATATTTTTTTAGCCAGCAGTGTTGCCAACTCAAAAATTTTTTCCTTCTAAAACTGAATTCAATTGTAGGGTAAGCTGCCCAGTTGTTGCCACTTTTTGACGAAAACATTACATTTCTACGACATGTGACATGCGATAGGAACGAAAATGTTTGTATACATTAGTTCCATCTATTGTTAATGCAATCTACTATTCAATTACAGTGTTCTTCCCAGTAAATTTTAATAAGAAACAACTCAAAGTGGTTGATAGAATAGCATAGGTGGGGAGGATCCAGCTGCTAAGCACAGCCGTAGCCATCGTTTCTTCTTGGTGGCTACGATATAGCAGTGGGGAGGAGTCTGATCCAAGTAAGAGTCATTAATTTCCGAACCAGTTGCTGTAGAGTTTGATGGTGTTTTTTTTTATTTTAATGAAATAGCATTGGAATAGTTATGAGCTTTGCTTCCCGTTCTGCCTCTTCCCTGATATAATTCTTGAGAACTGATGAAAGACTTTTCAGAAACTGAAAGAAACAGCTCAAGATGTAAGACATAAAAACTTCACTATCACATTCTTAGAAGCAGTTATAATTTTTGTTTTTCATCACGTAAATAAATTAAGGAAAAACATTAACGTTTTTGAGACTTGACACTCCCTTTCTTCAGGTGGAAATAAAAAGATACAAAAACTGTCACTGAAGAATGTTGAAATAAAAGCATGTACAGTCAAACACCAATAATACATATCATTTGGTCATTTAATACATGGTTTTTTCTTCGTCCTGTCCCTGTGAAAATTATTTCTATGTAGATACAACCTTTTATTACATGTTTATTTTTCTTTTTTTTTGTCTCAAAAACCAGATAATACGATTTTCTTTTATCTCAAAAATTAAGAAATTCATTCTATGAATGGTAAATTATTTGCAATGTTTATTGTAAAATTTTATTAGTCTTGCGATATTCCTTATCACTCAGCCTCAAGAAAACCAAATATATGATCTTTTATCAATATAATAAGCGCTTAGTTCCTAATGATTTTCAGTTAGTCTTTAATTCCCAATTAGTTACCAGGACTAATGATTTTAAGTATCTACGTATTTATTTATCCTACGATTTATCTTAGGATTTACATACAAATTCTCTATCTAAAAGCAAGAGATGATTTCTCATTTGAATTATCTACCTGATTTTATCTTATTAGCTTTATGTAACACTTTGATTCACTCTTCATTATGTTTTGGAATCCAATTCTGGGGCTCTGACACAATTGACAATCTTACCTGCCTCTATCAACTTCAGAAATGGTTCTTAAGAACCTTATTAAAGATTCGTAAACCCAACTCCGTCTCTTCTTATTTTGCTTCAATGGGGATCTTAACCATTTACCAGATATCAGGTGTCCAATAAATGACTGACGCATTTTGAACGTAAATAATAAAAAAAACGGTTTGAGATAAAACGGCTTCCTGCATTGTTATTAGAAAAGCAATAAATTTTGAAAAATACATTTTGTTAAAAGTAGTTATAAAATTCGCCACAAGGAAGATGCTGCAGGCAATCTGCTGTGTAATAGAGAAAGAACGTCTATTTTAAGGTAATCGTTCTTGAGTGAGTTTATGCTGTATTAACAGGCATGTTTGCAGTAAAAAAGTGAGTTAACGTACTTTTTCTGTTAGTGAACAATATTGACATGTAGTTTTTCAGCCTGCAACGACGTCTAACTATTGTAATCTTTTAGAATAAATAAATAAATAAATAAATAAATAAATAAATAAATATTCAATAATGTTATTCCAGTGGACATAAACAATGAAGCATGTGTTATTCCATCATCGCCAATTCTGATTTGTTTTCAATGTGTGTATAAAAAATATCCAATCTGAACTTTTATAGCTTCTTAGTACTTTAAGAAATGTAATTTCTTACAGTTACCCTACAATCATGTAAAAAGACTTCAGTAACTGAAGTCTTTTCCAGAAATAAATAAATAAATAAATGCGTGAAGAGTGTGTGTAAAATGTACTGTTCTCAAGCGTATTTCGTAACACAACATTTTTGGGTTATTTTGTATTTCATTGCCAGATAATACGTGTTTTATGTTCAGTCCCACGAAAAAGATATGCATTGAAAAATAGCATCATCATCATTTTCATTATCATCTTCTTCATCTCCTTCTTAAATTGAGGTCAGCTTTTCCAAGTAATACTGGCTTGGATCCAAACCTTTAAAACTTAATTGAATGCTGTCTAAAGTGACCAATCGCGACTACGTCATGTGATAATTTTCAGGATTAATTATGCTTGGTATTGCTGACAATGCATCAAAATGATGCTTACTTGTAATGATATACAGTGGAGGACTGCGAATCCGGAATTGGATTTGATTACCAGGGAGATTGATTTTGTCCCATACATGTATTAGTGCCATAGCTTAATAAATTGGGCTGTGCATGTCCATTACTATTACTATGAAACGTGCTGGTTTTTATTCTTTTGACATTTGTGAATCTTTTCTAAAAAAATTAAGTTTTCTTTATCTGTGTAAACTGCATTCATAAATATTACCGTATTTACCCGAATAGATCCTGAGGTCGAATTTAATCGACTCCACTTTTTTTTTGTCATTGTCATTGAAAAAGAATATTCTCAATTTTAAACAGACCTCTATTTTTCAATGTTCTGAAGATTTAAATCCACATGATTTTTTTTTCAATGAATACCGCAATTTTTAGTATATAATGCGCATTTAGTCTTTTGGGGGGTTTTGGAAAAAACCCTGCATATATTGCACATCCATGTATTATGCCACCCAGGTTATTGTAAACAATGCGCAGTAACGATTTTTTAAACTTTTTTACTTGTATAATATGTTCATTATATACCGAAAATTACTATTCATGGATTTGCCACCAGATCAAGGTGAATCTCTTTCTAGTCGTTATTGTATTTAGTTCTGATTAATTAGACAGTTACATTAAGTGTCAACACAGTACTTTGGTCAGTGGGCATAGGCCTAACACATCGACATTTTCTACCAAGGAATCGAGGTGACAACACAAAAAAAATAAACACAAGAATAACAAATAAAGAATTTGCCATCTACTTCTATAATTTCACTTCCTAAGCTATCGTAAAATCTTTTTTTAAACATTTGAAATGAAAATGCAAAAAATAATGCTTTTCCGCAATACGAACGTGATTTCAAAAGAAAAGTGAAACCGTTCGTTAAAAAAACAAAATGGCACTGGTCAAAAAAAAAATTTTTTTTTCGCACTCGAAGTTAACCTGAGATCAGTTTTTTGTATCATTTTTCTGAAAAAAACTTCGGGATGTATTCGGGTAAATACAGTATATGTCAGAGCATCTGATATAATCGCTATAATTGATATATAGTTTTTTTAAGTACAGTGGGCACCGCTTAATGTGATCATTTGGGTCAAAGCCAAATTGATAATAACTGAAGTTAAAAAGAGACATTATGGGAACCTTACATTATACTGTATAGTCTTTATAACTGATTGTAAAACTCTACGATAAATAGGAATATACTAATACCAATTAGCAATTTTGGGCAGCAGTGCCCATTGGCTTAGAGAGAAATGAAAAGTGGCTTTTATAAGCAGAATTTAGTAGCCAATCAAAATATTTTTACTACATTTAGGGGAAAATATCCGGTGTATTTAGTGTGTATTTAGATACAAGCATTCCGTATCCATACCAAGTAAAAACGATAACAATAACTGATTCATAACATTAACCGTGATTACATTAAGCGGTGCCAACTGTATTACAGTAGACATTAAAATTTTATTCTAATATGTGTTTTAACTAAGTCAGTAAAAAATAATCTTGTTCTCTTCAAATGCAGAAATATCACTATTCAGAAGAGGAAGATACTACACCCCAAACTCCAGTCCAAGTGAAAGAAATCACCTCATTTGATGGAACAACTAAAAATTCAGGCGAAATGACAATTACTAATCTTCGAGAATCTCCTAAAAAGGTTAGTGCCTGCTTTTTAAATTTGCCTTATCATTTGTTGTATAGTCACTTGGCATTTCCATTTGCAGAATTCTAAACTTTTATCAGAATCATGTATCAAGTTCTGTGAAGGGGAGTGTGAGCTAGATTTCTACATTTAAAAGCGAAATTGCATACAAAGGTCATTCACTAATGTAGTATCTTTTTTGTGCATTGCACCAGTGCAAGCGAATGAATTTGGCTAATTCAAGATCACCCAAATTCAATTCACTTACTTGTTTGTCATATTTCATCATGCTAGCGGAATTTGTGTTGTTTTTATGCCTGTTTAAGATGATGATTTTGGAAAAAATGGAAGGAAAAATTCCACGACCTGGATTCAAACAAGGAGCCACGTGTAATTTGCTCGTTGCCTTTACCAATTGCGCTGTCATGGATATGTTACAGCAAGGCTGTCTCCATGTGTCTTAAAGAGTATAAGGTAGTAAAGAAAATGAAAATTTAAAATCTTATCAGTTGTGAAGTGAGATCTGTGACAGTTTCTAAATGCAAAAAAATACATAACCTTAAGAGGTTCGTCGTCAAATAAAGGAAGTATATGATGATATTTTCGGTGAATTAAGTGTAGTGATGGTATCTAATTCCTCGACCACACGTTGCCAAGAGAGCAAAATCAACTTATTGAAAATTTCATCTGATATGCTTGCATCATCTGCCCAGTGGCTTAGATCGGACTGTTAGTGGCTCATGGATGTATGCCAAGGTATATGACAACGGATTTCCAAAACTAGCCAAAAGTTACATTAACAAGGAAAGTACACGAACATGTACCTCACAGATTCTAAACAAATTGAAATGAAATATGTTACTCATCTGAAGCTACTATTGATGCTTGCAAAATAAGAAATGAGAATTTTTGTTTATTTTAAATAAACTGCGAAAACGAAAAAATTTGAGCCCCATAGCCATAGCTAAAGCCGTTTGTGTGTGTGTGTCTTAATGCGCTTGATGGAACTTCTTTCTTCCACTACTCGGCAATAAGCACGAATACACTTCACATAAAAGCAGTGAAAGTAGCAGCAGACGATAATTGAATGGATTCTCAAGTTTCTAAACAAACTCTGTTTTTTAAAAATAGATTATTAAAATTAGCTAATCGCCTTGCAGTAAAAAAAAAATCTGTTTAGTAATTAATAACTATTTCTTTAATTTATTATTTCATTTTATTAATTAATTTGGTAATCTCCGTAAATTTTCCGAGGCTGGCATCATGTGAAACAAGGGCAAGGCTGTTGAGTGATAAATTGCATTGGTGAGGGGGTATGTATCGCGGTGCTTTATAATTTTAAATAAAAATATAATCGTGGATGCTTACCTCATCTTATAAATTATTTCGAGACAAATAATTGTACAGCAAAATTAAGGTTTTGTGCCTAATAATAGTGCTTTAACTGCAATTCTTTGGCGAGCGCCGTTAGCGATTTTGCCTCTCTCCTTACCGCCATGTTTTTTCCCATCTATTTTGAAAGAAGTGCTGCAGCCACTGCGCAAACAAAGAGTTTTCTCATACACCTTCGTGTACTTCCCTTTAAATGCCTAAATGTTTAGGGCGATTGTGGAAAATAACCTGATCTATGTAGAAGCAAAATAAAACTTTGTTCCAAAATCTCTGTTGATTATTTTTTAATTCTAGAATGAGTACTACTTTTTGAATAAGCTTGTGTGTGTATGTAATAGTCTATATACAAGGTGATTCAAAAAGGATGTTGTAATAAGAAAGATGGTAGCAAAAGTGATAAAAACAGTAGCAGGCCAATTAGTGAAAAAAGATGAAGAAACTTTGCAAGTTATTGTCTGCGTATGGAGGTTTAGGTAGGGGCTATTGGATTGTGCGGCAACATATACCAAAATCAACACACGCACCACTTTGCATGTTGGGTGCAACGTTTTGAAACCTGTGTTTGTTAATGCTCTAGAAAAAGTCCTGGATCATTCATCAGCATTGGAAGAGAGTTGTCAGAATTTTTACTGTGTCAAATGAAATCCTAGAAGTTTGACTAATAAGGAGACTCCACATAATCTGAGTCACTGAAATTGATAGAAAACAAGTTCTACGAGTAGCTTTCACCCAATTAAATACCCAATGCAAAGCCATTTGATGTATTTCTCAAAATTTTCCGAGAAAAAATTTATAAAGTTTATCACCAATGTATGCTGCTTATTTTAGAATCCTGCTCCACAATTTGGATAGTTATAAACTGCACGCATTGAAATAAACTTTATGAATTTTTTTCTCAGAGAATTTTGAAAAGTGATCGAATGGTTTTTACATGGGTAGTTAATTAGGTGAATGCTATTTGTAGAAGGTTTTTTTTTAATCAAATTTGGTCAGTCGGAATATGTGGAGTCTCCTTATAAGTTGATTTGTACAACTACAGTTGCCAAAATCCACGATATACTTATTTTATGAAAGCGTAGGCATTGTAAGCCATGCATGTCCTAACATTATTTATGAGGGGCGGTCATAAAATCATTACAATCAACATGAGAGAGCTTTTGAAAATGCGTGGTGCCACTGGGAAGCAACATCTCTAGTGTTCTGGAGGATATAAAGCGGAGTTTGGTGCAGTACCACTAAATGCCACCAGAGCGTCGAGAGCAACACGGTGTAGCCCGTCAGAAAATTGGAGGTGCGAGTTGTGATAAGGAGTTGAAGTCCGAAACAGGATCCGGTTGTTAATTCTTAGTAGAAATGCTTGTGATGTTCCTTTAAGTAGAAACTCGTAAGCTCTTTCTACTCTTTCAGCACAGTTTCTGTCGCAGGAAATTACGTTGTGGAATTCTCTATCCCCGTCTTCACTGCTTCGTCGTCCTCGCTCCTCGGCTACGACGCTTTCTAAGCAGCACATTGAGGATTCGCTTTTTCCATTGAATCTTCGAGCACTATTTACGCAAGACAATGCGACGTACCATATTGAAGAGCCACTCGAAAAAATCGTCTGGGTTAGCCTGACACAGGTTCAAAAGCTCGGAAGCTGTAGGAACCTTATCACAGCTCGCACCCCCAAATTTCCGACGGGCTGTGCCATGTTGCTGTCGACGCTTTGGCGGTGTTTAGCGGTATTGCACCAAACGCTGTTTTGTATCCTCCAGCACTCGAGGGATGTCGCTCCCCAGTGGCACTGTAAATTTTCAAAAGCAATCGTTCTTTTATGTTGATTGTAATGACTTTATGACTTCCCCTCGTACATGACAACTGTCATAACTTTATTCTCCAAAATGCATGAATGATTAGAAGATGACAGCTTTACTGGCAGGTTAGAGTTCAGTGATAAGGCACCTTCCATCTCAGTGGGAATGTCAATCGCCATAATGTCGAGATCTGGGGTGCAGAAACCCACATGTTATAGTAAAGTTCTTGAGGAACTTGCCAAATGTGAATGAGTTTTGAGTAGAATGTACAGCTTGTTCTAAATCTACTGGAACTTGTTAACAGAATGGCTTATGTGCCAATGTGAGAAGGTTCTTCCCAGTGGAATGTTTTAATGGGTTGGTGTTCCCACCACATTCTTATTTGATAATGATACCTGAATATACCCTACTGGGACTTTGGAAATGCTGTGCCAGTAACAACGATCTCCCAATGCTGCACTGTACTGATGCCAGATTTGACACCTTGTAACTTCCTTATTATGGAGATAACATAAATTTCAAAATGAAGTTGTCGTTATGTAGAGGGGCACTGTATACTCCTTCTTTATTATATTAATATCTTTTATGTAATAATTAGTCCTAAAGCACATGATGAATCTGAAAATTTGGTTCATGATATTTCAGGACTCATTGCAATGTAATATTATTAGATTAAAATAAATGATAAATATAGGAAAATTTGAATGCTGCTTTGACATTCTCTGTACAAGACCTTTATCCAGTAAAAGTTATCCAACTTCCTTTAAAAGATAATTAGCTCCAGATGAAGCTATTTGGTTATCTAAAATGAATCTTTAAAGGTCACTGATATTAATGATCAAAAGGTTTTAAATTTAATTCCTCTGTTATTAGAAAATGCTTTTTAATTACATCCTAAAAATATAAGATTCTAGATAAGAGGTATCTTCAGTATTTCCTATCGTTTTATCATTTCTTTTACCTCCTTCATTATCTCTTATTGAAATTAATTTACATGATTGTAAAAAGGTTAAATAATATGTGTAATGAGGATCAATGTTGGTGCTTATGCTCGAGGGACATGGAATTTATAAGATGGAAATAGATGGAGATTTTGAGGAACTAGTGAATAAATTTACATATTTGAGAGCGAGGGTAGTGTTGATGGCGAGACCTCTAGATGAAGAAGAGCTGGGCTGCAAATCATAGGTTTTGGAGATGTATGATAATCATAATTTTTCGGCGTATGTAAAATGGGCAGTGTATGAAATAGTGTTGTTATGAAGTGAAACCTGAGGGTTGCACAAAAAGCATAAATGTTGGGGTACTATGGTGATGAAATATTTACAAGGAATTTTCTTTTCTCTTTTCTCCTTTGTAATATATTTGAAGAATATCTTCAGTTTGTTATTATCTTGAGTTGAATTTTTATCAATGTATAAGGGTCGTACAAATGAAAACGAAAATTATTTATTTTATCCAAAGCGTATACAAGGAATTTAAAAATACGTTAAGGCATTTATCCCCCTGTGTAACAAGGCGTGTGATTCCTTTATGAAAGAAGTCTTTCGGTTGCGTGTGGAACCATTCCAAAACCTCTTCCTTCACTTCATCGTCCGACTGAAACCTGCGGCCTTTCAGATGTTTCTTGAGATCCCCAAACACATGAAAGTCACATGGGGATAAGTCAGGGCTGTAAGGTGGATGCTGCATTGCTTCCCAGTTGAACTTTTTGATGAGGCCTACCATTGCTTTCGAGGACGCGCGTTGTCGTGGAGAAGAAGCACTCCTTCTGTAAGAAGTCCAGGAAGCTTGCATTTGATTGCCACGCGCAGTGCCTTTAATGTTTCCCCATATTGTCCTGTGTTAACTGTGGTGCCTTTTTCAAGAAAGACCAGTAAAATCGGGCCTTTGCAATCAAAAAACACGATCAACATCACCTTGCTCGTGCTGTTTACAATTGCTTTTGATTTTTTTGCGATTTGACTTTGATTTGTTTGCGATTGCTTGTTTGGATGAAGCGATCACTCGCAGAGCTTCGAAGCGCGAGCTATTGTTCTTTTTCAAGTGATGCGACACTTGCAACCTATTGTTCAATTTGCACGTGGGGTTTCGTAATTGTTGAAAATAAAAACTTACGATCCTACACGTCGTCTTTTTTTTTCCCCACACAAATTTTCACTTTCATTTGTACAACCCTTATATTTTGATGGTTTAAGGGTAAAAAGACAGAGCTCGACAAATCCTATATTTTGGTAGCCAATTGCTACCAGAAATTCCATTTTGACTATAATGCTCAAACAGGTGGTAGCCACTTAGCTACTGGCCAATGCATCAGCTGATTGGAAGGTCTAATTACATTATGGTATATATAAAGGCAGCATGGTCTTTTCTCCAGGTTGTTACACACGTATTTATTCTTCGTAATTACTCTGTCGAATTCCATGTGTATCCTATATTTTGATAGCCATGCGTCATGTTTCAGTTTTGTTTATTTACGTTTTTCGTATATTATTTAAGTGCAAAATGCTGCTCGCAGTGGAAAACTTATTTCTTGTGAACTTTTGTTTATATAATCATTATTTTATTGATTAACGTATTTCTAGACTTGATGTTCATTCATTTCATTATATTTATACAAAGCAATTTGATGTCATTGGATGAATTTTCATCGAATAATGTCGAATGAAATATTAAAAGATAAATATGGTTATTAAAACTAATTTATTTATTGAAAAAAATAATAATAATAAAAAATAAGAGAAAAAAAAAACGCACTTGGGATTTGAACTAGCACCCTTCCGCTCACAAGACAGGAACGATATATCTGGTGATATGTTGCATTTTAATTTTTCCGGACTTGACCATTTTATATACTGTAATTATATTTTTAGAAATTTGCCTAATTTAAAACTATCATGAAAGCCTGTGAAAATCGTACAACTGTCAACACTACATCGATCATTAAACTTGATATTCGTCCACAAGTGTGTCTGTCTCGAGTCAAGTAATCTAATCACTTTTGCATTGGCTACCATGAAATTGCAGTGGTAGCCAATTGTCTATTCAGATTTTTGGAATTTGTCGAGCCCTGAAAAGGACTCCCAATTTGCGGTTCAAGGCCTGCTCTGTCACTTGAGCTGATTTGCGACTTCAGGGAAGTTAAGTTCATATGGACAAAAACATAACACAGGATCCTGGATAATCAATAAGGTAGGGTATTTAAATTGCCAACGCATATCGGTTTACACTATCTTCACATGCTATACAGCTTCAAAGTTTTCTAGACCACAAGTAAGGGAATTTATAGTAAAGTAGAACTCGAGTGTATGGATTTGACGGGACTGGACCCTGTCCGTACAATCTAGCCACATCGTGAAAATATATTCCCTACGTGCAACTCACATATGTATATGTCTACATTTACTGCTTTTAGCTTTAAAGCAAGCAAAATATATAATTTATTTTTACCCTGGAGGTGTCCGTACCATCCGGATGTCTTTATGACCGAGGTCCGTACAATTGAGGTTCTACTGTACATAGAAATAAACGTCCACCAATCATAGGCTCTGATCTCTGTCTCTGCTTCACAGAACATAGATACTCGTGATTGGTAAATCTGACTTTGCAAACTATTTAATTAAAAAGAGGCACCGGATGATGTGAATTGATGAACCAACGACAATTTTGAAGAAGGCCAGAAGCCCAAAAAGAGATACATGTACTTATCTGTGAAGCGCTGGAGAAAAGAAAATGCCACCTAGAGAACCTGGAGTTTATTAATCAATCAAACCACTTTCGAAAAAGATCTACTGTATGTACTCATCTATAAGCCAAGAATTTTTTTTCAACATAATGACCTCTATAACCACATTCGGCTTATGCACGAGTCAGAATTGATGAAAGCTCTCAGGGTTCTTATAAATGGAACGCTTTTATAAGCGGAGTTTACCAAAAATAAATAATAATATTTATTAATCCGTTTAGAATTCATTTATTAATAATTTCCACTGCTTAAATAAATTCAGGATAAGATAAAATTATCCACTCTTTGCAGCATAATGAAAAGTCTTTGTGGCATAAATGGCTGTGGCAGTCATATTGTTGATATGGCTGCCGACACTTTAGATGAAGGTTTACATTCTGTACTTAATCCCAAAATAAAAGTTTAAAAGTCATCACTGTGTATTATGAAAAATTGCATATAATAATCAACAGATGATAATTCAATAATAAAACCAGGGAAAGTATGAGTAGGGCTGGGGGCAGGAGCTTCAAACGAAACCAGTGCCTTTTTAAGTTTTCTTTCATTGCAATACATCAATACATTAACCTGAACAGTTGTTCAATAGATAATGAATTCAAAATGGAACATCGAAGCATCGAAGATTCAAGAACATTGAAAAACTCGAAATCGAAACTTTTTGATGGACTACCATCGATACTGTCGCCAAGGACTAGCGTATAAAATTTAATATACCTTACAGGACATTGTACAAGTATATACAATATACAGCACATTAATCAGTGCATTATTTCACATCTTTTTCACAATTTTCCATCCACTTTTCCATTGTAAAAAGCAAATGCCTAAGTCAAATCCTGAAACACAAGATGGCGACGACCTTGGTAAGCTGTCACTGTGTTCATACCAAGTGCATTTTGAAAATCGTCCAAGAATGTTTTATAAAGAAAGCTAATACGGTTACAATGAATTTAATTGTAATTACACAATAACTACTTGTAATAATTGTGTTCTATAATAAATATTTTCCTCTCAAGTTGCCTTTTTTCTTTTTTTGCCTTGGCTTATGCTCAAGTCATGCTGTTTTTCCACTTTTGGGATCAAAACTCAGAGGTCAGCTCATAGACGAGTATATACGGTAATCCCAGGCATAATAAATGAATTCCAATGCAGAGACAGAAATAGGAAATGACATCACGATTACCTCTCTATTCGGTTCACCAGTCAGAGCCTAAAATTGATGGATGTTTATTTCTATATGTTCTCTTATTTGTGGTCACTGAAACGTTGTAGCTATTATAGCCTGTGAAGATGATGTAAATTAAAAGGCATTAGCAATTAAAATACTATACCTATTGCTTTTTGAGGACCTTGTGTTGTGGTTTTGTTTTTGTCTTTAGCAATATTGGACAGCATGGATTTTATAACTGGCCGTTCATTGTCTGCAGTAGCTTAATTGGTAAGAGTGGTGCCAGCGAAAGAGTGGTCCCTGGTTAGAGTCTGGGTCGCGAAAGTTTTCCTTCCCATTTCTCCTTTGCAATTATGATTTGTTCGAAGAATATCTTCAGCTCATTATTTTCTTCTCTTTGAATTGTATATAATCTTTTTAAAGAGAGATTTTCTATTAAAAAAAAAAAAAAAATAAAAAATAAATTTGTTTTTCTAAGTTGATTTTACAGAAATAAATACTCCCCAAATGTTTTAGAGGAAACAAACCTTTAAACATTTAGGAGTGTGTGTACTAGCATAGAGCCGGGAAGACAGCTTTACAATTACAGTTCCTTGTAACAGCTAAGGAAAATGGTAATCACTCTGGTAACAGAGGAACAAGCATAACAAGTTACACACAGAGCATCTGTAACTTAGTCATATGAACTTGTGGAATTTTCTTTTCTTCCCTATTTTCATCATACCATAATTTAAACATTCGAGGTATGGCGTATAATAAATCTTCACTGTACATTCTTAAGGTATTCTATAAATGTATTCTATATTTAAAAAAATAGAGTAAATATTTTGATTATATCAATAATATCTTATTTTAATTGGAGAAAATACATAATTTAATACATTTTATTTTATAAACTCCTTTTGAATATATATTAGTTAAGATTCATTATTTTACACACGTTGTATTGTATGGTGTATATATTTATAATTTCATATCGTCCATTTTACAATACAATTTTTGTAAAATGGACGATATGAAATTATAAATATATATATTAGTTAAATTGATTATACAGGGTGCTTGGAAAATATCTGGAAAATTTTAAAGGGTAGTAGTTGAATGGTACCTTCCTCATGTGAGGTTGGATATGATAAGACTTATATCATATGTGCTTTGGGGATAATACTGCACAAGGGCCCCAAGAAGCAGGTGCAGGGTTTTGAAACCAGTAACGACTGCTGTAAAATGTCAGCAGCCGTCGGGAACAACGACTTTACATGCCCTCTGAAGCATAGGGGGGTTCAGGATGGAATTCTACCGTTCCATTGTTGCTTAACTCCACTGATCATTTTCAATCACCGAGACAAGGCTACGACCACCCTCAAAGGGTGGTAGAGGGACCAAAATAAGCCTTTTCTGTCATAGAATGTGTGTCTGGTAATGATGCATTTAAGCATGGGATTTACAACAGCATGCATCGCTTTACAAACTCAGAGCTTGCAAATATCCGTATGGCTTATGGATTCCACCAGTGAATCCAGTTTTCTCTTTTAATTTCACTTGTACACTTTTGAGTGTGGGACACTTACCTTCTCGGTGCATCTCTGATATTGTTGATTGTCTAAATTCATCACCGTAGTCTGCTCGGTCTCTTCTTATCAGGTGTTGTGAAGCGAGGGGTGCTCTCTGTTGGGTCGGAAGTATTTACTTCCTCGATGATAGCTTTCATGGTGTTAATTGAAACTTTAGCTGCTTCAGAAGTTCCAAAATAATGTATTTTGACTCTTATCTGATTCCCTTGTCGTCATGTAAGAAAAATCATCCCAGATTATCTCCCTCGCTTTGCTATTAATCGATTTGCCTTGACCAAGTTTAGAAGTAGCAGAACTACATGGCGATCTCATTATGTTTCCTCTCCAAATATTTAGCATGCAAATCGTTCACTTGAAACTGGCTCTCTTGCTCGATATTCAGGTCTAACCACGTCCCTTCAAACTCTGTAGTTGAAGTATAGGGACCAAGAATATAGGCCAGAGTAGCTCCTCACCTTTCACCCCTACCAACTGGGCCACCATGTTGTTCTAAAAACTGATTGGCAGTCAAGGTAGAAGTCCAGTGGTAGATAGCTTAGCTATAGTGTTGTCTGTGGAGGCAAGGAGCTAGATTTTTCCTGGTCATTGGTTCAAGTCCAGGTCGTGGAATTTTTTTTCCTTTCATTTTTACCCTTAATTTAATTTCTAAGGTTGAAGCTTAACTTCAGTTTTCAATCTTTCACTGCTTCAGACTATTTCAAGCTATAGCAATTCTAAGGCATTTTTTTTGCATAATAAATACAGTTTTCCCTCCACAAGTCGGCAACCTCAGTTCCAGGGCCTTGCCGTCTTGTGGATTTTTCCGACTTGCGAAATCCCAAGATAGATATTTGTGTCTACTTCATTGCCGAGTTCCGTTTGTAATACATATTCTTCAATAAATTACCAGCTTTTGAAGAAGAAAATTGCAAGAAAAACTTAAACCAGATTAAATATAGTGATATTTTTCAAATTAAGGCAATCTTAACCACAGGTCACCATTTCAATTTAAGGAAAAATGTAGCCATTTATGTGGGGGAGGGGGGTATCTCTATAATCAGTCGTCATTTCGAATTTCGTGGAAAACAGCCAGCTCGAAGAAAATTGGCTTATATTAATTTCAATAATTTGCCTCCTCCTGCCAATATAAAGTTGTATGAATTAAGGAAACTATAAAATCAGTTAATTTTGAATATTTTAATCGTAATAATCGTCGCCAATTTAATTTTTCTTGGGAAAAATCCCAAATCGGAAGTCATTCTCAGCCATCTTGGCTTTCTGGGAAAATTGCTGACTGGTGGAATTTCCCGACTTTTAGAATGCCGACTTGCGGAGGGACGACTGTAGTATACATTACTAACAATAATAAGATAACTGCACTAATGAGTGTCCATTTTTTATTTTTAATCATGACTATGTTGCAAGTTGGGGATTACCTGTAGTTTCATCACTTATGTAAACCTTGATACAATAAATTGCTTTTATACAATTAGAATTTGATAAAAAACTTATAATTTGATAAAACACTTATAAACTTTTATGCTGAGTTTGTAAATAACTCTTTGATAAAAATAATTTTCATTTTCCTAGCGCTAATTTTTTAAAATTTACACGTAATTTTAATCCCGTTGCATCGATTTTATAAGAATTTTTAAAGACGATCATTAATTTTCAAGTATAGAAATTTACAGTATTATACAGACACTTTGTAGGTTCAGAATTTATTTTGATCTGATAATTGTCATGTGTATGGATTCATAAGAGCCTCCTATTTTTGATTTCATTTTCAAATCGGATTAAAATTAGACATAAAAATGTCTTTTATAAGTGCTGGCACAGTTATATTATTGAGTTTTTAATAGTATACAAAAATGTTCATTAAATAAAAAAAAAAACTTGTTTTTAAAATTTTTTTTGTTTTCTGAATTTGGTGATTACAAGATTTCTTAAAAATTAATTAAAAGGGATAATATAATATGTGCTTTGATTTCCAATTTATACAGTGAATCATATTTCTGTTGCCTTTTTGTGTATGGTAGGACAATCACTTTGAAGCTATGGTATTGGTTTATTGTATTTGCTAGAGATTAATTTATCTTATCAGAAATATTTCACACCGCAACTCTAGATCTGAAAGGTGTGAGATATGCTTAATCTCCCCTAACTGATTTTATTCTCTATTCGTGGTTTTGGAGGGCTTTTTTGTTTTTTGAATGTTGTAACAGTCCTTAATTGTTACAATGACCAAAAATAACATCAATGGACAACTTTTGTAACAGAAGCCAAGGGAGACAGGGGAGAGGGGAAAAAACACGCAAAATAAACGGCTTCAATTACAGGTGACATGAAAGAGAAGTTAAGATCTTGGTCGGATTACTTGTTTAATTTGAAAGCTCTTTGTAAAGTGGATCATGTGTAAGTCATGCTGGAAAAAAGAATTTTGGAGAGCTTTGTTTTGTTTGGTAATTATCCTTTCTTTTTTTTTTTTTTTTTTTTTTTTAAATATTAATAGACGCATTTATATTTTACTTGTATTTGAAAATTACGTTATGGTTTATGTTAAAGGCAAGCAGATGCATGATCAGTTTATTTGTTTTTCGTGAAGTTATGAAAACTCTATTCTGATTAGCTTAGCAACTGCAAACAAGTTAAAAATTTAGATGTTTTCATTTTGCTTTTATGTGATTCATTATTAAGAAATGTTTTAGTTTAGAGTTTTCTAATTAAAACTATGGAGGGGAAAAAAGCTTGTTTGTAATGAAAAAGAAAGTCTCCTTAAATAAACCTATGAAACACAATTTGACGAAATTTTAAAAATTTAATGCAATTTAAACAGGTCTGATTCATACAATTGGTTTAATTTTGCACTGTGGTGTATGACAGTTAATTTGGTGTAAATAACCTCCTGTCTTTAACACAATATTTATTAAGCATGTCATAATTAAGTGT
The DNA here is from genome assembly GCA_023313115.1 of Rhysida immarginata. NCBI lineage: Eukaryota > Metazoa > Arthropoda > Chilopoda > Scolopendromorpha > Scolopendridae > Rhysida > Rhysida immarginata. Next base: position 1,575,984 of record JAHWFO010011261.1, read on the forward strand.
TTTGATTTTCCATCATTATCCAGGTAAAAATTTTTCATAAGGTTGTAATGTAATGAGTCTCTTATCACAAAGCTTAATTTGGAGGTTTATAGTCACATCTAGTAATCTTTCATTATATATCATATGGATAAAATGTAATTCCAGTTCCCCCCCCCCCACATGCAAATGATCCCAACTACATTTTATTTTTTAAATTTTTTATACATTTATTATTATCATTAATATTTTTCCCATTCTCTGTGGAAAAGACATAAAACAATATACCTAAATATACAAAATGCAAATATCTTACAGTTTTATGAAATACATCCAAACCTCGACATCTAGAACCTCGTTATCTCGAAAACCTTGAAAAAAAACTTATTTCCCTGCTTCCACTATTAATTTTTTTTTTTTATTTACAAAAATAATTAACAAAATCTACCAAAATTGAATGAGCAGTTTTGGTAGAAAAAAAATCACAAAAAAAATTTTTGAGCTTCTTAGCTTGTCTTTGTTGACTACAAGACGCTTGAGCATGCGCAGTTTGTGCGTTTCCGACCTTAGTAGCGCCACTTATGCATAATCTATCTCACGTAGAGATAGATGAACCACTTTATCTAATATTGTTCTCTATGCTCTCACAGTATCTATTTTATATACTAATTCTCTTATCCGTCGGTCCGTCCGGCCGTCCGAGGCCAACAAAGAAAGTTACAACAATCTGTCCGAAGCCAGGGATTGCTGTTTCAAGAAAATACTCCGTCATTGTTATTAATTAAATAAATCAACTGAAAAAAAAAAAATAATTCTCTTGATCTGTCCAAAGCCAGGGATTGTTGTATGGTAAAATAATACTCTTAAGGGCAGTATCTTTTGAACGGGAACAGGTAGCCAGTTGAAATTTTCACAGAGTATATGTTATTATGGCGGATGGCAGATTGTCTAACTAATAAAAAATGTAAACATTTTTTTTTTTTTTTGTTCTATCGTAAAAACGGTTATACATACAAGCGTCAAACTTGGCATGATTGTAGTTCAAACTCTAAAGTATTACAACAAATAATAAAAAACTGGCCAAGTGTGAGTTGGACTTGTGCAACGCCAAACATAAAATCTTTTTCAGGTGATCTGTTAATTTAATATTTGAAAACTTTTTTGTTCAAAGCGCTTATTTTATAAATTTCGACACTTAAACTATTACATGTACATGTATAGATTATATGTCTATAAAAGCCGAAATCGAGAACACAGTGCCACACCCTAAAGAACCTAGCATATTTTGGTAAATATATTATATGGTAGTACGGAACCGTCGATGCACGAGTCCGACTCGCGCTAGCCCAATTTATTTTATATGCAGATGAACAGTCGCCTATATTGTTGCAGTTATTTTCTTGTTTATTAACTCCTTTCAGAAAAAGTCTTTTTTTTCCAGTTATATTATTTAGTAGCATTTAGGAATGTTTGATTTGATTAAATACCAAACATGTTTAACATTCTCATAGATTAGAACTTGTTATAAATATTACTGTATAATGAAGGGGAAAAGATAATAAACAAGATTAAAGATATTTTTTTTAATTTTATTTTTCTTTCAGTATGTTCATAAAAAATGTTAATAAAATGAAGCAATTTGATTTTCCTCAGTGTTTATAAAAATAAATTTTTCTGTTTAATTTGGATAAAATATTTATTTTTTTCCCACATGGACACGATTTTTGGTATTTAACTTTCAGGACTGTATATAAAGGAAGGGCGTTTAGAGGAAGAGGGCTGGGCAACACTTTTCACATAAATTTCATAAATCTGAATTACATCAGCAAAAACAAAGAAAAAATTTACAGGAAATTGTCACAGAAAAGCTTGTATTCTTTCTTTTGTTAACTTGAACTTCCCTCCTTTTACATGGCTTATTTTAGAAAAACCACTTAATTAGCGGACGAGCACGTTTGAGTTCATATACATCGTACATTTTTTCTTTTATCGTTTTTTTATTACTTTCCTATGCTTTTTTTGTTTTTGTTTTATATAGAAAAGTGTATTAAGAAATACTTGTGATGTTCATGCTCTTTTTCTTATTTCACATGTTATAAGATATGAACTTCCCTGTAGAACATTATCACCTGCTGCTTTTTATAGGTTTCCTTTTATTATAGAGGGAAGGAAACTGAAGGAAACTGCATCATCTGAACATTATTAATTTTTGCTCAAGTCTAATTTTAATACTTGTATGTTTCATTTCTGTAAATATGAAATTGCTTTGTAAGATTAAATTGTCAGTGCCATTTGGTCTTGGATATTAAAATTTGAAATAAATGCACTTTTGATATTAAAAACTTGAAATGTTAATTGGCTTTTTTTTTATATATATAAAGAAGAAGTTCTGAATTTAATTTTCCATGAGTTGCCTCTCGCTTTCTCCTGCTAGCCATAAATTTAGATGTTTCGTTTATAGTTGGGACAAAGGTTAATAACAGAAAAAGACATGTAATGGAGAATGAATGGAATTACTATATTATGTTGAAAATACTTTCCTAATTAAATGCTTGCATTAAATTACAGTTGATTACAAACTGCATGTGATTTGAAAATGGGTCACTAATGCATAAATTCAATTAAATTTTCTCATTTATACTTATGCAAGTTAATAGTTTTTAAAAGTATTGACTTTGGATCTTTTTGACTATCTAAAAGCGGTGGCCTATGTTTTCATCTATACCCTAAGTCAATTTAAAAATTCATAACTCGAGAAGATATGCTGAAATTTTGAAAAAAAAAAATTCCATCTGTTAGTACGTGACTAATTTTCTGCAGCTAACTCCTCCGAAACAGCAAATACGTTCCTCCGCAAACGGCCAAATGAAATTATTACACTTTAAAAGATTCATCAAACTGTGCTCCGACTTATTTTTTTATGACAATTGGTTAAGCCGTTTAGGAGATATTAATTATTATTTTTTTTTTTAAATAAAGAAATTGCCCAATAATTCGAGGTAATTGGGGCTGATTGTACCTCAAATTTAGAAAAACTCAGACTACATGGAAAGATTTATTTTACAATACAAAGTGTTTTAGGTAAACTTAGTAATTTAAACTTTTCTTCCACAAGACGAAATATTTAAGCATTTAATAGAAGAAAAACTTTTTGATTTGTCTCTGTTATGGCGTCAATCTCCTACTGTTATTTCACCGACACCATACTCTGCTGCAAGTTTCTTCAACGTTTCACCATTGTCTTAACTTTTCAAGGCTTCTAGCTTAATTTTAATTGGCACAAACTTTCTTTTAGCCTTTCCACTCATCATAACACAAATAAAAAACTAAACTAAATAGAAACTAATTATTTTTTTTAGATCAGCAACATGTGATTCAGCTCGAAATACAGTGTTTCCTTTATATAACAGAACTCTACATAACACCAAATTTATAATGGCAAGTCCATGTAACAGTTTTATTTTCCAGAAAAAAACTTAGTTATACGTATTTGCCATTATAAATTTGGCGTTATGTAGAGTTCCATTATATAGAGGGAGCACCGTACACAGAACCTCGAACTACTGAGGCTCGAATTATCGGGGCTCTACTGTACTATTGAACAGTTTATAACGACATTGGTTATGGTGACCAACTGGATTTAATGACCAGATTTTTCTCTTTAAGATTGGTTTCCTATCTACAGGGTGGTTCAGTCAATTTCTGACCATTTCAGTACTATGATTTATTGACCCATTAATGTTTACAAACTTAGCATTTCAGTATGATATTTTAAGCAGTTCGGAGTTTTTATTCCCGTGGAAAAGTCTTGATGATATGCTCAATGTGGCCACCCCAAACGTTTTGAACTGCTCGCAGCCGAATGGTGAAGTTGTTCATAACTCTATCCAGGATTTCTGCATCCACAAGGGTGCAGCAGTCAACGATGCTTTGTCGCATCTGGTCTAGGGTTCTTGGTGCTGTAGTGAACACACTGTCTTTAAGGAACTCCCAGAGATAAAAATTACATGGGTTTAGGTCAGGACTCGTAGGGGGCCAAAGAAAGCCACCCCCGAATCGATCTGGAAACCTGTTTGAAATGACACGATTTCCGAATTTCTGATTGAGAAAGTCTACCATTTCATTAGTGGTGTGAAGCCTAGCCCCATCCTGTTGAAACCATTGATGTCGAAGCAGTGTATGCCTCCTTCGCAGCTCGGGATGAAGAAGGTTTCCAACATGTTAAGGTAAGCCTGTGACGTTACAGTGCCCTCAAAAAAAGAACGGACCAATGATGCCTCTTTTGGAAATCGCGCACCAAGCCATAACCTTTCGTGGATGAAGAGGTGACTTATGGATCTCATGAGGGTGCTGGGAACCCCAAAAACGAACGTTGTGTTTATTAACGTCACCTGACAGATGGAAGAAGGCCTCATCTCACACCCACAGGTTGTCCACAATGTCCTGATTGGCTTCCATTTCTGCTCCAAACTCCATCGCAAATTGTTGTCGCTTCTGTCTTCCAGTGTCTGTTAACTCCTGATAAACATGGATCTTATACGGGAACAGGTGTAGATCCTTTCTCAAAATTCGCCACGTCGTGGTGTACGACAGCCCTTCTTCAATGGATAGGCGGCGAACAGATATTTTGGTAGGGGAATCGACCAACCTTGTGCGAACATTTTCGACAACTTCGGCCGTTCGAACACGAGCTTCGCTCCCGCCTTTTTTCTTGCTTTTAACACATCCAGTGGCACGAAATTGCTTGACAAAATCCATGATTGCTTGCCTGCCTGCCTGGTGCGTCTCGACACTTATACTCCTTCCGGAACTTTCTTTGCACGGTTACAGGTGATTTTGTCTCGAAATACCATTCGACAACCTTGCATTTCTGCTCTGTTGATAAAGCGGGCGCCATTTTTTCAACAATACGATTTTCATGCAGCGCCGTTGCAACAATACAAACTCCAACTATTTAGAAATTCGATATGGCGCTCATATTCTTTCAAGTGCTTATCCCTAATGCACGTCATTCGAGTGAAATGGTCAGAAATTGACTGAATCACCCTGTAAATGGTAACAAAAAATATCGGTTATAGCAATACGCCTATAATGATGGAGCTGTTTATAGCAGCAGACTTTTCAACTGAAATTGGGATCTCCTATCGACTATAAGGACTGATTTCCAGTGAAGGTGCAAAGGTGTGAGTGTCCTTGGGAAAGATTTTCCTTGTTGATGCTTTTGAGGGATGTTTCATTAACTTCAATGGATTTTACAATAAAATCATGAAAAAATTCGCTAACATCTGCTGAATGCCAATTATGTTAATTTAATTTTGGCTGTTTTGGAGGGAAAATTTTTTTTGGAATTTTTTTGACTAAGTTTTCAGCCCCAGCTAGCCAAGCTAAGTGATTTCCGCAGTTGTATTAGCAAGAATGAGTCCTAAAAGAAAATTCTTAAATGTGGAAGAAAAAGCTAACGTCATTTGACAGTTGATTCTGGTGCCAACAACTGCAACTGGCAGAGAATTGAGTATATCTCACTCTACCATGTCAAGAATCTCGAGATATTAAGAATGCCTTCAAATCTGACAGTGTGAAATCAAATTGACTTTGGTATGAAGCTAAGGGCAAATATCAATAAAGAGAATATAGGTGATTTGACAAATGAAGGGTATAACGACTGATTTTTCTTGGTTCCTTGGAGTTCGTTATAAACTAGGTAATATCGACTGCATATAGACTCCTCTCTTTGAGGCGATTAATTTTCGTAAATAACTGGATGGGCTCGTGGTTTTTATTTTTAAAAAATGTTAAAAATTTCCTCATATCCAAGATTTTAAATGTTTAAATTATCAACTTTGTGCCAACAATAATTATTGGACGATATTCTCATGCTCTGATTCAATGTAAACAATGCTTAAATCTATTATTAGAGAAAATTTTCTAACTCCCTCTCTCTCAAGTAATATTAATTTGATTTCAAAGCGTGAGGCCTATGCAAATGTACTATTCCATCATTTCAGTTTATTTGTTTGTTTGTTTTTTGTCTTAGAAGCTGAAATTTAAATATTTTTAAGAAATCCCACAGATTTATTAATTGGTAGCCTTATTAATAAATCTACTGTAGAAACGTAATTAAAAATTTATTTATTTACTTAATATTGTGTCAAAGTAAAATCAGCCATGCAGGAACAATGAATTTTTGCGAATATTAAAGTTTGCATTTTGAGATTATTAAATTAAATATTCTAATGATCATTAAAATTGAAACAAAGTGTGTGTGTTTTTTCGATGTAAGTTTTAAATAGAGTGTTTTATTTTTAACTTAGAAATTAACGTAGAAATTGTATTTTTATTTTTAAAGGTTCCTCCACACTTGCTCACAGATAACTCCGTTGACCATTATGTAAGTAGCTTTACCATCTTAAGCTTTAAAGATTAGTTGTTAAGGTATACATGCAGATAACACCCTTGTATTACATATCACATCTAAGTAGATAAAATGAAAATATTTTATTATAGGACCATTATATACAGAACTAAGAGTGTGATCACTTTGAAAGCAATCTTACACAATACTGTTAACTTAAAATTAATAGAAATTTAAAAAAAAAATTAATATGTTCTAACAGCTGAAATTATTCAAGATACTCTAGAGTATTAGTTTGGCATCTTTTGTTCCTTCAATTGTGACTGATTTTCTTCATTGGCATATGCTGTATATATACAGTCGAATGCCATTATTTCGAAAACACTTAATACGAAATCTCACTTAATATGAAATTTTCTCTGGTCCTGATCCTGGTTATAACATTTCTATATTAAATGTTTAATATGAAAATTTTTTACACAAATCTGGATAATATTAAAAAAAATGAAGAATTTCATTCAAAAAGTTACATTATTTGAGATTTTTATTGTAAAAAAGAAAAAAGAAGTGAAAAAAAATTTTTATTTTGGTTCTTATGCTGCGAATTCGGATTGCTTTTCAGTGTCTATATGAACGGTGCATTTTCATTGCAATTTGCTGCATAACAACCCTTTTCACTGCAGTTTTATTTTGCTGAAAACATTTTCATTTCATTACTTGTATTCCATTATCGACATGGCTACCCTTGGTCAAAATCCCCAGGTATAAAACCCCCTGATACGTATAAAACCCCCACTCATAAAGTGCAAAGGAGAAAAAAAACCCAGGTACAAAACCCCCAGAGTAAAAGCACAAAAGAGGACATATTCCACAAATAAAGCCTTAATTTTTATCTGATTTTTTTTAATATAATTTATACATTATTTTATCGAATTATTTGAAAAAAAATCTGCTTTTTTATCTTAATTTACTGAAGGTATTTTTTTCTGTATTTGGAGGGGAGGTCCTTTTTTGAATTTCTTTTCTAATATTAGTTTACTGATCGTGTTGGCCATAAAATTTTTTCATGTTCCAATTTAAATTTATAATGCATTTAGAAATAACCTACACATTAATAATCAGTCTTATTATTTATTTATTTATTTATTTATTTATTTATTTATTTATTTATTTATTTATTTATT
>JAHWFO010011261.1:1592019-1739626 GCA_023313115.1 Rhysida immarginata
ATTATTATTATTATTATTATTATTATTATTATTATTATTATTATTATAATAACTTGAAGCATTCCATGGGGGTAATAGGTACAAACAAACCAGACAAATTGCAAATATAATATAACGAGGAATAAAAATATACTTCATAAACCAGTGCAGAAATCCTTGTTCACTTGCTGTTAAAAAAAATTTGTTTTAAATTGTCGATTAAAATGCTTAATGAGGTTTAATCTGGAGGAAACACAATTAAGAGTCAGAGAATATAACAGCAGTGGTAAAGAATTTCAAAATTCAATGTCATTCAAGGGAAAATGTCTTTTCATAAACATTTGATCTTTGGTGAAATTTAAATTTAAACATCAGCAAATGATGATAATTAGTAAACATAATCAAATATTGAGTAATATAATTTGCCGGATGATTTGGTGACCAAATTGCTCTAGCTAATTCCATAATTAGTCTATTTTGCTAAATGTAAACACCGTAGGAAAATTTATTCTTGTACAGAATTCACAAATGGATGCATATTTAGTTATGTTGATTATATTCTACAGCTAGCCTTTTGTTATTTAGCTTGGTAATGCTGGTCCAAAAGGCCACATATTAGTAAAGACTGGGAAGGATTAAGGACAAAATAAACAACCTTATTTCTGGTTTACTAGTCAATAAAATGCCTTATAAGATACGGTTTTCAATGTAAAGTTATAATAATTTCAATGTAAAGATAATCAGGGCGTTAAATCTAAGTGAAGTATTAAAAGTCACACACAAATATTTATTGCTTAACTATCATTCATTGGTAACTTAGGAATTATTACAATTTTTGATTTATTTAGAAATGTTGAAAGTTACTGAATTGCACATGGTTTTTTAATGCACATAACTTGATCTCATGATTATGATGGAATAAGGAATGATTTTGAAGTTGAGTGAATATTAATATTGGAGATAAATATAAATAAATTGGATAAAATCTGTAAAAGCTCTTATCATTTCTTGGAGTTCTAATGCATTCAATTGTCCATATAAGTGCCAACTGCTTTATTGAATGTGGCCTCAATAAATCAGCTTGAATATTGATTTTTAAGCATTTCTCTGAAGGAATAACTAACTCATAGAATTAGCTTCACATTCATTCGATTCATGTTTGCTCAGCTTTAAACTTTCTTTGCATAAAGTCAAAAAAAATTTTTTATGACTGCATATTTTTACTAACACCATCATTATCGTATGCTTAATATATCATTGCAGTTAAAAATACATAAAAAGATTTGTATTTGTTATTCTAAACTAACATTGCTGCTTAAAAACTAACACTTCGAAATTTAGGTGTTGGAACTTGCCTAGCATTTGTAAAGCACTTTAAATGGAACTTGTATGATAACATGGGGAAGGAGGAGTTAACATTAGTTTAACGGTTTAGAAACAGTTCGCTAAAAATTTTGTTTAAGCAATTTCAACATAAACCTTCTTAACAGTTTGAATATATAAATAACAGATGTAATACAGAATATCTAATAATGATGAATATCTTAAAGCATTACAAGACCACTTAATAACTTAAATATCATAACTTAGAAATGTTCAAGGCTAAATTCATAGTATGAAAAGATAGTATCTGTTGCTAAATGAAGAAGTTTAACAGGATGGACATTTTAAAAAACCTGAAAAACACCTTTTATTATATTATGAAATCTTCTCATCTCAGCAAAATTCCATAAACCCAGTTCAGATTTCTTCGTTAATTTTTGCACTTTTTTCTGTCTATTATGCAAAACATTCTGCAGTATTGTTAGCTTTTTTTATAATTTAATATTTTATTTTAATTTGTTAATGATGGTATGTGAGACATACAAATAGCTTTAAGTATAAGTTTTTCTTCATTATATCATATAAAGAGCTTTTTCATACAAGAATAGTTTAAATAAGGGAAATATAGTCCATCCTCGCTATAAGGATATCCTCGGGACTGGAAGGAATATCCTTATAAGCGTAGTATCCTTTTATCCGGATTTACGAAGGATAGATAAAGTAAAACAGGACCAGAAGAAGATATCCTTATAAGCGGATTATCCATATATTGACGATCGACTATAGTTACTTTCTTGATAATAACATCATTTTATAAATTGAAATCAAACTTAAAATCAAAGATAAATTCATAAATCTTGGCCAAATTAATTTATTTACAGTTGAACTCTGTAAATATGTATGCCAAGGGATTGAGCAAAAAAAAAAGTATTTTTTCTGGGTATGAAATACAATTCACTGAAAATCCCAATAGTGTTGTGTTAGGAAATAAACTTGAGGCTATTGTATGTTACATATAATTTTCATTTTTATATAGTATTACCGTAACTGATTTTAATATTTCTACGCATTTATATATTTCTATATTGCAAATTCTTACCAGTGCATCGAAATGCACATGTTTATATAAACACTGAGAATAATCGGGATTCACGATTATATAATAACATGTACTTCAATGGAACTAATCAGAATTCGTGATTATCCAATTACACATGCTTCGTTATTTGTGTTTAATGGAAACAATCCAACTCTTCATCAATCGTTGATGTTAGCTTCCTTCCTCAAAAGTAGTGATTGGTGGATTAACAATGGAGCTTTCGGACCATTGTATTCTAGACCGTGTTTGAAATTAAAATCTAATAATAATGTTATAACAACGATTATAAATAATTGTCAACAGAACAAACTGTAAAACTGTCATTGTAAAATCCATTCGTATTTTGGTTGTTCATCCAAGAAAAATACATATAAAACAGGATTACATATTAAGTTGTTGTATTAACGAGATTCGACTGTATTTATTTTGTTGAAATTGATTTTAGATTCTCAGTTTAAAATCATATATAAATGATGACTATAAATCCAAAAAATCTTATCAGTTCCATCTTTATTGATGTCATTGCATTTGGTATTTTATTACAAGGACATAAGCATTTTAATATGCTATGCTGCATCGACCTTCGGATTTCATTTGAAAAATATAACTTGCTAATTTAAGAATTCTTAAACAGTGCCTTTTATGTCTGTTTATTCCTGCTTGAACAAATTTTCGTTTCAATAAGTTTTTCTTTATTAAAATAGTAGACGTTGATTATCCAATTCAATTGGGACCAGACACCATTTGGATATGTGATTTATTAGATAACCGAAAAGTGAATGTGAAAATGTGCATAAAGATAAAACAAAATAGATGTACAATGTTGCAATATTGTGAGAAACAAGAACTTACTTTTTGCTGTACCATAGAATCTCTATATATATATATTTTTTTGCTGCAAGGTCTCTGATTGTTGTTCGTGCCATGCCATAGCTGTCTTTAATGCAGTAAACGCATCACCATTTGCCAGATCCTTGCTGCTTTCATAGTTGTTTTGTTGTTTTCGTCTTCATCCAACGGCTATTCATTGTTGACAGGGTCCGCTTATAATAGCCACTTTTCATTTCACCAAATATGGTTTGGATATTTGATGCTGAAGATAATCAATGTTCGGATAAACAATGTTCTACTGTTACATAAGAATATACTGTGGAATGGAAAATCCTGTAATGGAAGGGAAAACTTCTAAATACAAATTGAAATGAGATATATGAAATGATATTCATATATCAACAAAATATGATTCTGAACTTATCTCATCAAAAAAATATGTGAACATAGACATTAATTGCTGTTATGGTTTTGATATAACCTAATTTGATAAAAAAAGATGGCATATTATAAGCCCGAAGGTTTGTCAATGTTTAATACAGTGGAGCCTCGATAAATCGAATCAAATGGGAAGAGCAAAATGCACTGATTTATCAAGGTTAAGTAATATAAAATTCGAATAACAAGAGGTTTTGTCGTGAGATTTGGCTAACCGTAAGGAAATGCAACAATGCAAATTATTTTAATGAAAATAGGAATTCATATACGTAATACATAATAATGTTCATGCACCTAAAAAGTTTGTAATCCTTTGCTTCATGCTATAAGCATGCACATCCACTTTGTTTTCATTTCCAAAAAGGGCAGAAAACACATTGTCCGTAGCACCAGTGGAATTTTTAAATGAAGTTTACAGTATGCCAATAGCACCTCTTGTCTGTTTAGCCAATGCTGACAATTCTCCATGATCCTCTTCAGCATAATCATTGTCGTCTTCATCGTCCTGACGTTGACTGACTGATTCAATAATTTCAGTATCTGTTTATGTAAAAAAAAAAATCAGAACCACTTATTGAAACTTATAATAGGGAAGAGATAAATGGACATTTATAAAGGTCAGGATTGACAAAATTGGATTTGTGAGCAAATTTATATGTGTTAACTTTGATTTATAAAGGCTAACTTTCCTCAAAAAAAAAATTGATTTATGGAGATTCTCTTATTTTGAATTATAGAGGTTTTGACCCTGGAGCAGAAGGGAATAGTCTGAATTAGAGAGGAATTTGATTTTTCGAGATTCTACTGTACTAACAAGGGAACATTTCGAATCATTTAAGTGCTTTACAAAACCTGTTTAGACATGTATTTTTTTTAATTGGCATTAAATGAATATTATTTTATTTTAAATTATAATAACAGTATGTGGCATAATAACATGGAAGAATAGCAAAAGCAATATAGTTAAACTTATGCAATAGTGAAGCAATATAGTTAAACTTATGCAACAGTGAAGCAATATAGTTAAACTTAAGTGTATGTGCATGAATTCTTAGCAGTTGATTGTTGCTTCTTCCATAACAAAGTTCAAACATCATACTATGGTCACTTTTTAAATACGTTGATCACATTTTATATAAAAACCAAAGAGCTTTCAATTTATTAAGAATGTGGTAACTTGATGTTCATTGAAAATATATTTGGAAAATGATGAATGATATACGGACCTTATAAATGCTGAATAAATGATACAGGGTGTCCCAGATCACTCATACAGAACTTTCAAAGAAAAGAGGGAAGTGGTTTTTAAATTATCAAAAATAGCAAAAATTTTAAATGACTAATACTTTCAACTTTCAGTGCTGATTTGAAGTTGAATTTTTTTGAATGGAACATGCACTTTGTATTGCAAATTTAGTTTCCTGGCAAAAATAATAAACTGTTCCCACAAACATTTCTTCCTATAATACCTAGGCCTTGAAATGATTTTTGTGCTTAATTTACAGGATGTAGCTAGGCAGAAATGGAAAATACTTGGTAGGTTATGAATATGTGACTAAATCAATCGTGTTTTCCACCACTGCCAGCTGACATTGACAAACTCTAAACCTTATTGTGGCCTTTTGCTGTTAAATCATATGTGTTTATCTTTTGTGGCTTTTGTTGTTAGATCCTCAATAAATTTAAACTTAAAATTTATAATTTCATAACCGTGTTATTAAAATAAAGGAAATTTTTTAAAATTGTTATTCATTTATGTAAATATCTTTTGTTATGTTCATCTGTAATCCGAATTTGCAATAAAAGACACCATGTTCCATTCAAAAAGTTTGCCCTCTAGACTGAAAATCCCATTCTAGCTGGGACCAGTGGTTGAAAATATGTCCATATCATATAGAATGTATCAGGTTTGTAATTGTGGTTTTTGCTATTTTTGATAAAATCATCTTCATTTTTTTCTTTTAAAAAATCCTGTATGAGTGGTTGAGACACTTTTGGATAATTAAAGCTGAATGCCGTAATGGTTTGTACAAATGCAGAATACAGTCAACTCTCTTGTAATGTGATTCTTTCATACTGCATTATATGGAAACCTCTCCCATGGACCTGGAATATTTCCTATGGGGACACATCAAGTTTTGGTGTATGAAATCCCAGTCGAATCTGATGTTGTACAGGATCCAAACCGCCGAATTCCTTGTACAATAATTGGAGTAATCTCCTTGATCTCCTTGCCATATCGTGGCTCACTTTTCGCAGTCTCACTGTATCACGGATTACTTACTTGTACATATACATATACAGTATCTATTTTTATATTTTGCTGTATCTCGGGATTTTGCGGTATATAAGTATTTTTATATATTTATTTATTTAATTATATTTGCAGTAAAATAAACATTTTACGATAGTAGCACCAGTCTCCTTCATTTTCCGCATATAACATGTGTAAAAAATTGAATTTTATATCATGCTTGGAAAGTATAGAAAGTGTTTAAGAGCATAGGAAGTAATTATAAAAGTGTTGGGATGGTTTATAAAGTTTTAAAAATATATAAATAACAAAATAAATATAAGATCGCTTCTTCGCGGATTTTCACCTATCGCGGGGAATTCTGGAACCTAACCCCTGTTATAGACGAGGGATTACTGTGTAATAGATTGTTTTATATTATATGCTGTTGTATTGCATGTGTTGAGATTGCTGGTCACTGCTTTGAACATTTGCTCTGACCTGTACGTTGTCTATGAATAAAAAAAAATTGTTTGCTCTGAAAACGAGAGCAGCTTATAAAAAAGTTTCTGGCACATATTACTTGTTCAAAATCTCATGGTGTCTGAAATACGCATTTTTGACCATTGGTTCCCTATCTCAAAATACTAAGTTTACTGTCCTCTGCCCTCTATGGAATTTTGAGACAACTTATATAGCAAAAGATAACAATTCGTTTCTTACTTTGCACACAATTTGCTTTGGCTGGTTTGCATTTTTGATTTGCATTAAGGGTTCTTGTTTGTATACAAATATTGGTACATATAATGCTATTCACCATTTAATAACAAAGATAGTTTTGATTTGTCTACAAGGAGCCAGGCTTAACATATGCCATATGAGATATGTTTGACAATGGAATGCTTCACATCAATTTTGGCCTAGAGATTAAAAGTATGAGGATGGTAAACTGAAGGTCCCTAGCTCGAGTCTAGGCCATGTAGTTTTCTTTACTATTTTAATATATGTAGTGTAAATAATGGTTTCGAGTCATTATATTTGTGGATTTGGCACATAGTGTCGCTGGCGTACAATACAACGCATAACTTAAATGTATTGTATGTTTCTCTCTCATTCTAGTGAGTTAGTTGCTTGCGTACAGAGTAAACTACGGTCTTTGTTTTGAAGAATAATTGAATGCCAGCAGAGGAATTTGAGAATATCAGAGTCTGAACAGGATGCATTGTTGATGCGGTGCTAACCGGTCCCAGTCGATAGATGATCGAGCAGCTGTATTTAACACTATCATGATTGATCACAGTGATCCAGCAGCTATACAGCATTGGCAGATGTGCATAGGGGCCAATGACTGCTATTTTAAGGGAGGATGTGAAGATGTGTAAGCGTGTATGACAAAAAACAATCCACAAATTGAGTAGTAAAGATAATTTTCCTCTCTCGTATTAAAAACTTGAATGTTTCGAGGAATTGAATTGAAAAGCAACTTAATTTTGAGCTGTTTCTTAAGTATTTCTTGAAGAAATCACAGTTGAATTTCTGTTATTATGATATCAATTGTTAAGCATTTCATGTTTCTTTTTTTTTATTAATACTGCTTAAGTTTTAATTATTAGTTTATTCCTTGAAAAGAAGCAAAAATATTTATTTACATGTTCCAGTTATCATATCATTATTTAACACATTGATGAACCAAATGTAGAAGTGTGTTGTAATGACAAGACAACTAAATGCTAATGAATAAACGAGTTCTAAGAGTCATACACTTGCAAAAGGCATGAATTATGGTAGTACATAATTTATTATAGTGGTATGTTTCCTTATTCTTTCATCTGGCATGAGCACCAGTTTAATTCTCGTCCATTTCCTTTAAATGTTGTAAATAAACATTAAACTTCATTGAAAATAGGCACACAATTCAGTTTTTTATGAACTTGTCAGTCAACACAGAGCATGTTTTATATTTTTATGAAGTTTTTTGCTGATTCACATAGCCTTTAACCATGTATTCGATAATCCCGTTTGGTTTTATGTACTAAAATTTGTTTTTTTATGTTTTAGAGAAATGGAGAAGAAGAATGGGAATATGATGAAATCACACTGGAAAGGGTAAGCTGAAATTTTAATAGTATTTGGAATATCAGTGATGTAAGTAGAGTTTCAATAAATCAAATCTCAATTGAAGAACAAAACATCTTGATTTTTGGAGATTTTCAGTTTATTGAACTTAAGTCAGTAAGTGAGTAAGTCACAAATGGTGATTAAAATATACTAATAAGGGAATCCCTCGAACATGTATGTCACAGATTTCCACCAAATTGAAATATGTTACTCATCTGAAGCTACTATAGATGCTTGCAAAATAAGAGAATGTGAAATTTTGTTTCTTTCAAAATAAACCGCGAAAACGAAAAAATTTGTGCATACATAGCCATACAAAGACTCTATTGTTAAAGTGGATAGGCTATGTGGGGTTCCCTTGTAAGTGGGATAGGAATGTGAAACACTACTAGATTTGCAAATTATTATCTACGTATTTCTCAACATACCGAATATACTTGTGTATAAGTCAACTCCCAGTTTTTGGCCTCAAAAAGTGGAAAAACTGCATAAGTCGAGGAAAAAAGTTTTTATAAAACTTGAGATGAAAAAATTTATTAAGCAACACAACTATTACAAACAGTTTTTGTAGCTTCACACAAGTCTAAATTTATGGTAACAAATTTATGTTGTGGAAAAACCATCAAAAGTTTGGTTCTTCTACATCTCACTCTCTACAGAGTTGATGAAAGCTGTGATGGGCTTCATTGTCAGTCTCATATTTGTCATCCACATCATCTTCACATTGGTTTTCTACTATAATGCAGAAAATTTTGACCTGAAATAGCACCTAAATTTGTGGAACCACATTATACTGTGTGTCTCAAAAGTTGTGCGCCATATGAAAAGTTTATGAATGTTGGCTTTATGTTTACGGTATCGCAAGCTTATCGTTCATGTTCAAAATGTGCACCATGCACTCAAAGACAATGTCTCACACGGTGCAAATTTTCTTCTATCACACGTAAAAGTGTAGCTGGTGGAGTGCTGTGTAGGGTATTGGTGATTCTTTCCTTTAAGTCATCCAAATTTTCGGGCTGTCGAGATGTTCTGTGGTGATCTCCACAAAGAAGTATCAGCTCTACACGTTCTCAGCATTATTCCTCTACTTCACTATTTCACTTACAAAATCAAAGCAACCAATTAATCCGTTTGGCAGGCGACTTTTGAAACATACAGTACAAGGGAGAAAAATTAGTGCTACAATGACTGGGGGTGGGGTCAAATGAATTCGTAGAGAGCCACACCAACCAAAACATCAGTCAGGAAGACTGCGTGTGACAAGTTCTCATGATGATAGACTGATACTGACAATGGCTTCCTCCCAGAAAATGTCCATACATAACATCACTGTTAGTTAACATTTGCATATATCAAAAAATACAGTTCACAGATGTATTAAAGAAGCTGGTTACCTTATTCACAAGAAAATGAGACGTAAACCGCCACTCACAAAGCTTCACCAAAAGAAGAGGTCGCAGTGGGCTCGTCAGCACATGTCATATGGTGATAAATGGCTGAGTGTGCTGTTCAGTGATGAAAAGAAATGGAATCTGGATGGTCCTGATGGATATGCAAGCTACTGGCATGATTTAAGGAAAGAGCCCCGAACATTTTTTAGCAGACAACACGGTGGTGGATCGGTGATGATATGGGCCTTTCATATAATGGTCAAGCGTCCTTAGCATTTTTAGATGGACGACAAAACTCAGAAAAGTATTTGAGACACTACAAAGTCATTTGATTCCGTTCGGTGAAATTTTGGGAGGAAAGAATTGGATTTTTCAGCACGATAACACATCCATCCATACATCCAATGCTACAAAAGAGTATCTAAACAGAAAAAATGTATCTGTTCTTGACTGGCCACCAATGAGTCCTGACCTGAATCCCATTTAGAACGTATGGGGCATTTTATCCCGGGAAGTTTATGCCAATGGACGTCAATATTCGTCTATCAATGAACTCAAGACATCAATCGAGTATGCTTGGTACAATTTAGACCCTAAAACGTTACGAACTCTGATTCTTTCTATGGAAAATCGTGTATATGATATACGAAACAACGGAAAATCAATATGCTTTTGAGAAACAAATGTTTTCTTGTAAATTTGAGATTCCCATGCATTCTATATATTTTTGGGACAGTGCTCTTTTCATTTCTTTGCTATAACAATACGCTAATGTAAGTTTATTGTCATTTCTGTTTTGGTTAAATATAAATTGTATGTGTTTAATAATAAACCTATTTGAACTCAGTCGTATTTCTTTTTCTTCCTTTGATACATGCATTGTATTGATGTCTATAAACTTTTGGGACGGACTGTACTAGTACATTACAGTACTTTATACAGTGTACATGTACCGGGTGTTTCATAGGCTATGACCAACTTGTTAGTTGAATAACTCGTCAACAGGTGGAGCTAGTGCCGTGAAAGTTTGTACACATATGCAGGGAGTCAAAGGAAATGGATTAGGCTTATTTTCGACGGATACAATACTGCAGTCGTTTCACAGGGTATAGACCAAAGAAAAAGGCGAATAACATTTGAATGGAAAAAGATATTTATTTCAAACTTTCAGGATCAACACTTGAGACTAAAGGAAATTAAAGGCACTAGACCACTTCCTGAGTGTTTCGGCAGAGCTCTGGTCACAATGATGAAAAGTCTTGACCAAAAAAAACACTCTCTTTGCCTGAATATCAAGACATTTCGGTGTAAACAACTGCAGTACTGTATTCGTCGAAAATAAGCCTAATCCATTTCCTTTGACTCCCTGCATATGTGTACAAACTTTCACGGCACTACCTCCACCTCTTGACGAGTTATTCAACTAACAAGTTGGTCATAGCCTATGAAACACCCGGTATACAATATACGGCACATTAATTCCTTTTTTTTCTCAATTTTGTGTCTCCAAAAGCTAATCAGTTTCTATGGATGGTCTGCCGCTCACTTCATGATTAGGCACTCTGATGAATGCATCTGCGTTTTTGACTGCATCGTATTTACTTTCATGTTCGGTGGTGGAGGCATAATAGTGTGGAGTGTGCTTCATTTTCAGCCTGGGTTTCATAGTTCCTGTGGCTGGAAAAGTGAACTCTACAATGTATCATTCTGGACAGCATTGCACTCCCAACTTACCTGCAACAATCTAGGGAAGGCCCGTTTCTGTTCCAACAGAAAAACTGTTCTGTCCACACTTCATAGCTCTTGCAGCCAATTCTGCTTTTCGCTTTCTTTTGGGAATATCAATAGCCTTGAGACAATTTCATGTCTGCATTTGTCATTAAGAGATAAGAATTATTACCGGTAGTAGTTTATTTAAAATTAGGTTCAGGATTTTAATCTGTAATTAATTGTATCTAATTTGAATGGAATATATGATATGTACTACAAAGAAAACGATGATATTTTAGGGTGGTGCTGGTCTTGGATTTAGCATTGCTGGAGGGATTGACAATCCACATATAGAGGACGACACTAGTATTTACATAACAAAACTCATAAATGGCGGAGCTGCTGCAGCTGACGGTCGATTGTTGTAAGTGACTGTTGTATTAATAATTTAAATATGTTTTCAAATATAAACTCAAATGTTTGTGGGTTGTTTTTTTTCCAGAGTTAATGATATAATTTTAAAGGTTAATGATGTGAGTGTTGTTAATGTTCCTCATGCAACTGCAGTTGATGCCCTGAAGAGGGCAGGGAATACTGTTCAATTGGTAAGTTTATTTTAATGGTATGTGTGTATTTTGCTTATTTTTTTTAATATAAAGGATGTAAATTAAATGTTGGGTGCTACTTAGAGGATTGTTTCGTAAGGACAAAATAAGAAAGAAAAGTCCTGGAATACTGTTTAAGGTGTTCGGAGGGAATCAGCAGACTCGTCACTGCTGTTTGGATGGTGGGGACATCGTCAAATCGTTGTTTTTTTCTTGGTTGGAAAAAGAAAAAAGCCTGCTGGAGCCAAATCGGTTGAGTACAGAGAATGATCCAGCATTGGAATATGTTTCTGAGCAAGAAACTGTTTCACAATGAGTGCGCAGTATGATGGTGTGTTAACATGCAGCAGCACCCAATTCTTGTTCTGGAACAACTGGCACTTTTTTCTGCTTGGTGAGGTGGATGCATGCCATTCCACGCTCTTCAAAAGCTTCTGTCGCAGTTTTTCTCAGTTTAACGCTGCTCAAAAACTGGTTGCCAAATCATGTTGAAACTAGCATCGCAAGACGAACATGTTCCAAAATAGAGGTACCTACACTTGCTTGAATTTTACTACTTCACGTTTTCTCTGGGGAAAAAAATCAGTCCGTTATTTATTTGTCGCACCATGTACGTACAGTGCAGAACTTATGCCGTTCAAAGGAATGGTGTTGTGTAACCAATATGTTGTTTCTCCTTGTATGAAATATCCCTCTGGAAGTTTGAGATTTGATATGAAATAATTGCATTGCTGTGAGGTTTCAAAACCACTCTGCTGGATATGACGTCATCATATTTCAAAGTCATTTTTTTCAAAAGGTATGTTGTCTGTTAAAAAACACTTCCTAGAATATTTTCGTCTTATTTTGTCCTTGGGAAACAAACCTCTAAATAGTGCCCAACATTCGCATGAAATAAATTTGGCAGAAATCATTTTAATTCAATCATGAACGATTTGCCCCACTGCAAACAGAGCTCAAAATCTCTTTAACATAGATATTAAGATGGAATAAAGTTTTTGTTATTTTTTACCATTTTGTTTGTTGCTTTCAATGAATTTTATAGAGCAGGGCTGTCCAAATCGTACCCGTCGCCCGCGTGCAACATAAAAAGCTCGCAGACAAAGCTCACGGGCGAGTGGGGATAGTTTTGCCAGACTTTAGGGGGTGATTCCATTAAATGAGGCATTATTTCTTTTTTTACTGATACTTGGTTGTTTTTCATCTCGCATAATATGGCGCACATTCCGAAAAAGCATAAAATCACTGAACCATATTTTTTTTTCATTGTTCACGGATCGGATTCTAAATGCTTAATATGCAATCATGTCCTATCGAGAAAATTGTCACATTAAAACAAAGGAAATAAAATGGTAAACTGTCTCGTTTTTTTTACAGTGTTGAATTGATGATTAGCAACTCGACTTTAAGGAACTGATCAACGTAATGTGCAATGGGGGAGAAGGAAGATTACTCGTGTGCACGGGTGCTGCCCGCGGACAGAAATCTTGGACAGCCCTGTTATAGAGAAAAGAGCTTCCTTAGCCGTAAAAGTAAATTCCTCATTTTAAATTTCAGACTGTGAAAAGGAGGAGGTCTCCAGATAACGTGAGGATAGTTAGGATTCAACTGGAAAAAGGGAACAAAGGTTTAGGATTCAGTATTGCCGGAGGCATTGGCAATCAGCACATCCCTGGTGACAATGGCATTTATGTTACCAAAATCATGGAAGGCGGAGCAGCTCATGTGGACAAAAGATTAGCTGTCGGTGATAAACTTATAGCAGTAAGTAAATGGTTTTATTTTTTTTATACACTGTCATATCACTGAATTATGACCACCCGCTTAGTAATGGGAGTAGCCACCCTTCGCCGTTGTTTTTAGACATGTTTTAGACATGTTGTTCCTGAGTGGCAAATTAGTAATCACTCTACTCTGTATTTAGGAGAGCTTAAAGAAATTATATTAAGTTTGGTAAAGAGAATAATTAAGCTAACTGACAAAAATTGTTTATTATAGGTTTATATTAACATATTAACTGACAAATAAATATGTTTTCACTGTTAATTCTTTTTATCGCCAATTATAGGTTGGAGACACCAACTTAGAAAACGTTGCTCACGAAGATGCTGTGGCGACACTAAAAGCAACAAGCGAGCACGTTTCCTTAGTGGTAGCCAAACCAATCTACATAAATGACAATTCACTACCTTTACCTCCACCTCCAGTACAGAAGGACAATGTTCGGTCTTCACCTTGTAAGTTGCAATTTCTGTTTCATCTTTTAAAAAAATTTGCTTTTCACTTCATTTCGTATGCAGTGGAAAGATTTTTATCCCCACCTCTACCGTGAGTGGACTTTGCTAGGAGTCAGATCAAGATTTTCGGAGTAAGTAGTTAAAGGAAAAGATCCGCAATCTGAGATCAAATCACAAGCGTTTCGACTCAGTATTGCCATCTCCAGCATAAATATGGGCTGTAAAGCGTGGTTCTCACATGCAGAAAACAAGAGAGCAGAAACCAGGGCTTTTTCTACATTTTTACTTTCTGCTCCTAGAGGTGTGTCGCACATGGCAAAAACTCAAAAGGACGAGACAGCAGAAGTCCACTGCCCAAAAGCCATCTCTTGTTGTAATTAGGCATTTTTGCACCATGCAAGTGCACTGCATCTTAGCCTTTGTTCGACTTCGACTGCACACAATACGCTGTTTCTTCATTCCTTATCAATCATCATATCGAATATTTGTATTCAATTGTTGTTTATTCAATTTAATTTGATTAATTCACTTGTTTTAATAAAGGGTAGGTTATAAAGTCATTACAATCAACATGAAAGAACAATCGCTTTCGAAAATGTGGGGTGCAGTACTGCTAAAGCTTCGAAAGTAACATGTCATAGCCTGTTGTCGAAAATTGGATGTGAGCCATGATAAGGTTCCCGCATTTGAACAGGAGCAATACCAAACAAATCCATGAGGAGTTAGTGGCTGTTTATGGTAACAATCCCTCATTATACGAGACAGTTGACATTTCCAATGTGGCCAGACAAGCGTGGAAGACGAACCTCAGAGCGGATGCCCGTTCATCTGTGACAAGCAACAAATTGCGAAGCAAGTGGAGACAATAGTCTCTCAGACTGCCGTATCAATTTGGAACCAATCATGGGTCAGACTTCTGCACCACAACGTGCCAGCACATTCCGCTAATGAGACCATGCACAATGTGCCAGAGCTGGGGTTCGAAATACTGCCCCATCTGCCATATTCACCCAAGCGACTTCTTCCTCTTCCCTGAAGAATCCGTTTCGTGGATAGCATTTCCAAGCTGACGACGAGATCATCTTCGAGGTGGAGCAGTTCCTCAACCTCCAAAATGAGGGCTTCTATAAAAGTGGCATCCAGCAAGTCATCCATTGTTAGGAAAAGTGTGTGGCCTTGGGAAGTGCGTATCTGGAGAAGGACTGATGCTACCATCATGCTGCATCATCCCATTTTTTAGTCTTCAGTCTTCAATGACTCTATGACCGCCCCTTATATATATTTCACGCCTCTTTTATTAGCGTTTGCACATAAATTTTCTTTCTCGGCTTTTTCGCTTTCGTGAGTTGAGCAGTGAGTTTATGCCCTGCTTCTGTCCAGAAGTTGAACTTGGTCCAACTTGAAAACACTGGAGTTTTCAGTCGGGCAGAAAGATGAAAGCAGGAAGCGACATCATAAAATTTTTCAGCTTCTACCGTTGTTATTTTAAGTATGTGGAATCCACGCTTTACAACCACTTTGATGTCCAAATGGCAGAATCTAGCCTGCAAGTCGGGGATCACCCCTCTTTTAGCTAACAATAATTGATGAAATTCACATTAAAAGAGTTATAATGAAAATTACTGTAGAAAATGCTCCAAACGTTGAACACTTTAATAAAGAAAACAAATGAATCCCAGGTTACGAAATTTTTTTCTTTTGTTTTCTTTTACTAAATTGTTCGGCATTATTGCACGTCTTAGGTAATTTTCATTATAACTTTATTAAGCATTTGTGATGTCCGCAAAATGTACTCAGCAAGGCGAGGAGCAAAAGTTAGTCCTCTTACTGTTTAGTACAAATGAAATAACATTAGACTATTGCTTGGAACTATTATCTTTCCGTTTAAAAGTAGATTTTAATTGTTAATTTTATTTCTCTGATTTAGCTTCTATAGATGCACCTATAATCGATGCAAACGATCATTATCCTGTTGTCTTTGATGGAATTGCCCAAAGTGTTTCAAATGAAGATAACATTACCAGGTTAATAGTTTCACATTTGTATTAATCTCTGTTAGATATTAATCAGTGGTAGTCTGGCATAAAAGTTTACTAAAATTCGCCATAATGGAAGCAGTCATGAATTCAACATTTTTTGCAGACACACATGTAGACATACAGCCCTGATAATTCGGGGTAATTGGGGCTAACTACCGCAAATTTAGAAAAACTCGGACTACACGGAAAGATTTACATGACATGAAAATTATTTTATATTACAAAGTGGTTTAGGTAAACATAGTAATTTAAACTTTAAAGAAACTGTTGAGATTTTTTTTTACTTCAAAATAGAGTCCCTTTTTGAGCTGCATTGTGAGGCCATATTCTAATTAGCATAGTGTCAGTCAGCGTCGCTTCATCTTGTTGCTCGACGTAATGTAGTGAATCATCACTGGTACAAAAGCTCAGCAGGAGCATCCTCATTGACACTCTCCTGAACTGTTTCGTTTATACGTTCTAAATACTTGAGCATTTAATAGAAGAAAAATTTTCGAATTTATCTCTATTATGTCACCAATCTCCTATCATCGCTTCACCGACACAATACTCAGCTGCAAGTTTCTTCAATGTTTCACCATTGTCTAGTCTTTTCAAGGCTTCTAGCTTAATTTTAATCGGTGCAGACTTTCTTTTAGCCTTTCCACTCATCGTCACAAAAATGGCAGATGTCATTGATGCATACTATGATCAAATTTCTTGTTTCCGAGAGAGAAAGTGTTGGAAATATCTGTAAGGGGGTGTGTAATATGAACGGGGTGGGGGGGGGGTCTAGAAATTAAGGCGTCGACTACTTAGGTCATTTTGCACCTTTTACACAAGTTATATCTGTACGCAGCCCGGGACAAACACAAACATCCATGCCCACGGCGGGACTCGAACCCACAGCCACGCGGACTCGAGAGCTAGAAAGCCTACGCCCTAGCCCTCTCGGCCACCTGGCCGGCTAATATGAACGGAATTGTTGCTGGGATCCAGTTTGAGCCTGATGGCGATGTTGTGTGCACTGTGAAAAAGTGGTTTCATGAGTAGGACCAAGAATAGTACCAAAAGGTAATACATGCTCTTCCGGAATGCTGGCATAAACACAAGAAACGGAAGGAAACTTCTTTGAAAAATAGTTTCTAGAACCGATGGTTGTAGCAGTGCAGTGCCTGAGTTGCAAAGTTTTGTGTTCTATACTTTCAAAGAAATAAATTGTGGTGTGTTATTTTTTGACCACTCCTTGTATTAATGAGAATAACTGAAAAACACTAATTTTATTTATAGATAGCTTCTAACTTGTGATTTATTTTCTTTTAATCAGAGAGCCAAGGAAAGTGGTGATAGGAAAAAGCTCAACTGGTCTTGGTTTCAATATTGTTGGTGGTGAAGATGGTGAAGGAATCTTCATCTCCTTCATTCTAGCAGGAGGACCTGCAGATCTCGGTGGAGAATTAAGAAGAGGAGATCAAATCTTATCTGTGAGTTATAAATCTTTTCTCAGATTTGAGAGGAAAGTTGTATATCAATTTAATTATTTTTTTTCCTCTCCTTTTTTTTGCCTTCATAAATTTCCATCAGGTTAATGGGATTGATCTTCGAACAGCCACCCACGAGCAAGCTGCTGCAGCTCTGAAAGGCTCTGGCCAAGCTGTCACAATTGTCTGCCAGTATAGGCCTGAAGGTATTGAAAAATCTTTTACTTTCTGAAAAGACCAAAATTTTCATCTGTGTTTATGAGAAGGTTTACCAGCTACAAATGACAAAATCGACTTAAGCAAATTTGAAACTACAGTGTAGAACCTCCGTAGAGCGAACGTCAGTATAGTGAAATTCTCTCTATAACGAAATTTTTCTGTGGTCCCGACTGAAATCCTATTGATATAATGCTTTTTCAATTTCCATATAGCAAAGTCTTTATAGCATAATTATCCCTGTAACGTAAGGATTTTTCGGTCCAGACAATAAATTTTAAGGTATATTTTAGCTCTTTATTACGAAATTTGGTTCCCGCACTTAGCATGACCCATAGCCAACTAAAAATACAAAGAGTTCTCAAGAAACGACGTTATCACACCAAATTATGATGCACTGCAAGCAGTAATGATGACCTGCTGAGGAGTTTAAATGTGCAAGCATGTTAAAAACTTATTTTCTTTGAGAGGTGGCATGAGAACTACTATGAAAGCTGTTGAAACTTTAATATTTGTTTATATTTATGAATTTATTATTGAAAGTTAAGCCCATACACATTTTTGTGATATTCTAATTTTACTGAGCCCGACGAAAAAGCACTCGTAGGCCTTAATATACACGTTTATGGATACATTCTATTGGTATTTTTCCGTAAGATACGTATTACAAAATTATTTTCGGCCCGTTCTGCTATAAAAATTTAATTACCGTATTTCAGAAGAATTGCGATCCAAACAAAATTTCCAGCAATGACGACCTAGATGACTTTAGATAGGCAGCGATGTCAAGTATCAAAAAAGTTTTGTTCTTAATGTTAAGAAGCATTCAAATTAATATAAAATACTAAATTTTTATATAAGTACTAAATTTAAAATATGTGCATATATAAATGCAATTATCAGCAATTTATACATCAAAATTATGCAAATTTTAATACCACCTCCATGCAACGGAAGAATTGGGCAATAATGAATCGGATTTTGAAGGTTTTTAATTGTAAAGATTCAGATTATGCATTTATAAAATTAGTGACTTGTCAAAAAAACGTGGATCACATTATACTATAGTTCACATTGTAGTAGAATACTTACGTAATTATTAGCATATTGTCAATATGACGTGATAGAAAAAAAAATCTTTATGGAGGACGTTAATTTTTTTTATTTCCAGTGGATGATCATTAAAATCTTTATTATTGTAGTTTGTTTGGCCATTTATATATACGGAGGCCAACATCTACGAGGGTGGGCTGAAAAGTAATGCCTCCATGGCTGTAACTTTTTTATTTTTTAACCGATTTTCAAAATTCTTTTTGTATCTGATACTCACATTTCTCCTCTATGTAATGCACTATTCCCTTTTCGACATAGTCCCCATCCCTTTCCTCGCATTGTACCAATGCGTGACTAGTCGGGTGAACCCGTCAGAGAGGACTTCCGGGGTTGTCGTCGACACGAGGATTGAATGGCAGCTTTGGATCCTCTTCTGCAGCACGATAACGCCTGTCCGCACACGATTGCCACACATCAGAGGGGGTTGCAGCGCCTACAGTTCAAAGATGAAAAATTGCAGTTCAAAAGTGAAAGACTTTGCACCTTGCGACTTTCACCACTTCCCAAAGAGAAAAGAGCACCTTAAGGGGCATGAGTTGCGTTCTGACGACGAGGTGAAACCTGCCGTTCGGTCTTGGTGTCGACAACAACCCCGGAATTCTTCTCCGACGGGTTCACCCGACTAGTCACGCGTTGGTACAATGCGTGGAAATGGATGGGGACTATGGCGAAAAGTGAATAGTGCATTACATAGAGGAGAAATGTGAGTATCAGATACAAAAAGAATTTTGAGAATCGGTTAAAAAATAAAAAAGTTACAGCCATAGAGGCATTACTTTTCAGCCCACCCTCGTATATTTAAGTAATTATGATTCAGTATAATTGCTATAAAATGTATAGATTATCTCATGCATCAGAATAAGTAGCAGACTAAGGAAGATCATATTATTTTCATAATTGTGTATTATTTTTAACAGAATATAATAGGTTTGAAGCCAAAATTCATGATTTAAGAGAACAAATTATGTCGGGCAGCTTAAAAACATCTCAGAAGCGATCGCTTTATGTCAGGTATGTTGTTGTTATTTTTTCCAATACTGATTTTATTTTTTTTCTCAAATTTTTTTTTTTTTAGATATTTTTGTTATTTTACTCTCAAATGTAAAGTTAACTTATATTCATTATTTTATAGGTAAATGGCTTGGTTAAATATCTGAGTTCATTTTTTCTCTTTTTTATCATTAGGGCACTGTTTGATTATGATCCCTTTAAAGATAGTGGTCTTCCTAGTAAGGGCTTACCATTCAAATATGGTGACATTTTACATGTCATTAATGCAAGTGATGATGAATGGTGGCAGGCGAGGAAAATCTTGGCAGATGGCGAAGAAGAAGGAATGGGGATCGTTCCCAGCAAAAGGAGGTGAGAGGAAAGATTGCTTACAATGATCATTTGCCTTTTAATATGTCTTTAATTTTGAGAGGTAAATCATTATCTATGTGCATTCTATTTAGGGTTGAAAGAAAAGAAAGGGCACGGTTAAAATCTGTAAAGTTTCAAGGAAAAGGCAATTGCACTGAAGGACGGGTGAGTTTTCTCTTATGTTCACTTTTTAGGATGTTTCATACTGCTTACATGTTTTTAAAATGAATTTTAGAAAAATTTTCTCTTTTGAATCATTTTATCGTTTATAAAGTCTAATAATCGTAATAAATAGAGTGTCACGCCTCTTTGTTTTAAAATCGCCACAGGAACCTGGTTGAATGTGGTTCTAGGGAGCCACAATTTTGCCGTTCGCATTAGATCAAGTTTCCTCCCCGCCGTTATGCTCGTTATGTTTCAAATTTTGTGAGCTAAGATTTCACTGTCCCTAGCATAATCATGTTGCAATTTAGTGAGTTTGCTGCTCTGTGGCAGGTGGTGCCACCTTCATTAGGACTGTATTCAAATGACAAAAAGTCAGTTGTCTCATTTTTAATAGATTTTAGGCTTAATTGTTTTAAGCAATAAAAAAATATTTTATCAATAAGCATTCGTTTTGATAATTTTTAATTATTTCAATTAATTTTATTTAAATCTGGTAGAAGTGCAGGTAGACGACGTAATAAATGAACATACTCGGATGCGTTTTCTAAGTATGTTCAAGAGCCAGCAAAGCAAAAACCGCAATCACGTTTTGATAAAGTAAATGAGTCTTAATAGTTTTTGGAGTACATTTATGTGCTGAATTTGTTTAAACAGCTATATGAAACAGTTTAATAAATAAATATTAAGAAAAGTAAAAACAAAAAAAGCGGGATCCAGCCTTCAACCCTGACTTATCCGATTTTGTGAAACACAACATAACAGGTCTCTGCTGTATCATAAATTTTGTGAGATGAAAAATAAAGGGTCAAAAATTGCAGAGATCAGAGGAAAATTTGGTAGCAGAGCAAAAACGACTATGCAACGAACCACATTTGAACAGGTCCTTACTAAATTGTTATTTATTATAACTTTTCTGTTGATTAAATTAATTTAAAATTACCATTCCAGTCGACGCTTGAACGGAAGAAGAAGAACTTTTCATTTTCACGAAAATTTCCGTTCATGAAAAGTAAGGAGAACAGTGCTGAAGAAAATAGTGATGCCGAAAGTATGTATAAAGAAGGAAAACAAACATTTATGTTATTCATTTAGCAGGGATTTTTTTTTTTTTGTTGTTTTTTTTGTTTTTATACAAATTTACAAGAATTCCCAATTTTTTTTTTTATTTTCTATTTTTTTTAAACATGCATTCATTTTTTTTTTTTTTTGCCCAAATATTTTACATTTATATCAAATACGTACTTACTTATGTTTGATGGTTTAGAATTATATTCCTGACTTCGGATTAGATCATAAAGCCCCCCTAATACCTTCTGATACCCCCTTGTAATATTAGTTAAGACTAGCCTTTATCCCTTTTCTATTACCCAGCAGGATTCTTATACAGGGTGTCTCATAAATAGAGGTACAAACTTTAAGGCGAGATAGAGAACATCAAAAGGATTGAGAACCACATAGGAACCCGTGACCGGAAACGTCGTGGGAAAGTGGTACACGCATAGTGTAGCGCGCCCTTGGGCGAGCCAACTAATTAGGATGATAGGGTGAGGGTTCAGCAGTGTAGGTGGTAAAAATCAATTAACTATCGAGTAAACGAAAATTGAATACCCATTTATTTCTTCCATTTAACAATCAAAATTAACTATTACAGTGCCTTCAAAAATATCAATCATTACATATCCTATTGAATGTTTAAACGATTCCCTGGCACTCATTGAAATTCATTTTTAAATTGATCCATTATAATTGTTGTCACTTTCAAAAGGGTTCTCAATAGAGCTTAAAATTGGGCTATTCAATTAGGTCTAGAATGGAAGAGTGAAATCTCTCCCAATAACAAAATTAACAATAACCAAGTTCTATTTTTAAATTAATCATAAAAGAGTCACATATGCTTGAAGGTGTCTATCAACTTGATCTTGAATTGGCATAGAGTTCTCATGTTCCGCTTCAACATTCGGCATCCCACTGATTGATATCTATCGTATTCATTCGTGTTGGACTTCTCAGCAAGGGGGGGGGGGGGGGGGAGCAAAGAAAGGAGGAAAGGATAGGACGAAGGGAATGTTAGTATCGGGAAAACCCACCCATTACCTGACGACAATTCAGCTTAACCACAATGATCATTCGCTGAGGACGTTCACTGGAGCTGCGACAACGTCCGAACTTCCAAACAGCTATACAGGTTGCCAATTGTTGCTGGCCTAATGGTTGAGCAGTGATTCTATATTGACAAAAATAGAACAACAAAAAAACAAACTCCAAATAGCGTAAACCATGTGCTATTTTTTATAATTGATAATAACATATTTCGGTAATGATACTCATCTATTCTCGAGGCGAACAAACTTCGATTTCAGAGCGCCGCCGGCGTTCTGCAACAATTCCTGGATTATCTCGCCGAAAAGGCTTCCCAGGTGAAATTCAAGAGTACGGAGTGAGGCGTCGTTTCCACCAATTTGCACTCCTTCTACTGGTAGCGTCAAGTCCGACTTCATCGACTAGAATCCCTTTTCATTTTGCAAAAAGGACTTCTTCCCTAACGGAAGGCAAAAGTTTTTCTCCCCAGCCTCGTCGTTCCAATCTTAACACTGATTTTTCCTCAGCCCTCACGCCGAAAGGAAAAAAAAACAGCCGAAAACGCACTCTCGCACTTTAACATTATTGTCATTGTTTCTCATTTTTGGCAAGCGTGTTCCACAACAATTCAAATCATCACATTTAAGAAACTATTGATTAAATGTCTCTTCTACTTGTATTTATTGGTGAATAATTTTCATAGCAATAATATAATCGTAACAGATAGTTTTCCAAAGGATGAATCACGATCACTATACAGCGAAAGAAAATTAGGCCGGGGCGTTATAATAGGTACAAGAAAATGAAAGGACACAAGCCGGAGATTACTGAAACATTTATTGCACATTATTGTAAATATTACAGATGGTGTAGTAGATGATTCCATTTCAGAATGTTAAGGAAATGTTCGAAGTTTCTATTCAAAACACGCTGTGTACTGGCCTAAGATCTTCCTACATAAGCGTTGGCAGCACAGATTCCTCTCTATGACATCCAACACATTTTGTTCCATGGCAAGCGTGGCCTGCCCTCACGGTATCTGTTACCTCTTAAAGACCCATATTTTGCACAAATTCTGATGCACATGGGGAAAAATCAGATATTCCCCCTCCAGTGCTCTCATGAACAGCACCGCCTACTGACATACAGTGATGTTTCCAGTCATGTGTTCTATGCAATTTTCAATATTTTTGATCTTCTCTACCTCTTCTTAAAGTTTGTACCTCTTTTATGAGACACCCTGTATACAGGGTGGCACCGAGTCAATGGACACTTTTTCAGTTGTCATAAGAAATAGTACTTAAGACAAAACAAATAAGCGACAAACCATTTGATAGACTAAAATATGCCATTTATTCTATAAAAATTCAAATTACGTCAGAAAAATGGTTTCTATTTGAATCGATGCATGTTTGCAAGCGTTGGGTTCAGGAGTATTCATCATACGCAACACGTTCTTTCAAGAAACCCCAGAGAAATCTGGAACTGTAAGATCAGGCGACCAAATACGCCAAGCAATATCTTCGAAACGAGAGATAACACATCCGAACCTATAACAAACAGGTGACATACTTTT
The DNA here is from genome assembly GCA_023313115.1 of Rhysida immarginata. Taxonomy (NCBI): domain Eukaryota; kingdom Metazoa; phylum Arthropoda; class Chilopoda; order Scolopendromorpha; family Scolopendridae; genus Rhysida; species Rhysida immarginata. The sequence continues at coordinate 1,615,994 of JAHWFO010011261.1, forward strand.
TCGTGCTGTATGGGCTGTTGCATCGACTTAAATGGCGCTTATCTTTCCGGCGTAAATAATTTTTGGATTTTTTTTAATAGAATAAATGGCATATTTCAGTCTATCAAATGGTGTTGTATGTTGTTTACTTGTTTTTTTTTTCTTTTTTTTTTGTGTATTTTTTCTTATGACCGATGTTTCAGTCAGCTTAGCGCCACCTTGTAAAATATAGATCTAAAAATTTTTTTATTTCTTTTCAATTTGATTTTAATTGAATTATATTAATAAAGTAAACCTTTTATTATATCTTTCTTAAGAAAACCTATTTATTTTTCATAAAATTAATATTCATTTTAAGGTAAAAAAAAATTATTTTTTTTTTCGTCTCGGCAAAACTGGCCAGATCTTCATTATGGTTAAAGCCCAATTAGAAGATTGGCTTTAAAATGTTTATATGATGAAATTTTATATAAATTTTTGAATGTGTTTACATTTTCAAAAGCCAATATTTATGGGATAACCCTACTCACTATTTTATTCTTCACATCATTGCTTTATTATGTTTTGTGATTTGTTTCTCAAGGAGAATGTTTATATTTTCTATTTATATTGCTCTAATGTTTTTCTTTCTTTCTTTTTAATTTATATCTTAACAAGCTAGAAGCATTTCTTATATATTTTCTTCCAGACACTGTAAAAGAAGTCTTTCTCAGTTTTCTTTTTCTGGATTTTAAATTTCATGTTTTTTAACGAGGAAAAATTGTGATTTGCTTTATATAATGGATGTTTTTTTTTATAATTTTCCCCCGACCATTTTTTTTTATTTAAATTTGATTGTCTTTTTTTTTATTTTTAACTGTATCTGTGAACTAATCTTTCCAAAAAAATGCAAGATTGTTATTACTAAAAACAATTTTTTTGTTTGTTGTTTTTTTTTGTTTTTGTTTGCGTCACAGCTTTGAGAGCATTATAACGTTTTTTGAGTTTCATTTTAACATGTTGCTTGTTGTGTTGTATATTTTATGCTGCAAAATATGAAGTTGGTTTATTTTATTGTTTGATTTTTTGTTTGGTTTTGGTTATGCACTGCTTTATTATCTTTTCTTTTTCATTGTCCCCAGACAATACCGTTTCTAATGCAAGTGATAGCGAAGCTGGTAGTTTCAGTAAGTAAGACTAAAACTCCCCATTTTAAATTTAGCCTGTACCATGAAAAAATTGTTATATCATTCTAAAAATCATTTTACTTCCATGTACGAATTACTTGTTGTTTGAAAAGAAGCGCTGAATCACCCTAGAGCGTGACAGCCATTCTTGATTGATAAAAGAAATGCGGTTTGTGCAAGTGTTTATGGAATGAAAATAATTTTTTGCAGTTGATGAATGCGTTATTATGATTATTATTAGAAAGTGATTTTGAAGACAGATTTGTTGGAGCTGTCTTTGAATTTTTTCAGTACCAAATAAAATTGAATCCATGGTTAAGTGTCGATTAAACTAAACCTTATCTTGAGTAATAAAAACTAAAAGTTTTAATTAGAAATGAAATAAACTTCTCACTATGTATAGGGCTTTTTCATATGCGTCATCATGACGTTAATGCTGCCATGCTGGACCACAAAGAAGTCGCTGCTCGCTATCAACGCACTCACTCAAAAAATCGGTATAGCATAGTGAGTTTTGGAAGATTCGTATAATGTGCCAACCTTTCCATAGCGACTTGTGTGCGAAAGCGTTTTTGTTATCCAATATGGCTGACCTCCTAAACGATGATCCAAACCCAAAATGCATTAAACGCTCACATACTGTAAAAGCTCTATAAGTAGCTTTCTGCAGAACAATAAACTCTGAAATGAATATTCTGAGAGAAGTGCGTTTGAGATTTCAAAATATTTTTAAGAATTTAATCTTTAGTAATCGTTCTGTTTAGTAATTATTATGTGTGATTTTTCCAATAGTATGTAATCTTTGAAGAATAATATTTATACACAACACTAAAATTTTCAAGGTAGAAAAATAATAGCTTGAAAACTGAATCCAGGCAGAGATATAAAGACTGCCAACGATCTGGAATTGTTCTATGGCATTACTGTTCAACAATAACTCCATGTGAAAAATCAGAATATTACTATATTTTCGTGACTATAGCTCACACCCTTGTATAACTCACAAACCTTGTATTCCCCATCCAACATACTTGATATTAGTGCTGCCCCTCTTTGTCGCGGAACTTGGGAGCCAAAATTTCTTCACCCACGACATAGCAAGTCACGATATCGCAAGTTTGCTGTTCTGCAACCTTAAAAGTATAGCTGTATTAGTATATTCCTTTGCACCCTCCTCCTGCAGATATAAAAAGAAAAAATAAAAGAAAGTGTATAAATCCATGGGGTATGTTCGCAAAAATATGGTAATAACAACCGATCTCTCTTGCAAAGCTTTTCGAATGGTACTGCACTCTATATCAGCCACATAGCTAATGTAAATTGATGTATTTATTTATTTTCTTTAATGTTGTGTGATAGATATTATTTGTCAATGATTATCTAGGAAAAACACATTTCAATAGAAAATTAATCGTTTAATACGAATTTTTTTTGTATCCAATCCGATTATTAAAGAAATAAAATAGTGTGATTTCTTATTTGTTAAGGGTTAAGGGTTTTATTTGAATAAAATACATATACCGGTATTTCACTTTGGTTGGAAACTATGAGGTACAGGTTCAGATGGTTCCCTTGTTAGTATAAATAAATAACGAAGCACGTGGGATTTGAAAACTGCGAATTCTGATTAGTTTTCAGTGTTTGTCTAACGTGGGCTTTTACATGCATCGTTCAGAATTCACAATATTCATGGTGGCACAGATTTGGCAAGAACTGAGCTGTCGTCTAGACCATTGGTTCCCAAACTTTTTTGACTCGCAAACCCTCTGTATATATATTATACAGTGCTTATTATATATGTACATGCATATTGTAGGCCAAACCTTGAAATCCGCCATTATAGAAATTTTTTGAACCCCTGGGAGAACAAAGGATGTCCACATTGAATATCCTCGACTATCTGTAGAAACTTAGAGAGTTTACCTTTCAGTTCAATGAATTCATTTTAACAGTCATTGGTATGTTTTGTTTTTATACCATTCATTTTGAATTACCCTGTATCATTACTTTTGTAAAAAAGGTCTATATAGAAATTTGGCACACACTCCCACCCTTTCAGCTATGAAAATATCCAAGTTTTATTGGCAAGAGGGGTGTGCAGGGAATACAAGGGATGTATGGTTTCCAAATTTTTTCGTAAAATTCGAAGTCTCAGGGCATGGGTTATACAAGAGTGCGGGGTAAATATGGTATTTGAAAAATCAGATAAATTCTGGCCTTTGAGCATTATCACTTACATCATTGATAATGGAACATATTGATACAGCTAGCTTATTTTTCTTCGATTTTTGTAAGGAGAGCAAATTTTGTTGATTTCATGAATTAGGTTGCTTCACAATTTATGGATTGTTTACAATTGTATAATTGTAATGGCTAAATCAAATGTATTCAACACTGCTATGTTGTTTATAAATTTGTATTTTAATCGTTTTAAAGCAGTTATAAGCGATTATTATATATGACGTATAAGTTTGTAACTTTATTGAATTTTTTGCTGTTGGTTTTGATCAGGGGATTGATTCAGTCTTTTGCCATCTTCGTTTTATAGAGGCACATAAAAATTTTTATGATATATATATTTTTTTGCATATGTTTTTGAAAAATAATAATTTGTATTATCTCATCAAAAGTATCTAGATCTTTTAGTAGGCCAAAAAAGAGTAGTCAAAACATATGCCCATGGGATGTTATGTACTATAGGATCCTGTTAACCAGCTTACTACACTCTACTATATCCGATGAACTACACTTTCCAATTTTCCGATGACTAAAATTTGATGGTTGTGGATCCAGCATCTAAAGACTTCATCACACCAATGTTCATTGGCTTACTACTCTCTAAGAGTGAAGGCTGCCTATGTATTCGTTTCCGAAACCCTAATTTCTTTTTTTTTCCGAAATTGATTTAAAAACTCATGATTCGAAAAGATATGTTGAAATTTTGAAAAAAAAATTATTTCCATCTGTACGTGCATACGTATCTATGTGACCATTTTTGTGCAATAAAAATTACACATACTTAATAGGGTACCTTAAATTGTGCCTTGGCATATTTTCGGTAAGCCTTTTAAGAGATATTATTTTTTTTTCTAAAAATTAAAAAATGGCTGTAGCGTTCAAACCACCAAACCAAACACAATAAACTCGACTTGTAACGACTCCTCTCATTAAGGCGAATTTTTTTTAATGACATATTTGGCTCCGATGAGCAGTTTCGGAGTTATTAATGAGACCCCCCCCCCCCCCAACAGAATTTTTTTTTTTAATGAATCCGTTCTTGGAGGGGTCCTTAAACTATGCATTGGCATATTTTTTCATGGAAATGGGCTAAGCTTCTTTAGAGAACTTAATTTTTTTTCTAAAATTGAAGAAATGGCAGAAGCATTTATTTCAGTGACCCAATCATAATACAAATGACATGAACCTCTCATTGAGACGAGCCTTTTTTGAAAAGAAACTGTTTGGCTGCAAAGAGTTATTTTGGAGTAATTAAGGTTTTAAGGACCCCCCCCTTCCCAAACAGAAAAATATAATTGAAAACGTGAATCGTCAGACCACATTACCAGTGGAAATTCATTTCCTATCCGATTTTTGTAATCCTGTGCGAACTGGAGATGATTCTTCTTGATTCAACAAATGCTTACAAATAGGCTTTCTTCTGTACCCAGTATGGTGTAATGTTCAACGAACAAGAGTTTGAGAATCATCACACTTGGTCCCCAACTAAGGTTAGCTGTAAATGTTGCCTTCTTTTTGGCAGTTCTCTTGGCAGCTTAAGCATAGATATCCACGTGTCTTTCACTGAGACTCTGGTTTTTGTGAGTGATCCACTTTTGATAAACCTTAACAACAACTTCTTTCGAGCACTTCACAATCACAGTTGTTTTGCTAAGCCTGCATCGCTGCTTCAAGCACCCATGATCATTCCACATACAAAGTCTGTCAAATCACTTTTTAACAGTCTTTTACAAACAGCACATTTTATTTGTCTCTGCTTATCCAGCAATCTCTCTTTATACCAGTGTTGCCATCTTGTGACAAGAAATAACATTATATATATTTTGCATAAAATGAAAAGAATGGTTATAATTAATTGGCCACTGAATACACATGGGTGCCACTTAATGAGATCATTTTGGGACAACAATAACCGAAATTGGAAATAAAAAAATAAAGAGGCATTGTTGGAACTTTATAAGTTTAAATATCTCAGTAATGGTCCTTAAATATGAGGGCAAGTCAAAAATTATCTACACTTACGGCATAATCCACCTTAAGGTTGTCATACTGCCTTCTGCCTATTACAGTGTAAAGATGTTCGCTCCACTAGATGTTTGCACCAAAGAGGAACAATATGAGCAGCGATCCGATTTCTCTGATTCAAACAATTGAGTTGAATTTTGAAGTACTTGAACACCCTCCCTACAGCCCAGATCTTGCTCCCTCATACTTTCATCTGTTTGGGTCACGTTTACGCTGCTTTCTGCATGTCTAAGTCTATGGAAAATCGACGATCTTGCAAAGCATCCTTGAGTGGCCCAAACAAATGAAAGTATGAGGGAGCAAGATCTGAGCTGTAGGAAGGGTGTTCCAGTATCTCAAAATTGAACTTGGTGATGGTTTAACCAGAGAAATCGGAAATCGGATTACTACTCATTGTTCTTCCTTGGTGCAAATTGCTAGGGGAGCAGAATCTTTACATTGTAATAGCTGGAAGGCATATGATGTGATTGGGACTAAATTTTGCACACAGTCACAGTTGTAGCAACTCTAAGCATGCATGTGCAAAAGACTGTATGACAACCTTGAAGGTGTGTTATGGCAAAAGTATAGATAATTTTTTTGAACCTTGAATTTATAACCATCCGTTCTGCACAAAAAATGATAACAATAGCCGATTGATAACGTTAACCATGATTACATTAAGTGGCACCCATGTATATGAAAAGCATATTGATGCTTTAGTTCAGAATTTTTTTATTCAATTAATTTTTCTGAGTTTACTTTCAAAATGGGTAGAGATGATGTCAAAATTATAAGCAATGTAATGATTGGCTAAATCAAATTAAAGTTATCTTCATTATGAAAACAGCTTTAGGTTTAATTTATTTCACCTTTGTAATAATACTGTATTATATGAATATGTTTTTGATATATAAATACTTATATATATTTTGTCTGGTTTATTGTGTAGGAGGTCCAGATGAGCCAGTCTTATCTTACGAGGCTGTACAGCAGCAAGAAGTTCAGTACACACGTCCCGTCATAATTTTGGGACCACTTAAAGATAGGATAAACGATGATTTAATTTCAGAATTTCCCGACAAGTTTGGAAGCTGTGTACCTCGTAAGCTTGCCTTTCCTATTTTCTTTTTCTAACTTTGTTGGATATTGTGTAAACATTTAAAGAAACCTACAGCATGCTTAACATTATTGTATATTTTTAGATACAACACGTGCAAAACGCGAATATGAGGTTGACGGTCGTGATTATCACTTTGTTGCATCGCGGGAACAGATGGAGCGAGATATCCAGAACCACCTGTTTATTGAAGCAGGGCAATACAATGATAATTTGTACGGCACAAGTGTAGCTTCTGTGAAGGAAGTTGCTGAAAAAGTAAGAAACATTGGCCTTCATCACATAATACTAAGTTTTTCATTCTAGAATTGACATCAGTAGTTTTATTGGATAAAGGTTCCGAATAAGTTTAGGAGCACCCTTTTCTTATCTTATATATCTCGGGATATCCATAGAATATAATGGTTTTCACTTCCACTAGGTTTTTTTTCATTTTTTTCTATGCATGGAATATCTTAAAAAAGAGCTCTTGAATTACAAATGTGTCTAAAGAGTTTGGTGAATGGGCCAACATCTAACAGTAACCTGGGCTAGAAACATGCACACTGGGAGACATGTTAAAAAACACCACCTAGTGCCGAATATAATAAACTGAAGTAGATTCGTTTGCTGTGACAGTAGAATGTAATGTGTGTAGAATTGTGTCATAATGCAATGGAGCAACGTGTGAACATCAAGCTTTGTTACAAATAGGGGAAAACTGCGACAGAGATCAGATTTGTATGGGACTGGGCAATTTAAAATTGAATGATCCCATTTTTAAATCTGATTATTATAAACTGTAAATATGTCTTCTTAAACTTAAGTTTTATTAAAGAAATGTATACTTAACAAAGAAATTTTGCCGGGAGCAGATGATTTTCAGGTATTTTAGTATTACCAAGCATGCCAAGTTAGATCGACTTCGCCAGCTCCTGTTCCTGCAAAATTTTTATGCATTTTCATGGGAAGTTGCGTAGTTCCTTGCATTCCAAGCACAAAAAATCGAGGTTTTCTAGACTTCTGGAGGCGTGGTGGTCGAGGCTTTTTGGACAACTTGTATATAATTCAGGAGGAAGTTGTTGCGTGAACGGTGTTTTGAGCAAGAAATATTTTTGGATAGACTTGCACTAGTCCCTTTTTTTATTTTTTTTATTTTTTTTTTAGAATTACACACACTTTTTTTTAATCCTAAATTGGCATTATTATCTTTTTAAGGGAAAACATTGCATCCTGGACGTAAGTGGAAATGCAATCAAGAGACTCCAGGTTGCTGGATTGTATCCAGTTGCTATATTCATAAAGCCAAAATCGGTAGAATCGATAATGTAAGTAGAGGAGAAATAAAGTTGGCATTTAGTTATTTAAAATGCGGATTTTCGTGTTTGACTTTGATTTTAATGTACCAGAAACTTCACAAGACTTGTTTTAATTTTTTAAAAAAATTATTAAACATTAGGGAAATGAACAAACGTATTACAGAAGATCAAGCCAAGAAAACGTATGAAAGAGCTTTCAAACTCGAACAGGAGTTTGGAGAATATTTTACAGGTAGTGTAGCTATAGTTTCTTCTCGAATATACAGTCGTCCCTCCGCTAGTCGGTATTCCACAAGTCGGCAATTTTTGCATGAAAGCCAGGATGGCAGACAGTGACTTCCAGTTGAGGATTTTCGCCAACAAAAACTAAATCGATGATAATTATTACGATTAAAATATGCAAAATTAAGTAATTTTATGATTCCCCTAATGCATACAGCTTGTTTTGGAGGGCTTTGAAAATTAATTAAGATGCAAATTAATGTAATCTGGCTTTCTTCCAGTTCGTTATTTTCGACAAAATTTGAAATGTCAACCAATTATAGAAGCAACTGTTCCCCCTCCATGCATAAGCAGTTACATTTTCCTTAAAAAATTAAAATGGCGATTTGTGATTACGGTTAACTTAATTTGAAAAAATATCCACCATCTCGGAATTCCGCTAGTCAGGAAAATCCACAAGGCGGTAAGGCCCTAGAACCGAGGTTGCCAACTTGTGGAGGGACAATTGTACAGTCAAATCTCGTTATTTTGATCTCCGTTAATACAATTTCCTGCATTATGTGTGTTTTATCCCTGGTCCTGTCCCCATCAATATTATTTCTATATAAAATCAGCTGAGTTTTATTTTAATCAAATCTTGGATATTACTATGCAAAAATTAAGAAAAATTCATTCCAAGAAATTTAAACTATTTGAGAGAAGTGTGAAAAAAGTGAACACACATCAAATATTTTAGATGTTCAGTTTTTAACATTCATTTTCTAACCATACAATTTGACATAAAATAAAACAGCAGAAAACGATTTTCCATTCTGTTATGCACCAATATGGATGGCAGCAACAAAAATCAGTCTATTGCTATCATTGCTATCATCCATTTCCAAGAATACGTTGGACTCGATGAAGACCTTCTCACTGAAGAAGCATTAAGCGAGGAGGATTTTGAAATCATGTATTTCAAACGACCGGTTTTCATCCAAACAAACCCAGGCTCTGCAACTTTTCCAAAAATGAGGGCTGCTAAATTGTTTAAAAGCATGGTGGCATCAAGCCATTCAATTTCAGATCTTGAATTATTTATTGAATTTTAAGTAATGCAAACCATGAACAATAAACTGATATCGATTTGCAGTTTTGTGAACACTTATCCAGTTTTTCTAAATTTCACACTCAAACGATTGTTCAAGTTCTATTAGCTGTATCGCTATTAGTGGCGATGATTTCAAGAACTTTAGTTAGAAAATGCACTAATGACAGCATTCTGGAATGTTATAACCATTTATCCTTCCCTTATCATGAAAGTCTGTGCTGTACTATCACAAATATAAAAATTTTGATTAAAATCACGACCGGTTTTAACTTTTTTTGATATTGCAAGCATTCTCATTCATATAAAGTGGGTTTCACAAATTCCTTGCAGCTTGTGGATCTGGCCGTCGCGTGGTCTCCGCCTGGAGTGCTGTTGTAGCGCTGACTGGCAAGGTGCTTTTTTAAGTGCAAGAACAAATGATAATCACTGGGCACTAGTTAATGGCTGTACAGAAGGTAATCAAGTCGTTCCCGGCCAAATGAGGCGATGAGATCTTGTGTTCGATGAGGCATGTGTAGACGAGCATTGTCGTGAAGCAAAACTATCATAGTGTTTTTTCCATACACTTCACTAATCTGCTGATGAATTTCGGCCTCTTTCACGTCTTTTGCATTTAAGAAATGAATGGCAGCTCATATTTCACAATCTGAGGGATTTTCAGTGGTCTGAGGCATTTTAAATATGCATAAGCAAACGTTAACATGAGCAACGTCTGTGGCTAGCCAAAAGATGGAGGTACTTAGCGTGCATGGTACTTACTTAAAAAACACGCCTCATATATTGAAGCGTAGAAAGCTTAGCTTTGTGCCAATTTTTGTTTATTTACTAAATGCAGAGCTCATCATCTGCATTGTGTGTTCTTCAAGTTTTGTATTATTACCTTGTGCAGCTTTTATTTTAATTAATTTAAGATTGATATATTTTCAATTGGTAATATGTCAATGAATTTTCATTTTAAAATAAAAAGTGAAAGGAACTTTAAATAAATAAATTTTTTATTTCTTTCTCTTTCTTTTTTTGCTTTGGTTTTCCACCAGCTGTAGTACAAGGAGATACTCCAGAGGAAATTTATACACGTGTCAAAGAAGTCATTCGTGACCAATCAGGCCCAACGATTTGGGTACCGGCCAAGGAGAAGCTGTGAGATTGAACATTTAAGTTAATGGAATGTTGGAATGAATTCAGAGACCAGAGAGGATCATCTCCCTTAAGTTATTTAAATTCATAAAACACAGAAGCTGTTACTGGCATTGACTGTCTTATTTGTACAGAGAGGCTTTAAAAACATTCAAGGGGGAACTACATTAACAAGAGCGATGCTCTGCTTGCTGTGACACTTAATTCATCAGTCATGTTGATGCATCATCGTAAAACTTCATCATCATAAATGATAATAATTTAAAAGAAGAAAAAGAATAGCCATCGGAGAACAGATTTTTTCATTTGTTGATTTGTTTTTTACTCATTAATATGCTTTAAAACACAACAGGCGGCTTTTTCTCCTCTATCTCTCGTACTTTTTTCTTTTTCTATATACGTTTCTCTTTTTCCACGAAATATGATTGTAGCTTTGTTTGTGTATTCCAAATTGGAAAAAACTTATAAGAAATTGGAAGTTTTTAATTTTCTTTCTTTTTTTTACCCAGTGAAGAACCGATAAGAACTTAAGCTATTGCAGTGGAAAGCTTATTCTTAAAAGGAGTGGTGTATGTGTGTGTGTATGTATACATGTGTAATTTTTAAAGTTTACGAGAGAAATTATTAAATGGAATCTGCAATTTCTTCTTATTGGACATAAATGTCAGAATCAATTTTTAGATAAAGAATAGTAAAGTAAATGAAATAATCTACTTGTATTGTATATATGTATGCATATGTGTATATATATGAGATGTATGTATATATGTATATGTATATATATAAGGGTTTTATTTTGTAGAGAGGAGTTTGGGAAAGGTAGAACTGCAAACCATTTAAAATGGCAAAGAATTTTCGTTATTTTTTATTGTTTAAAAGGTCTTTTTTTTTAATCACTTTATTCATTTTTATTATATCTGGCGGATCGTCAAAGCATGCGTGCAATGTTTAATAGGCAGAAGCAAAGAAATATTCCATTGTAATGATGATAAAAACTTGACAATAGAGTTTCACTGATATATCCCCCCCCCCCCTTAGACTCACTCCCCCACCCCCCACCCCAATTGACACACTCCCCCCACCCCAATTGACACACTCCCCCCATCCCAATTGACACACTCCCGCCTCTCCCAAATTGACACCCCCCCCCCCTAGATAAGAGATTCATACAAATCCCTCCATATCTCCCTGTTTAACAACATATGCAAGGAAAGAAGCTAAACAATTTTATGGAATTTTATTTTGAGAAATTTTAATAGCATTTTTTATGATATTAAAGTGTTGGAAACTTTACAATCATGTGAAACTCTACTTTGTGGAAGTGACCATCATTCTGTATACATAGATGTGTTTCTTTCAAAAGAAAAATTAAATAACTCCTTCAAAGAGGACATTATTAACATAATTTTAAGAAGCTAACAAATGGTAATCTAACCATGCATAGAAAAACTAATATAAACTGTATTAATTTTGTTTTATCATAGTCTAGAATTAAGTTCATTTTTACATTCATTATTTGGAAAAATGTTCATGTGAATATTTGCATCTCTTCTTCCGTTTTATTCGTTTCCTCCGATTTCATTCTCCCCATCCTCATCTAACTTCTCCTCAAGAATTTTTTTTTCTTTTTTTAACGATAATCTCAACGTCGATAATTATTAAATGAAATTAAACATAAATTTTTAAAGATGAAAAAAATGTTAAACGAGTTTTTAACGATCTTAAGAAAATTGTTTGTAAAGGACAGGATATTGATATTTGATTTTAAATATTTCTCGAGATATTTTGAGTGTTCAAGCCCAACTTTTTTTTTTATTTCTTTTTTATCGTGATTTTGAATTGCGTCCTGGCTCTTTTCTCGTGTTTTTGGTTAGGGAATTTACGAAAAGGCTCCTAGAATTTTTAATTTTTTATTTAATGTTAAAATTATTATTGCTTTAAAAGAACATACCATATTCCTTCGAATTCAAGTCACACTTTTTTCTATTTTTTATTCTCCGGAAAACTGAATGCGGCTTAGATTCAAGATAAACACATGATGAATTAACAAAGTTTGTCATATGGAGCATTTGATGTCATCTGATTCGATATAAAATGTAATAAATAAAGATAATAAATTATTCATTAAAAAAATGTTTAATCCATCAAATTAAAATTAGTAACAGGGAGTTCAAGTTCAAGTTTCAACATAGAGATGGAATAAAATCGCTTTGTATAAATTCTATTCTGACTGTACCAGAAAGAGCAAAAACGGCGATTTACAATTCTATGGGTTCCGAAAAGAAAGGTCCGTGAATGATGGCTTAAACCAGGAATAGGCTTCTTTATTTATTCCTGCTTACACTCAACAGATGTTTCCAACGACTTGCATTTCTTGATTGAGTAAAGACCATTTATGAATTGGTGTATTTTTTAAATAATTAATCTTAAATAATATTCAAATTTCTCTTCTTAAAGTTAATCTACACTAAATGGATTCCAATACTGTTAAAATTGTTTACTTTCATTAAGAGATTAAAAAGCGTATGATAATAATTAAGAGATATTTTTTAATGACCACCTGCTACAATGGCCCTAGACAGCACTTGGTACTCTTGCCGTGCAAATGACCTCAACTGTGACAGTCACTTGCACTTCTTATAGGAAAAAATTAACGAGTATCGTAACAATTAACATTAAAATAACAAATTTCAGTTCCTTCCAATAAAGTATTAAGTAGAATAAGAAAATGATTCTTTTTATGTTTCAGTCAACACAGATGACATTAACGAGACATACGATGTATTCTTCATCAACGTATAGTGTTTTTGATTTTTTTACTGAAAAATCTTTAGAGAAAATTATGGTGCGGCTTGTTTTTGAAGGAATAGGGTGTTTTGATAGATTTAAACATGCGTCATTATAATAGGTATTTATGAAATAATGCTTCTTTTAAGGGGCTTTTCAAGTTTACAGAAATCAGTAATTCGAAATCTGATTTTGACAAAATTTTAAGTGTTTCATTTCCATTTTTAAAATTTTTCATATTTTTTCTTCATTTTAAAAATTGTACATTACGTGATGTCTCCTTGTGTGTTTTCTCTCCTGACTCCCCCTCTCCGATTTTGGAACAGATGTGTTTCACCTCTTTCATCCTTTCTCCCATTTATGTAATTTATTTTTTTTTTAAAGATATATTATGGTTAATTAAGTTTTATTTGATGTGTTATTCCTTCTTACTTACTTTAAAAGAAGGTAAACTGTTAAGGAGAAAAAAAAATAGTGACCATGGAACAAAAAAATTTGTGAATAAATTGATATGTTTATTTTTACATAGAACATTTTTTTTTGTTTGTTTTGCAATCATTAATACGATCACGATCATAGTCAAAAAATTTAAAAATTCTTAAAATTTACGTTCTAATTGTGTTGAGTGTTTTATATGATAAAACGTTACTATATTTTAGACAATCAAGAAATTCATTTTTCTAGGTTTGATAGTTATTTTCTTATAGTAATCGCTAGATTATTTATTCGTTAGGATATTCCTTATATTTCAAATCCACAACAAGTATGTGTCATTTAGCATCCAATTGAATTTTATGTACATGCGTTCAATTGTTCGAGCAACATGGGATAAAGAGTACCTTTTAGTGAGGCAAATAAAAATTCTTATCATTCAGGCGACAAGATTTGCAAATGCATCTCTGCCGAGTATACTGTGTTTACTGGACTATGAGTCCCGCACTAGCAAAAATTCAAGAAAAATCGTAAAAAAAAAACAAAAAAAAAAAACAATATACACGTAGCATTCGCTATATAAGTCACACAAAGCAGGCAATCTCAAAATATATTGCATTGCAATAAAGATTTAAAATTATCCATTTAAGCCGTTTACAGCACTTAAAACAATTGCAGCTCTATCTGATCTCGGGTATGTAACAGTTTTGTTTGTGATGTTAATTTAATCATCCGTTTCCTTATTTATTTAAAGTTCAGTGAACTAAAATAGTAGAAGATCTGATTAGGGTCTAGTTAACTTATAAAATCAGCTCTTTCAGGGCCAAACATTTCTGTAAACAAATATAAATAGTTCTTTTTTCATGTTTTTCATACCAGATTGCATTTTCATAAAAAAATTTGTGTATATCTAGTTATTTTATTATAGAAAGAGCGAAAGTTTTTTTTTCCCACATGAAATCTGTAAATAATACGTTCAAAAATTTTGTCTAAATTTCTTATGTAAGTCACATTTGCTATATTTGTCGCAGGGCTTCTCAGGAGCCAAATTCGTGGAAAAAAAGTGCGACTTATAGTCCGGAAAATTATTTTCTCATATAAGAATTTATATGCCATGGTAAACATACTTTCAGTCAAACAAATACTGGGAATTATTCAATAGAACACAAAAGGTTGGTTTAATCATCCAAATTTATTTTGTCGCTTTCAAAGTAGGCCTCATTTGATGTGATACACTGATGCTAAACGAATAATCTATGCGGTATTTTGATGAAGTGTTGGATCCATTTCTAGTTAAAGGCATATAAACTGCAAGAAATTATTTCGTACGTCTGTATAGATGGAAAAGGATTTCAGTATCGAATAGGAATCAAAGAACTTTTTTCAGGGATCAGGGAACTTTTCTGTATGGCCTTTTTGTTTTTTTGGACTCAAAACATCATCAATGAAATGGTAATTCGAGTTTCGGGAACTGGAAAAAAGTCATACATAGCATTGCGGTGCTTGGTTGATAACTTTCATCGATATTTTTTGGTCATAAATTTACATATAAGGGTTGATATGTGGGATGGCGTATTATCGTGGTGGAAAACTAAGAATTGTTCTTCCTCATATCTGGCTTTATCCAATGCTTTCAGCAAAATAAATTTTGTTGGCAACACAAAATTTGAGGTAAATTCTATGTTCATACTTTTGGCCAACTAACAAAATTATGTACATTGGTACCAACTTACACCAAAAAAAATTTTTCATAATTTTTAACGCTTGCTTTTTAAATTAGAAATTCCCAGTGTTATTTGACTGAATGTATATTTCATTTAACCAGATGTTGTTAAAGGTTTTTTATACTGCACTAAAATGATTTCAAGAAGAAGCTTACTACACAGTATTTTTCCACTCTGGCATCCATCATCTCTGTTAGTATGCATTTTGTGAAGCGTGTCGTCTGTCAAGGTATTTTTCTTTTTGTTAAATTGTGCCCCTGAAACATAAGCAAACCTGAATATTCTAGTTATTTAGTTCAGTTTTTGTAAGGGCCTTCATTCTACAATATTGTATCCCATAGGTTTATTTAAATGTTGGCATCCTATCTTAGGACAAAAGAGGATGCTAAATGGCACATACCTATATTGAAAGTTGCATTTTAAAACGAAATATAGCAAAAGGAAATCTGGCGTTTGCCTCTTTATTTTTAACCTTTTCTTTCATTCCTCAGGCTCAGTGATCGAGATCATTTATTGTAGCTTTAGTAACCCGAGTGCAGTACATTTAAACTACTCGCATTAGAGATTAATTTGCGTTAATTTAAAATTTATAGCATTTATTGTTACTTTTTTTTTCCCTCTGTGTCAGTATTAATCAGAAAAAGGTACAGGATTGAAGAGTTGTACATTCATTCATGATTCTAAGATCTGAAGTTTGGAGAGGGGGATAGTTAGGCTTTGTAATTCCCCGATGATAATTTATTATATCGTTTTAAGATTATCATTAACTACATTAAAATTACATGAGAAAATACTGAAACCGTTTTCGGAGGCAAAGGCTAAATGATCGAAAATATTTTACTCTTTTGTTTTATTTATTTATTTTTCTTTTTTTTATCGATTGTTGCTTTTCCTCGTTTTCTATTTTGTATGCAATTCAAAGAGAATTCACAAGAACATTATTGAAGTGAATAGCGACACATTTTAATGGGAGCTGAATATTTTCATGAAGCTGCTCGTGGAAATTATGAATAAAAAGTTAATGGTTTTTAATTTAATAAAATGATGATTGTTTTTGAAACACTTGGATACTGATTATTGAATCTGGGAATATGCTAAGGAGATTTTTTCGTCTACCTTTTTAAAAATGTATGATGCCTTTGATATATTTTGATGTTCAAGACTGAAGTACAATGCAAATATTATTATCATTTTGGAATGATACCTGTAACATATTTTTAATTCCTTGCATTATCATCAAGCACATAAATCGCCAAAGCATTCCATTGTAAATGAGAAAAAAAAATAAATAAATAAATGCAAACCCATCTAAAGTAATTTCGAGGGAAGGAAAAATATTCAGATATTATTCATATTTTGGTCAAGGAACTTACCGGGGGTGGGGATTAGTCTTGTTTCTTAATCTTGTTAAACTCAATAATGATAATAAATAATAATGTTATATTAGTTAGATAATATCCTTGTCAGTTTTTATCAGTCAGCTATTCAAGAAGGACTGCTATTGATAATTCTATTCAAGATTATAGAATTTAAAATTCTAGGTAAAAAAAATAATTGTTAAAGCTTTTTTTTTTTGTTTGTTTTTTGAGTCTATGGAAATTGGTAACCAATCGTATTTTGTACGTTGTAACGAGTGATTTGACATCTTCATAGATGATGATGATGACGAATGAAAGATAATATCTTACGATTTCATTTTTATTGATCTTTTACAGATTTCTCTATATAAATATAAAATTAGTACTTAATTTTTTTTTTTTTTAATTATTATTATTCTTATTTTTTTTTATTGTGTTACTAAATATCTTCTTCAAGGCAGCTACTATACTATCTTTATTGTACTTCAGCTAGTCTCTGAAAATAAAATTAGTTGGCTTGCAGTATGTATCTATGTATGTATGTGTTTTGCATGCTTGTAACAAAGAGTAAAAGAGTATAGATGATCGTATGAGCAAATGATGCTTTATCTCGGAATAATATAATAAGGTGACAACTCCGAATACTATAATTAATAATAATAATAATCGCCAACTATTTACGAGAAAATAAAAAGCAAAAAAATAAATAAATAAAAACGTCATTTTTTTAGAATTCATTTTAGATTTGTTCCATCCTCTTTGCAAATGTTTCGATAAGTATCTTGTATCAAATGGAATGTTTGAAGTGAGCAAAGCATCAAACAAACCAATCCCAAGAAACTGGTGAAACAACTGTTCCTTATGCTCAAAGATTAAACCAATCCTTCATTGGTAATTATTAGAAGATGAGTACAAATGTATATTATTATTATTATTATTATTGAATTAAGTTTTAATTATTTATTGGGTTTGGCTTAATTTTATTTTTTTTTTCCTTCCTTCTTTTTTTTTTTTTTTTTAATAAAAATCACTCAAAATCAGTAAAGGATTGCAAATCCATGCAAATTAAAAAGGTTTTTTGTATAGATGACGTTTTAAACATTTTTTTCTTCAGTATGTGGTGCTTCATTACGCATTTCAGTTTTATTGGTGTAAAAGGATTTTAAATATTAAATAACAAGGTGCTAAACCTTGATCTTTGATGCTGATGATGTGAACTTTGATTAAGAAGATATGGTTGTATAGGAAGACTTCCGTTAAATGAAACGTTAACGAGGCTGTTAATCTAACAGTTGTGTTTGTTATTTGCTGGATTGGATTGTTGGATTGTTGATCCCCATCTGTGCCACATAAAAAAATTTATATTAAACAATGGATAGTGAAAGAGTTCGATATCCATTTTGGCAAAATAAAGTTCTATTTAGAAAGGGAGTTTTGACGTTTAAAATCTGTTTGTTATGAAAAAGAAGATAAAAAAATTTAATAATCCGTCGCCTGTCCAAGTGAAGAAATAGGTATCTGGACAGGGAATGGATGGAAAACAAGTTGACATTTTTGGAATTTCTCTGCTTAATGTGTATATATTTGTCATCTGTCATTTAAGTTCTGTATCTTCACCATTGCGTAAAAAATATAAATACAAGTCATCAGCAGTTGTATGCAAAAAATTGTTGTGTATTTTATTTTTTAAAATAAAAGAAAGAAAAGTTAAAATGCTTGACTTGGTTTATTTTTGCTTGAATTTTGAAAAACAGATATATGCGTTACAAATAAAATATACAAAATTAAGAAATACATACACTTCTGAATATAAAGGATTGAAAAGAAGTGCCTAATTAGATTTTAATTTATATTGTAACAGCCTGGGTAAGGTCAAAATATAAAAGAATATTAAGGCCTATTATCGCAGAAACTGTGCCCCAGCAGGCAAAAGCCCAAATATGGTTAAATTGTATGTTATAAGGGCCATCCAAATGAAAATGAGAATGCTGTAGTATAGCAAATGGGTTAATGATATCTGTGTGGTAAGTATACAGATTAAAAAGTGATACATATACACCATATTGCCATTAATGACCGGACGCTTTCGATTTTAGATTTTTTGTCGAATATCTAGAAAAATACTTGAGGAATTATCCTGAAATTTCAGGGGTGTAAAAAGGACACATGACTGTCTCCATAGGGGTGTGAAAAGGACATACAGTGAAACCTCTTTAAGCCGACCAGCAATGGTTCCACGTAATAGTGGTCGTCTGGAGAGGTGGTCTTCTTAAAGAATTGGGGGGGGGGGGGGCTTAATATAGAGTAAGCGTAATTTATAAAGTTTCATTGATTCAATTGTTTAACATTATAAAGATATAATCTGATGACATGCAAAGCTTACTTTTTAAGTTTCATTTATTATTTTAGTGATTGCATCATGGACTAAAGTTTTATTAATGAATTTGAATGAAATTTGCAAAATATATGCAGAAATGTGGCTATTCAAAATAAGCAATACATGAAAAGAAAATGCTAATACATTAAACATGTATAATTACATAGCAATAAAAGTGATCCCAATTATTGGATCAAAAATTTCCCCTTTTCTTTATTGAAAAACTCCAACATTGAACTTTATTTTTTTCCTGCTCAACTTATTACGTACTGTAACTTGTTGATATTCTTTTTCTTGAAATGTGATGTGAAGAGTGAAAGTAATATAAACTGAGCCCAACACGTGCATTCTAAACTGCAATCACATGCTGGGCTCTTCCTAATTGTAAGATAAAACAGGGGAGTGAGTGAATGCCACTGATACACAAAGCAAAGATTGAACAATGCTCAATTTTCTACTCCCCCTTCACAAAAAAATGAGCATACTCTTTAAGTTACAGGAAGTGCCGTTACTAACGCATCAATCCCAAGACCAACGACCACCCATTTCAGGCACCAATCATCAATATTCCCTTTTTAAACCGACCAGTAGACATGGCAAAATCAAGTCATGGCAATCAGTGGTCAATTTTGCCGTGTCTACTGGTCGGTTTAAAGAGAGAATATTGATGATTGGTGCCTGAAATGGGTGGTCGTTGGTCGAGTAAAGAGGTGGTCGGCTTAAAGAGGAAAAAATGCATTATACCTATGAGACATTAATTCCGTGCCAAGGAAAAGTGGTCGAGTTAAGAGGTGGTCGAGAACAGAGGTTCCACTGTATTTTTCAATACACATGCACAGACTGTCTCCATAGGACTGCTGCTCCCAAAAGTTTACTTATGCACTAAAAAATTTTGAATTTTTGAAATTCTGACTTCGGATTCTTAAAGACCATTAAAAAGTAGAATAGGAATGTCTGTACGACCCACTCTCCATCTCTTTGTCTTCATCGATAAAATTGGGTTCAAAACTTTAAAAGTTCCACACTTTCAGGGCCTCTATCTCTTAAACGGTTGGATCAATTGAAAAAAATACCAAGAATAAAACATTTCTCGAAACATTTCACAAGGGGGAGGGTAATTTTTTAAATGATGAATTTCCCCCGCGAAATAATTCACTTTTGATTTTGGATATTTTTTCGTACAATGCTTAGTTTCCGAGATATTCAGTTGTTTCAAGATAAATGCCTCACCCTGTATAAGCTGCCTCTTGGTCTTTCGACCTTCAGTACACTTTGTTCTACTGTGTTCTCCCTGTCCTGCCGAATGATGAAAGCCTTGCTTTCGAAATGTGCATCAAAAAATTCAGATGATACTATTAAACCATTGGCAAACCAACAAAATTTTCATTTTCATTTGAGTGATCCTTATAATTTAATAATAAAAATTTTAATACGTTTTGCTATGATGATTCAATAAAATACACAGCACTATATATCATAATACAGGAGATCGCAGTATAACGTTTTTCCTCCAAAAAATTTTTATGAGTATTGTTTGGTTCACATAATGTGAAGATGCCTATTCAGTGGAGTATTTTGAGTTACTGGTTTGAATCCTGCTCTAGACAAGTGTCAAGATCATAGTAATGTAGATGGGTGCAATTCATAAGTATTTAAATTACTAGGCCAAAGTAAAGTTAATATGAGAATGTATGGCAGTGACTTCACTTCTTAAAGATGCAAAAAGGATACCATAGCATAGCAAACCAGAAGCACCAGTTATGTACCAGTTCAGTGCAGCAAGGATCAGAAACATGATCAGGCATTTCACAAGAATGGGTACCTTGTTGAGAAACCAGAGCTGTGGATTTCTGTTTAGAATACATTGTCAATGAGGACACTGCATTTGTGAAGTATGCATACTGGCTGTCACATGCCATTGTCATGAACCCCTACTTCACAGTGATTGCATTATTTCAAGGAATGTTAAGCCTCTTTCCTTCTCTCTACCTTCAGTATTATAAAGCATTGAAACAAAGATAGCGCATAACCCATTGGACCCATGTTAGTTTAGGCACATATGCAACCATGATGTCTTGTATGGTACTTTGCTTCAGTTCCCTTTTTAGTGTATGTTCTGAAATTGCTTGGTGTAGACCTTCATTGATGTTCAGGGACAATTCTGACAACAGAGATATAGTATGTTTCGAATTTATTCGGAAACTTTAAAAATAGCATATTGTCAATGGTTTTGACCTTTATTTAATTTCTACAACAATGATAATGCTTCAAATGAACTATAGGCCCTCTAAATATAACAAAAAACATAAACAATTCATTATTAAAAAAAAATACTTGAAAAATTAGAAAAAAATTGAAATCGAGTGTTTCACATTTATTCGGACAGGCACGATTTAGCACCAGTTTAAACAATAATAAAAATATTTAACGTCCACTGTGACCTCCCCGTTTGTTGATGACATCAAAAACTCTGTTTGGGATTGATTGAATGATTTCTTGAAGAGTTCCAGGATCCAGAGAGTACCAGGCATCTTCAATTCAGAAATGATGAAAATTGATGTGCATTTTTGTACGCCTGCCTGGCCATGATCCCCCACAAGTTCTCGATTGGATTGATATCTGGGCTTCTGGATGGCCATGACAAAACTCAAACTTTGTGATTCCAACCGCTTTTTGGTGTCCTTTGAATTGTGTATTGGTGCATTATCTTGTTGAAAAGACCAGTTTTCTCCACAGACAACTGCTGCAGCAGGCAAAAAAATGTTCTTCCAAGATCTCTTGATACCCCTTTGAATTTAATCTTTGTGAAATAAACGCCAATGTTGACGTTCCATTGAAGCCGAATGCTCCCCACACCATCACTGATTTGCCACCCATTTGACATTTTGAAAAATGTCTTCGATTCTTTTCTCAAATCGTGTCAATAGCATGCCCACTGGTCCATCCAAATTGAATTTTTTTTCATCTGAGAAAAAAATTTCCAACCATTCGTCTGTCCAGGACATGTGTGTTCTAGCCCATGTCAATTTGCCACGTTTGGAATGGAACGCAAATGTCCGTGTTTCAGCATTGAAGAATTTTTCATGGCTCTGTACACTGTCGTACTACTGCATTGTAGGTCCAATTCAGCTCGAATTTACCTTACAGATGTGCATTCATTGGATGCTGCGTTGACAATGTGCCGCACATCATGAGGTTTTAAGATTGCTTTCGGCCCATTTACCAACGACCAATAGTAATTGGGTTGTCTCATTGAGTATTGAGGGGACTGTCTGAATAAATGTAAAATACTCAATTTCAATTTTTTTCCAAGTTTTCAAGGGTTTTTTTTTGTTTGTTTTTTTTAATGACGAGTTGTTTATGTTTTTTGTTATATTTAGAAGACCTATAGTTCATTTGAAGCATTATCATTGTTATAGAAATTAAATAAAGGTCAAAACCATTGACAGTGTACTATTTTTAAAGTGTCTGAATAAATTTGAAACATACTGTATGGTTTCTTTATATATTCAGGAACATAGATCCTGTTTGCATATGATGATGTTATCATAATTAACTACATATTAATTGTCTACATTTCAGATTTTTACGAGGCATGTTTTTAAGTAAGTACCATTTTGATAATTAGAAAAAAAAAAAATTTTTTTTAAACAATTTTTTACACGAAAACCTGGACCTTAACCTATTTTACAACATATTAAGGTAGTGTTGTATGACCAGCCTATGAATTCCATCCTCATAGAAACAACCAACTGATTTGCTAGCCACTCCAGTGCGGACGTTATCATCATCATCGTAGCATTGACCACCATGGGTGCTTGTCGATTGTTCTTTTTTCTGATATGTAGTTAATATACCTGCGTAAGGAGAAGAAGTTGGTACTGGTGTCCAATCCAAAAATAAAAATTTGGAGAAAACCCCCTTCAACTCATTCTATCGGCGATATCTTTCTGAATTTTCACGATATTTGCTTGGGCTGTTTATCTATACTTTTGGCTGATAAATTATGCAAAAGACGTTCTGGTAATGCTTGCGCATGTGCAGTTAAACAATATTTAGTAAAAATGCTAATATTTCTTCAGATATTTAATATTCTTATTGCAAGGTGTTGTCTCTATTGTAGTTTCTCAAGTTTTCTGAAAATGGCATTGCATTAGGTCGAAAACCCTGCATGTTAGAAACAAAAAACTTACAAAAAAATTCTTTTTTTTTTAATAAAGAAACCTTTATATCCCCATAAATATCGTGCTATTCTCGTACAAATGAACACAGATAAGTAAAAGAAATCTCTTAAGCATATGCTACAGCTTCAACGCATTTCAAGCATTATTTTTTACAGGGTGGACCCAAACATTTTTTTTTGTTCAATTTGTTGCTGGTCCCCTATTTGCCTTCAGGACAAAACCTTCCCTGAAATAGATGAGGTGTACATGCTCTTTATTTCCCTGAAGTTTCAAGATAATTTTCAAAATAGTCAGTGTATTTCAAAATATGCCTCATATAATGGTTTTCTTCTCTTTTTAAAAAAAAAAAAAATTTTGTTGCTTATGTGTAATTGCTTTAATAGGAAAATTTATATGAATAAGTGACTGGGCCATTATTCTTTGGTTCATATCATCTTCCTTAATGATCAATGATCAAACAACTTTATGACATTCTTGATTAAAAATCAGAAATAGATTATTTTGTCATCAAATTCATTTTTAGTAATTAAAAAACATTTGCTTCAAGGCCATTGGTTTTTAAATTGTGAATAAGCATAAATGATAAATTTTTAATTACATTGATTTAATTTTATTGTTTTCTTTATCTTGTTTAAAACTATAGTAAGAAAATATTTGTGTAATTCATGAAATTCTAAAGGTGAAGCCACCTGCTTAAAACATTAACTTTTTTTTTTCATCCTCAAGGAGAAAAAATACAAATATGAATGAATGTCCCCTTTGTCTGTTTAGCTCATCAGTTGCATCAAAGTTGATGAAAATAACAGAATTTTATGGGCTGGAATGAATGGAAATTATTATATGAAAAATGATGATGCTTTATTTATCTTTTATTTGAAATATGTTTATCTTTTGCTTCCTAAAATAAAATTAAGGAAATGGAAAAAGTCTTTCCTTGCATTAAGTTTATGCTGTTTCTTTTAATGTATACATTTTTGATGAATGCTTTCAGCAGGAAAGTGGAGGCCAGATTTAAACTTCTCTTAACTGCAAATGGACCTGAATTTTTAAAAAATTGAGTTAAATGACTATCTTTGATGGTCTCAATGATGGTATATTCACTGCATCCATAAAATGATGTATAAGTAATACTCCTTCTGAGGTGCAGAAATAGTGTCTGAATTCTTAAATATTGACGAGTTAAAAATAAGAAGGAACTGTGGTGTGGAGTTGCTTGTATATGAAGGGAAAAAAACTCTCACCAAAAAAAAAAAAATCTGAGATATGGAACGCCATTAAATAAATGTCAGATTTGACACTTAGTGTAAGTATTTTTTGCTGAAAATTATAACAGTAAGTAAAAAAATTTTGGTTAAATCTTGCATTACAAATATTTGTTATGGTTTTTTAAATTTATTGCGAACATTACATTATTGTGAGTGTAAAGAAATATTAGAGATAGTGATATTCAGAAATTTTAATCATCACTTGCTGTATAGTAGAACGTATCCAGACCAAGTTTCCAAACAAATAATAGTGATATACCATAAGTTGATGATTTGCAGTCTGTTGATTTTACTGCTTTGATCATGGCATGTAATTGGTACAAGACAGATGGGTCTTTCTGGTTGCATTATTCAAGGATATTTTGGCTCTGAGAGTTTGAGGAGCCTTTCTTGAGACATATTCATGTATCTGCAAGATCTTCATGAGTATCGGGCATCTTGGAGGTGATGGGTCTGTTCCAATAAGACAAGCGCGTCTTCCTAATTGCCTATCACTCTCTTAGAATATTCTTCTCATATCCTATCTCATTTTCTTATACAGGGTGCGTAGGATATTTGAGGACATGATACAGATAGTAGAACAAAACATCATACCGTATTTACCCAAATAGATGCCGACATCGAATTTAAGCCGACCCGACCCCCCCCCCCCCTTCCCCCTTCTTTTGGCCATTTTCATATTTAAACTGACCTCTATTTTTTCAGTATCCTAAAGATTATTTAAATCCTCCCTATTATGCCAACAGTTGATTGTACTGACCCGTTACACTGTTTTTGTCTAATTACTAACTCATTATTATTTTTTTGTTGTTTTTGGACACCCAAATTCTTTTCCAATGTTCTTTACATGTTTTCCTAATTAATGCTTTGTTTCAAGGTGCTCAGTTTGCTTTTAATTTTTAAATAATTTTCACATTTTTTTTTTTTTTAATGAATAGATGTAATCAAGATACATATCACTTACATTAGAAAACAGAATTTATTTACAAAACTAAATGCCATAAATTAAAAGAAATTAATAAAAAAAAAATTATCCTTCGCACACTTTCGAATAGTTTTAAATCGGATGTCATAAGTTATTGTGTTATCCACTTTGATGTCAATTTACTTTCAGATGTCACAATCTCTTCATAGTCATTGATTAAAACAGTCTGACACTGGTAAAATGCTCATACATTGCACGTCTTTCTATCATTTATCTGGAAAAAAAAACAACCTTGGCATGTATTCGAGTAAATACGGTATATGCCATACAATGTGTTTTATTCATACAAAATTAGGTAGGAAGGGTTGGAGAATAGGCTTATTTGATATAACCGCCGTTAGACACGATGATGGCTTTAATTCGAGCCCTTCTAGATCTCTGCCATTACCCAGCCAATGGTGATCTTGATTGAACCAATGATATTGTGGGAATATCGATTAGCTTCCCATTCAACAACGCCCCACATCTAATAGTCCAGGGCAAGTTCAGCAATGCCCCACATATAATAGTCCATTGAGTTCTGGCAAGTTAGGTGGCCATAAATTTGGTGTAGTAGATGGGTTACCATCCATTAATGTGTTGTCACCGCTTTATACATAGGTACAGAGTCATGTTGAATGACATATGATCCGTCCTTGCAGCATCACAATGTACCCAGCAGCATTCGCTCCAAGACCCTGTGGAAATAAATAGGATGGCATGACATGTCCTTCGCTACTCACTACCCCTAAAACCTTCACAATTGATGTGCATAACACATGGGACATCCAAGGATCTGCATATAACCATCTGTCATTTCACTAGTTCAACTTTGGTCCTGGTTGAAATTTTTTTCGTGGGATAAAAACAGAGCATACCAGTTCCTCTGGATATTTGACCTTGTTTAATAACCGCTTTCCTCGAAGCATTTGTTGTTCTTGTGTTTTCGCCGACATGAACTGCCCTTTCCTCAGAACATACGACTTAACAACGAAAGTCCTTGTTCACCACAGTGCGGATTGTGTCCTCGGAAACTTTGAGATATCTGCCGATGGCTCTGATGGACATTCCTGAGTCCGCACCGATTGTACAAAATGTGGTTTTCTCATACAGTTCGAAGTTGTGCGTTCGCTTAGCTATAGGTGCCACATAGTCACGTGAGGCTTCCAACTCCTTCTGAACCTTGTTCACAAACGATCTGGCTATTTTCAAAGATGTTGCAATTTCAACATCGGGGTGCTGTGCATGTAGCACAATGATCACTGCATGTCTTTTTATTTCTTGCGTTAGCTGATAGTCCACCATTGATGCTCTTTAAAGATGAAAGTGCAGATATTAGCGTACATATAATATGCAGGCTCTCAGTCACATATCCTCAAATACACTACGCACCTGCATTCTTTGAGCTTTTCCAAAATCCGCAACTCTGCACCAGTCCTATATCGATTCTTCTCTTTGCTGGTGACTTCTTTCCAGCTTTTTCTTGGTCTGCCAATTTCCGTGTATCTGACAATTACATTCTCTTACCTTCTTTCTCACAAAATGGTCCTGATGTGATCAAACCATCTGCTTCACCATTTCCCTTACCATGTGTGAATCGGGTCGTCTCCTTTTGCGCACCATTTGCTCCAACATGACCATCCTATGCTGACCTACACCCTGGTTCTGCTAAGAAGGAAGTAAAATCGAAATGTGCTTGTGTTAGTTTTATCGTTTCACCATGTCGATACAATTCACCAAAGGAAATATTATTACACTGAAGTGCCAAAATATGATGGGAAGTATCATGGGATACCTATTCAATATCGTGTAGGACTTCCTTTTGCCTGGGGAATTGCAGTAACTCGACATGGCATGGACTCTACCATTTGCCAGAAATCCTCTGAAGAGATGTTCAACTATGCAGTCTCGATAGCCTACCATAAATGCGTGAGTGTTGCAGTTGCAGGCTCTTGTGCACGAATATCCCAAATATTCGATGGGGTTCATGTCTGGCGATCTAGGTGGCCAATTCATTCGTTGGAATTGTTCAGAATACTCCTCAAACCAATCACCAGTAAAACTGTGACATGGCACATTGTCCTCCTGGAACATTCCATCGTTGTTATGGTACATGAAGGGCTGCAGATGGTCACCAAGCGGCTGGACAAGACGATTCCCAGTCAATGGTAGATCTAATTTGATCAGAGGATCTGAAACCTGCCATGTAAACACACCCAACATAATGATGGAGCCACCATCAGCATACACCAATTTGAATCATCAGATCTCGCTTATCTGGCTGCTGTGAGATATCTGCCATGTTACCAGACTTTTTGGACACCCTATATAATAATAAAAAAAAACAGTGTTCAGCTGTTAGTGGGAAGTTTCAAATACAGAGGGTCATTTCTCCTTAACTTAGCCAATTTTGGATGATTGTCACTTCACGTGAAGCCCCTTCTCCGCCACTCATTATGTTCAATGTGTTTCCCCTGACTCCTGGCAATAGCCCAGAACGTAATTTCCATGCTAGCAGACTTCTTTGCTGGACGACGAGAGGAATTTCCTTCCATACCGCTTTGCACACTTTCCATAGTCCAGCGATGGTTTTTGGGTGATGCCTTTCGAGACCTCTTTTGAGAAGACCAAAGCCACAAAAGTCCATGTGAGAGGCTTTTGCAATGCCTCTCCTCTCCGCACAACGCCGAGATTTCCTCTGTGTAAAGAGGTTTCAAAATATTCTCCTGGTAGTAATTTGCATTCAACTTAAAGTTTTTCTCCACCTGACGAAGTTGCAATCGTCCTTTTGAGCAGTATCCCACAACGACGAAGCATTTCGGAAAACTTTCACTACATTTGCACACCCAATCAGTCCGGCCTTTCGCACCTGCTGGACGATAGGCAATTGCACGGACCTTACCACACTCTGTTAGGTAAACCCACGCTTCATCCAACGTGTCAACAAAACGCCATTTCTCACCCGCAAGGTAGCCTTCGTAGAGCTTTGCGTTCACGTATGCGACGTTCATTAAGAGCATGAATCCTGGCTTTATGGAACTTGCGCAGGCTTAGGTTGCGTTTAATCATGCGGTTTACTGTTGACGCCCGTAAAACCTGGAATAAAGGCCGGGTATTCAAATACACGCCGGTCTCGAATAGAACTCGGGTGAGGTGTTAAAAATAGATTAAGCACCGGGTCTTTTTCGGGTCATCGATATAAATTACGGCGGTTTTTTGCTTCCAATCCGAAAGCCTTCTCATAGGTAGGGTAATCATTTGGACTCGAAGCTCATCGTTATCAAGGTTATTCTTCTCCATTCAGGTTAGTTTTTTGTTACTTCATTTATTTTAGTTTATTTTAAGTACCGGATTTATTGCAAGGTGACTAGCGACCGGGAAAACCGGAAAATTCAGGGAATTTTTTGTAACCGGGAAAGTCAGGGAATTTTGCAAAATCAGCAAAAAAAATGCGAAATTGGAACAAAAATTTGAAAAAGCATATATCTCATGATGTCGGCGAATGAGATAATTCATACTGCGTTGGGTGTGGCGCAGGTTAAAGTCATCCGCGTTCGGGAGTTAGGCAGAGGCTCTCGTTCGAAAAATAGTCGACAGTCTCCCGGCTGTTATCTCGGAGCAATGCCTCCGAGAAGCCCCACCAGTGCACTCGCTATGCGCTTGGGGAAACGGTCGGGGCAGCACATGCCTTTACCCAGGAGGAGGAACGGGTAGAGCGACAACGGGATCAGGTGCTGTCAATCGGCACTTGGAACGTATTCTCCATGACAGGAAAGGAATCAAAGTTAGTGGAGGAAGCCAAACGGTATCGACTGGATGTCATAGGTATTACCTCTACGAAACGTCCGGGTTTTGGAATTGTGGACTTAGAAGGAGGGTGGAAGCTTTTCTACTCTGGTGTCGACCCTAACATGACTGCCCAGGCGGGAGTGGGGATACTCACAAGTCCTTGGCTGGCAGATTATATTGCAGATTGGACCCCCTTAGGTGGAAGACACTTTCTCCTGAGGCTTCAGATAGGGAAATGGTCTGTCTCTCTCTATTCGTCCCATATGCTCCGAATGCAGTCACAGAGTACGCACTTTTTCTAGATCAGGATGAAGTTGACGCTGCTCTTAGCAGGAGAGGGAGTGCAGATTCTGTCATCCTGGTGGGCGACTTCAATGTACATGTAGGGGCTGATGACCAGACGTGGAAAGGCGTGATTGGGAGGAATGGTGATCCCGATTTATATGCGAATGGGACGTGCTTGTTGGATCTTTCCATCACAAACACCTTCTTCCAGCACAGGGATGTCCATAAGTATACCTGGTACAGGGATGCAATGGGCCAGTAGTCACTGATTGATTTTGTAATCGTTTCAGCCGACTTATTCCGATCAGTGTTGGATACTCGTGTGAGAAGAGGGGCAGAACTATTAACTGATCACCACCTTGTTGTCTGCACTTTGCAGTCATTTGAATCCATGCCAACCAAGCGAAATACTAGGTTCAGACAAACTTGGCGCATCAAATGGGAGGCATTGAATGATAGAGCTGTGAGGAAGACCTTTGCAGATAACATATC
Source organism: Rhysida immarginata (assembly GCA_023313115.1). Taxonomy (NCBI): domain Eukaryota; kingdom Metazoa; phylum Arthropoda; class Chilopoda; order Scolopendromorpha; family Scolopendridae; genus Rhysida; species Rhysida immarginata. Next base: position 1,645,905 of record JAHWFO010011261.1, read on the forward strand.
TTCCAAGTTTCAAAGAACTACCCAGTGATCGTGGTACTGTTGAAGAGGAGTGGCAGTTGTTTAAAACTGCTGTGATTACTTCGGCTGCATTGTACTGTGGTCGTAAGCGGCTGTGTGTGGCGCAGGGCGGTGAGAAAAGGACTGCATGGTAGAACGGTGAAGTCCAAGAAGCTGTCAAGGCAAAGAAGGAAGCCTATTTGCTATGGCTTTCAAATAAGTCAACTTCGAATCGAGTGCGGTACACTGAGGCGCGAAAAGCAGCAGCAAAGATAGTATCAACTGCTAAAGCCAAGGCCTGGGAGAAGTTCGGGGAGAAATTGGAGGCAGACTATGGTTCAGCAAACAAGGTATTCTGGCAGACCGTGCGCCGCCTCCTTGGAAAGAAGTCTCTTTCATCACAAACTATTAAGAATTCAGATGGGAGGCTTCTGAAAACGGAGGAGAGCGTATTGCATAGGTGGAAGGAATACTTTGCATCTCTTCTTAATCCGGTGACAGCAACAACTGAGGCACATGAGGTGCACCTTGGAGCAGAGAATAGTCACGGTAGAATCACTGAAGCAGAAGTCAGATGGGCAAAGCTTAAGTCCCTGGAGACTGGCAAAGCTTAAGTCCCTGAAGACTGGCAAAGCTGCAGGTGATGATGAAATCCGGTCTGAGATGTTAAAGGCCTTAAATCAGGATGGTATCCTGTGGCTGACTCGAGTGTGTCAGGTTGCTTGGATATCTGGACAGGCCCCTAAGCAATGGCAGACAGGAATTGTGATCCCTATCTTCAAAAAGGGAGATTAGAGAGATTGCAACAACTATCGAGGCATCTCTTTGCTCAGCATTCCTGGGAAAGTGTACGCTAAGTGTCTCGAGAAGAGAAATCGGAAAATAGTCGACTCCAAACTGTCGGAGGAGCAGTGTGGTTTCCGACCTGGCCGTAGCACGATGGATCACAACTTTGCTTTAAGGCAAATCTTTGAGAAATCCTGGGAGTATGCAAAAGAGGTCTACGCTTGCTTTGTAGATCTGGAAAAAGCATATGACGGAGTTCCTCGGGAGAAGATGTGGCAAGTGTTGCAAGAGTATGGAGTGGATGGGCAATTACTGGTTGCTATCATGTCTCTACGAAAGCTCTGAGATAAGTGTCCGGATAAATGGCATTAAGTCAAGACCGTTCACCGTGGATGTTGGACTCCGCCAAGGGTGCGTACTGTCGCCCCTCTTATTCATTATGTTTATGGGCTGGATAGACAGGGGCAGCCGAGGTGATGAGCGTGATCGTGTGGGCGACTGCCTGGGGGAGAGGTTGCTCTTTGCTGACAACCTTGTTCTCCTTGGATCTTCTCGCACGGACCTTCAGCATGCACTAGACCGGTTTGCAGCCAAATGTGAAGAAGCTGGGATGAAGATCAGTGTGGCTAAAACTGAGGTTCTGGTCCTTTCAAGACAGCCTGCTCAGTGCGCTCTCCATGTTAGGGGAGACTCATTTAGACAGGTGGAGAAATTCAAGTATCTCGGGATTGCATTCACGAGTGATGGATAGCAGGAGAGAATTGGATGCTCGGATCGGTGCAGCAAGCTGTGTCAGACGTGAACTGTGGCGATCCGTGGTAACGAAACGTGAGCTGGGTAACAAAGCCAAGCTCTACGTCTTCAAATCTGTCTTTGTCCCCATTCTCACCTATGGTCATGAGGCTTGGGTAATGACCGAAAGAGTGCGATCGCGGGTACAAGCGGCCGAAATGAGATTTCTGAGAGGTGTGGCAGGTGTTACCCTACTAGATAGAGTGCACAGCAGCACAATAAGGGAGTCTTTAGGTGTTGAGCGCTACTTCTTCGCATTGAGAGAGATCAGTTGCGCTGGTATGGCCACGTGATATGGATGCCGCAAACAGGTCTTTCTAGGCAGTTATTTTCCAGGCCGGTGGGTAAGAGACCAAGGGGTCAGCTTAGAACCAGGTGGCTAGACTACATGGAGAATCTGAGTTCGAGTCGCTTGGGTATTACCAGGGAGGACGTGCGCCTGGTGGCGGAAGATCGCGATCGCTGGAGATCCTCCATAGGGCTGCTGCCCCCGCAACCCTAACGGATAAGCGGGTTTGAAAAGTAAGTAAGTAAAAATTTGAAAAATGCCAATAATACGAGGGCATATTGAAAAGTAATGCTCCATGGCTGTAACTTTTTTATTTTTTAACCGATTTTCAAAATTCTTTTTGTATCTGATACTTACATTTGTCCTCTATGTAATGCACTATTCACTTTTCGACATAGCTCCATTCCATTCCACGCATTACACCAACGTGTGGACTAGTTGGGTGAACCCGTCGGAGAGGAATTCCGGGGTTGTCGTCGACACGAGGATTGAATGACAGCTTTGGATCCTCTTCTGCAGCACGATAACGCCCGTCCGCACACGATCACCACACATCAGAGGGGGGTTGCAGCGCTTACAGTTCAAAGATGAAAAACTGCAGTTCAAAAATGAAAGACTTTGCACCTTGCGACTTTCACCACTTCCCAAAGAGAAAAGAGCACCTTAAGGGGCATGAGTTGCGTTCTGACGACGAGGTGAAACCTGCCGTTCGGTCCTGGTGTCGACAACAACCCCAGAATTCCTCTCCGACGGGTTCACTCGACTAGTCATGCGTTGGCACAATGCGTGGAAAAGGATGGGGACTATGTCGAAAAGTGAATAGTGCATTACATAGAGGACAAGTGTAAGTATCTGATACAAAAAAGAATTTTGAAAATCGGTTAAAAAATAAAAAAGTTACAGCCATGGAGGCATTACTTTTCAATATGCCTTCGTATTTTATCAAAATAGATTTTTTGGTGCTGGTGATCAGGGAAAATTACGTGATCAACCGGGAAAAGTCGGAGAATTTTACGAAATCGTTTTGCTAGACACCCGGTTATTGGGAATATCCCTTAACCCCGCGTCTTAAATAAACGCCGAGTCTCGATTAATCGCCGGGGAGGGGGGTCCAGACCATTGATACAATCAGACGCCCGGGCCTGTATTCAAAGTTTTACGGTATGCACATTTTCAGATGGTAAGATGCTGGATTAACTATCAGTAAGACGGTAGTATCAGTATCTGCTTCTGAAATAGCGAGTGTTCTTTTATACCGTCTGAAAATATGCATAAACTGATATTTGTAACCTGACAGCACCATCTGTTGGTCAAAAACGAAACATTTTCTAGCATTAATTTTTTTTTCTTGGAAAAAAAATCCGACTTCATTTCAGTCATTCCTGTGCAAACAGAATCTTTTTATTTGCATTCGTGTGCGAATTATTGAGTTTTAAAGTTTTTCTTGACTTTTGGATCACCCTATCAGCCAAAGTTAACAATGTCACTTAATTTCTTAGCAGGAAAATCAACATGAGTCATAATTCCATTTGGAGAGAATTAATTCTTATTTTTTAATTATAAGAACCGTTATTATATAATGTTTTGACTTTACATTCGTCTCGTATCTCAAGGGGTGGTTTTTGGGGGGATGGGTCTACCCTTTCGACTTGCAGGCGCCATCAAGAACATTAACTATAGTAAAAGGCGCCTAATCCGCCCCCCTTCCTTCCCATTGCCCGTGATCGTTTTGCTTCATTAGTGGTTGGAAACGTTCGGCGACGTCTCACAAGTAATTTTTGCCGTAATTGAAACGAGGGAAGTGAACCCGTGGAGAAGTTCGAACGCTTTCTAATAAAACAACCACTCGAGTGGATCGATTCAAGAAATTTTTTTTTTTTTTTTTCGTGAGCCCAAACATAAATTTTTAATGAAAATTGAATAAGTAAAGGCAAATGGGAGAAACCAAAAATAGATTATCAATGACAGGCCAAATTTATTATTCCAATATAAATGAATTTTTTGTAAGTTCACATTTTTTTTTCCCACATCATCCCTTGCGAAGTTCTTCTTTTTCAGGAAGTTAAAAAAAAGTATGAACGAGAATTTTTTAAAACATTTTTTAATTTAACCCGTTTTAATCCCAGTGACAGGAAATTCTGCAATTTTCAGTCGATAATTGGCTGTAATAAACAAAATTGGGGCAAAATTTTGTCGTTTTTGAGCTTAGCTTCTCTATAGGTAACATATGTAAAGTAGAACCTCGACAAATCAAATGTCAAGGGAAGAGCGAAATGCTTCGGTTTATAGAAGTCTTCGATCTATCGAGGTTAAGTAAAAAAAAAATTTTAAAAAATCTATAGTCATTTATTGACCTACCACTCACTAAGATTTGTGGGGGCCTATGTGTTCATTTCTTAATTTTTTTTTTTTTCTGAAATCGACTTGAAAAATCATGATTCGAAAAGATACGTTGAAATTTTGAAAAAAAAAACAACAAAACTTTCCGTCTGTATATTTGTGGCCAGTTTTGTGCAGCTAACTCCTCCGAAACGGCAAAATAGCAGAACCGAATAAAAATTACACATACTTAGAGAGTACCTTAAATTGTGCCTTAGCATATTTTTTATGTCAATTGGGTAAGCTTTGTAAAGAGATTAGTTTCTTTCTAAAAATGAAGAAATGGCAGAAGCATTCATTTCATCGACATATCACATGCCATATGTTGCCATCAGGAAACGTTACTTGCTCACTTATTTTTCAAACCCGCTTAATCCTTAGCCACGGGGGCTCCAGCCCTATGGAGGATATCCAGTGCTCACAGTCCCCCACTATCAGGTGCATGTCCTCAGTAGTAATTCCCAAGTGACGCAACTCAGATTTTCCATGTAGTCTAGCCACCTGGTTCTAGGCCGACCCTGTGGTCTTTTATCCACTGGTTTGAAGAATAGGAAGAACAGTTTGCGGCATCAGTATCACGTGGCCATACAAACGCAACTGAGACCTCTCAATGTGGACAAATAGCTGCTCAACATCTAAAGACTCCCTCACTGTGCTGCTGTGCACTCTATCTAGTAGGGTAATACCTGCCACACCTCACAGGAGTCTCATTTCAGCTGCTTGCACTCGCGATCGAACTCTTTCGGTCATTTCCCAAGACTCATGATCATAGATGAGAATGGGGACAAAGATAGATTTGAAAAGGGAGAGCTTGGCTTTGTTTCCCAGCTCGCGTTTCGTTACCACGGATTGCTACGGCTTGTGTCTGACCAGCTTGCTGCACCGATTCAAGGTTGCTAAACCCGCAACTCTGACACAACTGGACAATTTGACCCAAACTTCATAGTAATGTAGATCTTGCCTAGAGGAATCTGCGTACCGAATTTCACTCCTTTACATATCTATATCAAGCGATCCCACTTTAGTGGAAGGGAGAACAACATCTTTGCTTACAGGCACAATAAGGTCGTTTCGTTACTGTGTGCGATTTGAAGCAGACGTGAGTATTCGTTCGTCGCAATGTCGCAATTCGAACAGCGTGCGATCATCAAATTCCTGTGCAAATTGGGAAAATATGCTTCAGAGTCGTTATCGGCCTTTCGGAGGAAACGGTGCGACAAGTGGCAGGGACAGTGGTTTCTGGTAATCGTTATTTCTCTTGAATGCAGTGCGAACAGAAAGTGCTTGATTATAGCTAATCACGATTTACTAATCGTGGTCACTTAACCGTGATTAAGGTGCAGTGCGAAAATAGCATTAACCGTGATTACTTAACCATGATTAAGGCGTAGTGCAAAGATAGCTACTGACTGCCGATCATTTCCAATCATTTCTTCAATGCGTATCATGTTGATTTCTGTCGTTGAAGACTTGAATTATTTCTGTCGCTTGCTGTCCTATTGCGGTTTTCCACATCCTTTCTGCTCGATTGAAAAGAGTGGCACCATTTCGCTAAATGTTGTCTGCTCATTGCTTCTTCACCATAACTTCCACGATTTGACTGTGAATTTCAAATGCAGACACATTCTTTACTCATAAGAAACGAATCACGGGTCTCACCTCCAAGCAAGACCACTTTTCTAAGTGTCTTGGCATTTCAATCGCTCTGAGCGTCTGCGAACTGACACTACCTACCCGCACAACCACTGTAAGACAACTAGCGCCATCTGTCTCCACTCTGGCGGGAAAAAATTATTTCTTTTTCTCCAGGAAATAACTTATTATAATCTTTTTGTGTAATTAAACTGATATTTATAAATTAAAATTTCCAATTTCTCAAAATATTGATTAATCTGAATTTCTTCAAAACAACCCACATGTCATAGAATTTTCAAATAAGCAATCTAAAAATCCATTTTTGTTTTAAAATAGTATTTCTTTAATAACGACATAACAATAAAGTTATTTTTCAATTTTAAAGTTATTTCAGTATAAATAAAAAATTTAATCTACAAGCTTTACCACTTAAGCTTCATTAACATTCCATATATAGCTGCAGATTTTTTCTTTTTTTTCGTCTTATCGTCTTTTTATCTTCTGCTACAGTATTCTTTTCAACAACGGGAGCTTTATTTGCCTCGAGTTTCCCACATTTCAAGATTAAAAAAAAATATAAGCCGAAGTTATTTGGAATGTATGTTCTGAAAAAAACACAACTCACACATTTTGCTTTTAACTTATAAGTAAAATAGTTATTTGTATAATCTATAATTTGTTTTATATTTAAAAAGTTATTTTTTTACGCATCCAAAATGTTGTCATGTACAAACGCAAAGAACATCTTAAAAACAATAAAAATTATCATGCAAAGTTATTAAAGTATTTTTAACATACAAAATCAATTTACAAATTAGAGCAGCTGATATTTGTTTATACTTTGTCCAATGGCGAGTCACGCTCTTTTCACGAAAACTTTTCTCGATTCAATAAGTTAAAAAAAAAATTGAATTTAAATAATAAAAAAAAATGAAAAGCTTTTGCACCACATTGATCGAAAACACTGTGCGCGCAAATTAGAAGAACATCTGTCATCGATTTTTCGACGTTAAATTAAACTCTAATAGAGTCGATGGCAATTTAAATTGAAAAGATGACATGTTTGTTTAGAGCGATTATTTAAATGATAGTTAAGCAAGTTGAAAATTGCTTTATTCGAGAATTAATTTTATTTTTAATTAATGATTATATCACTAAAGAGGAAATTGTTCTCTCCCATTTCCCTTTTAATCATTTCCTTTCTCACTCCAGTTCAATCCGCGCATTTGTTTTGTGGGATCAAGCTTAAAAATGGTAGAATTGAATTAAATAAAAACATTATTTCATCTGAAAAACAAGGAAAAACCTAATTCACATATTTTTATGATGGAAGACGCTATTAAACTCAAAAAAAATTTTAACTCCATAAAAAATATTCCCAGTTTCAGTTGCTTTAAAAACTTTTTTTTTTTTTTTTTTTGGTGTTTTTTTTTTTTTTTCTAATTTTGCTACAATTTTTACAAGTTTAGAATCAAATCTTTGAAAGCTCATTTTTGTGGCTAGTGTGGTTGTTTCTCTCTAACCATGAACTTCATTTATATTTGGGTTAAATTATCTTGCGTTCCCAATTAAATTTCCGGTTTCAATTGCCACACGTCGTTATAAAGGAAATTTAACAATGAAGACTGTCAACTTAATTAAACAGAAATAGAGGAATATATTATATTCACAGTTAACGTAATAAAAATTCTCCTTTATAATGATAATAAAAAAAGTTAAATAAAAAGAAGTAAATTGTGGCGTCCATCATGGGGTCATCAATGATGTTCACCAAAAAAATCCCAGATCCGTATTAAAATTGCAAAAATTCAACAATTACACTGTTTTACCAAAAAAAAAAAAGCTTTATTCTAGTTTGATTATCTTGCTTGGATATAGAGCATTAATTTGCAACCAATTGTTTAATCCAAATTCTTTTAGTGTTACAATCAAAATTAAAAGGTTATATCTAAGTTCTCTCTCTTTAGGGGACGACATAAACTTAATACACGTGGAGACTCAATCGAGACTTTGCCATTAAAGGCCCCATACCATTGATACTATAGTTCAATTAAAACTGTACTGCATTAGCATTGTACTGTCCCGGGTAAATACAGGGTGATTATAAAGTCACTATACATTTTGGTGAAAACTCCGTTTTATTGCAGCAATTGCAGTATGCATCAACCAGGATACATTCTTAGTAAATTTCAACGTGTCCCCCTTGCACATCCCGGCACAGCTCCCAGCGTTCCACCGTGGCCCAGAAAACATTGAGCAACATTGCGGTGTAATGTCCTCCACCGCGGCTGTAATCCGTTGTTTCAGCTGTGCAATGGTGCGTAATCCTGACCTGGTACACCTTGGACTTGATAAAACCCCACGCAAAAAAATCCATGGGGGTCAAATCTGGGGACTATGGAGCCCATAGTCTTGGCAAGCCCTGACCAATCCATCTGCCTGGGAATCCGCGATTCAGGTAGTCCCAACGATGTTGGCCAAATGGGGTAGTACCCCATCCTGTTGGAACACAACGGTATCTTAAATCCTTCATCTCGCAACTGTGGCTCCAGGAATTGCTCCAATATGTCGAGGTACACGGTACCATTGATAGTCCCCTGGGCAAACACGAAGGGCCCATAGACCTTTGACTGTGTAACTCCCATCCACACATTCACTTTGGATGTGTTTGGGTGTGCAAATAAATGAAATTCGTTAATGATTTCACCAAAATGTATAGTGACTTTATAATCACCCTGTATTATCAGTCTCTCAACTCGGTTATACTGTGTTACAATTTACCCTTTGAGGGCTCCGCAATTATTTGATTGCCACATGACCCCCTTCCCATTTAAGAAAATGAACTGTGACCCAAAAAAAAAAGCGAATTTCCAAGATGGTGGCCAAACTATCCTTTTCCTTGCTAGCATGGTCGCATCGTTCATCTTACACACCATTTCCGAAATACGAGGTGCATTCAAGTTCTAAGGCCTCCGATTTTTTTTCTCCGGATTGGAAAGAGATAGAAACATGCGCATTGTTTTAAAATGAGGCCGCGTTCATTGTCAATACATCCCAGAGATGGCAGCACCGTATGGCAGATGGAATTTTACCGCCAGCGGCGAGAATGAGAACTGTTTTAGATACTTAAAATGGCGACGTTTTCCTTACTTGAACAGCGTGCAATCATTCGTTTTCTGAATTTGCGTGGTGTGAAACCAATTGAAATTCATCGACAGTTGAAGGAGACATGTGGTGATGGAGTTATGGATGTGTCGAAAGTGCGTTCTTGGGTGCGACAGTTTAATGAAGGCAGAACATCGTGTGACAACAAACCGAAACAACCTCGGGCTCGCACAAGCCGGTCTGACGACATGATCGAGAAAGTGGAGAGAATTGTTTTGGGGGATCGCCGAATGACTGTTGAACAGATCGCCTCCAGAGTTGGCATTTGTGTGGGTTCTGTGCACACAATCCTGCATGACGACCTGAAAATGCGAAAAGTGTCATCCAGGTGGGTGCCACGAATGCTGACGGACGACCACAAGGCTGCCCGTGTGGCATGTTGCCAAGCAATGTTGATGAGCAACGACAGCATGAATGGGACTTTCTTTTCGTCGGTTGTGACAATGGATGAGACGTGGATACCATTTTTCAATCCAGAAACAAAGCGCCAGTCAGCTCAATGGAAGCACACAGATTCACCGCCACCAAAAAAATTTCGGGTAACTGCCAGTGCTGAAAAAATGATGGTGTCCATGTTCTGGGACAGCGAGGGCGTAATCCTTACCCATTGCGTTCCAAAGGGCACCACGGTAACAGGTGCATCCTACGAAAATGTTTTGAAGAACAAATTCCTTCCTGCACTGCAACAAAAACATCCGGGAAGGGCTGCGCGTGTGCTGTTTCACCAAGACAACGCACCCGCACATCGAGCTAATGTTACGCAACAGTTTCTTCGTGATAACAACTTTCAAGTGATTCCTCGTGCTCCCTACTCACCTGATCTGGCTCCTAGTGACTTTTGGCTTTTTCCAACAATGAAAGACACTCTCCGTGGCCGCACATTCACCAGCCGTGCTGCTATTGCCTCAGCGATTTTCCAGTGGTCAAAACAGACTCCTAAAGAAGCCTTCGCCGCTGCCATGGAATCATGGCGTCAGCGTTGTGAAAAATGTGTACGTCTGCAGGGCGATTACGTCGAGAAGTAACGCCAGTTTCATCGATTTCGGGTGAGTAGTTAATTAGAAAAAAAATCGGAGGCCTTAGAACTTGAATGCACCTCGTACAGCTATGTCCGGTGACTGTTGACTCATCCTGTCGAAGACAAAACAAACAATGAAATTATTTTGATTGTTACGATTTCTTCAATATCTTCCCGGATCTCAACTGTATAGAGAAAGTTTGGACATGTTATTCCAAATCATCTTCATCAAATCTGCTAAGAGAACTAAGGGAATGGCTGGTGAATGCCTTGTCTTCCATTGACTTACAAGTGCTTCAACACCTTATTGATTATATGCCAATTCGCATACATGGTGTAATCGCCTCGTTCTGGCCGAAATGCAACGTCTTTGACTAATGAAAACATCGACGAAATGAAGGAATTGTTATTGAAAATCGTCAATTGTCATGGAAAAGCGCTCTTTGAGAAATTGAGAATTGTTTTTCCACAAAATATTCTCTGGGATAGACCAGATGTGTGGATGAACAGTTCTTGGATTTTCAACCACGATAATCCGCTGTCTCACATATCGAATCTTGTAAGATATGGTCCTGTATGATATTTCCTGTTCCTCTAGATCAAATGACCATTCGTGAGTTGCCAATGAAACAAAATTTGCAGAAAGTGCTGAAGGCTATACTGGAGAGTGCCTATAAGAAGTGTATCGCATCAAATGATGATTAGGCTAAATTTTGATGATTACGCTAATATTTTGTGTTTTATCGAACAATTCCCGGTATTTTTTTCACGAGAGGTAATTCATTGGCCCGTGTGCGTTTATTGCAAAAAAATGTTTCGCTGCGATAGTTTCCAACGCCTTTTTATAAAGTTTGACAAGTATTTCTAATTATAGCATATATGCGCTCTTTTCGAGGTGATATTTAGGCGTGCTGATGTTAATGCCTAAAACCTTTAAATACTCAATTGAACTATGAATAAAAGAAAATGTTTGGGACAAAAACTCATTTTTAGAGTAGGTTTAGGATTCGCTAAAAGTATAAGTTTCTGTTTAAACAAACAAAATATTATCTTTAAAAACGTACAACTTTTTAAAATCATCATCTGCAGCATTGATGTACACCTTTCTGGCCAATATTCCCCATAAAGTTTTTCTGTGGGGTTCATGTCAGCACATTCCAGCACTTCAATGTCCCATTCAGTAAAAAACTGTTTGGTCTCATGAGCAGTATGGATGTTTGCATTGTCTTGTTGAAATAGCCAATTTGATCCAGCAATAAGTGGTGCCACTGGCAGCAAATGTTTCATCAGAGTTCCCACATATCTGGTGGCATTTTGTTTACCTTTCAAGATGTGGTCTTGCCACTTGCAGAAAATGCTGCCCAGATCATAAGAGAGGAGCCCCAAAACCAAACTGACGACTGAAGAGGTTTTGGGGCTCCTTTCTTAGATCATGCCAGTAGTATTTGAGCCCATCAGGGCCATCCAAGTTAAATTTTTTTCGTCACTAAATATGACAGAATTCCAATTTCTTCCCATGTTGTTTACAGCAAACTATCTTCTTGCTTCTACATGTTTGGGGTTCAGTGGTGGTTTTGTTGAAATCTTCTTCCATTGTTAAAGTGGAGTTAATTTTAACAAACGTTGCACAGTTCGTACACTCATATCCAAATGGGTGGAAGCAAGGGCACTTTTTGCAGAGCATCCAGACTTCGAAACGGTTCTTATAATTCTGGACCTCTCATGGTTTGACAATTTTTGGGGCCTACCTCTTGGATTTTTCTTCCCATATTCTTCAGGATTCTTCAGAAAGTTGTAGATAGCACCCTTTGATCGTGTTATTTGCTTTGCAATATCAATTGGCTTAACATGTTGAGATTTTAATAGTAAAATTTTTTTTATCTCACTCTCAGACAGTTTTTTTTTTTACCTCTAGGAGCCATGTTCAATTATTGTGTCCATGTAAATTAATCGACATGGGGACACAATCCATTAATATGTCAAAGGGGATGGTTCAGATTTATTTTAATTAATTTATTTATTACTTTTTTGCAAAATTCCCCAAAGTTTTGTCACACCTGTTTTTAAGTTAATTTTGAGTTTGTTTGTTTATTTTAAAAGTAATTAGTATTAAAACATCAACAAGTTTGTTTTTGATTCTATTCATAATAATGCAAATAATAAATAAAATTGTTAAAATTGAACAATTAGTTATTTTGTTACAGACAAAACAAGAGATTCCATAAAGTTTTGTCATGCACTGTATGAGAGCTTTATGGCGCTTTTGGAGAGGTGTCTGGTGACGAATGGCCAGATACTGTAACATACCAATTCATAAAATGCTTGCAGAAGCTCATCAACAAGTTCTGCATAGTTGGGTTCCTTGTTCTTTCCCAAGAACCCGTGCGCTACAGACCTTTCCAGACTGTTAGTTCCACTGGGTTCAGTCCGTTATCAGCCATTAGCTTACTTTAGTTTCTGTTACAGATGCTGGAATCCCGCGCCTGCCTGTCCATTGCCTTTAGAAAGTTTTTCATTAAACCAAGTTTGGTATGAAGTGGAGGCAGCGGGATTTTCTCAATTTCGACTAGATGTTTATTTTCTACATTAATTTGCCCAGAAGTGTCAAATTTTGGCGATATATCCAGTACTTTGTGCTGTAGTGGAAATCTTTTGCCCGGCTATCCCAGTCACAAAAGAAACCGCAGAACTTGATCTACCTGGTTTGCATGCCTAAATGAAGTCCAATCTCCACAAATGCACCATCTGTACTGGCCAATATCGAGCTTCGATTCGCTTTATCTCAAAAACTGTGCGTGCTAGAGAAATTTCAAAATTATATTTGTAAATCAAGAAAAGTACTACCAAAATCGCCCGTGAACAAGAAAAATGTTAAATTTTGTTGGCCAGAAGGAGTCAAGTAATATGACCAATAATTAACCTTTTCCCAGCGAGCTATTTTTTTGAGAAAATGATTCTTCTTACAGGGGGATAGAAAATATTTTTTTAAAAATTCAATAACTGATATACTGCTTTAAAATTTTTAATTTGTGATCTTGAATATAATTGCTTTTGAATAGTAATTTTTTTGATCGATAAAAAGTAATGGGTTTTTTTTAAACAATACATTAAAATGTATAATAAAATTTTCTTTTTGAAAAACTTGGTTTAAATCCTTTTTTAAAAAATTACAAATGTAATAATTTCGTATGTGAAAAAAGCCAAAATTTAAAGAAAAATCTTATCTAAATAAAGCAAAAAAAAATTTTTTAATATCTCTATTTGTTTATTTTTAACGATTATTTATATAACTGAATGTGGAATATTTTTACTTTTATTTTTCAAATACCTACGTAATTTGTTGTTAATTGGGTCACACCTGCAAGATAATAGCCAGAAAATCTCATAATAGGATTTTAATCTCTTTCTTTGATAAAGCATAGATGTGGCCTTATCTAACTTCCTCATATTCTGAGAAGTGATCAATCTCAAATGACGTCATCAAGAAACGATCCTGATAGCAATGTTTTTAATTTTTTTGAAATAACTTATGAATAAAATGTAATTTACGAAATGAAAAAATTTAAAACATAAATAAAAGGTATCATTTTAATATAATTCAATCATTAAATGGTTTAGTTGTGCCCTGGAAATTTTTAATAAATTCGTAATTTTAGATGTTGCTAAGTTTCTCCATACACAAGCTTTCTAAAATTTCAAATATTATTGATTATTAATAAATTTGGGGTATATAATTTTTTGGCAGTTAATTATAAAGCTTTCAAGAATTCAACAAAAGCAGTTTGAAGTTTTTATCGATAATAGAAAATTTCTTAAAAGCATTTTTTATAGTCATGATTTTAGCCCCCCCCCCCTCCTTTGACAACACCTGTGGAAAATCATTTTTTATTATATTTTCTCATTTAATTTTAAATTTTGAAGGGATATACAAGTAGTAATGTGCATCTGAAAAAAAATTAAAAAAAATTAACAATTTATCTGTAATAGAATTTCAGTTATATGCATTTAAATTTTGTAATGTGTTATATGGAATTGACATGGCTACAAGTGGCCTGATTAGGCCACCTCCGCTGGGAAAAGGTTAAGCTTAATAAGTTCTCCTTTGGACTGAAAAGTGACTTTCTTCATCATCATTGTTTGTATTATTTATTTATTTTACTTTTTAATTAATTATTAAGTGGCGGAAGAATGGAGCAGAATTGTTTTTACAATATATGTCTGTCCCCTAATAAATTCTGCTTTTTTGAGGTAGAAGGTTGAAATTCTGAATGTAGTTTACTATGGGCATGTCCACCTTCACTATTTAGTTTGATTTTGATTGGCCTACTAGGGTCGGAATTACGCGGGTGGGAGTTAGAGAGGACCAAGTGACCCATGTGGTATTTAAGTAAGTAAATGAGTGAAATTCGATATGCAGATTCCTCTAGGTAAAATCTACATTACAATGATGTTTGGGCCAAATCGTTCCAGTGGGATAGAAGTTGTGGGGTGGCATTCAATTGGTCTTTAGAACTATGGCAACATATGGCATGTGATATATCATTTGATCGAAAATGATGAGAAAGGAAAGAAGATTTTGATTTTTAAAAAAAATGGGAGATTAAAAAGTGCAGATGAAGGGGTAAAAATAGATGAACTCAGGGCTTCCGCTATTTTCCTTATCTTCCTCGGGAGGATTAATTTCTTGTTTACACATTAATGGAAGTTATTAAGTACCGAAAGGTGCTTTATGCTCTAAGTGTGAGGAAATGTGTCTGTCTGTAACTCTAACTCCTCCAAGGCTATGAAAGAATTTCAAAATGTTTTCGTCAGTCGATGAATATGGTTCATGGCACGAATCAATCACAAATATTATCTAAATCGGTTCATTGGCACGTGCACAAATGGTACCTTCATGACCCACGTAGCAATTTTCAATGGAAGAGATAGTAATATATCAAACAAATCGTAACGACGAGCGGTTATTAATTACTGTTTTCACCAATTGATAAATATGGTTCGGCGCATGAACCAATTTGAAGATAGTCGTAATCGATACAATGGCACATGCTCTAATGGTACCCTCACGACACCCTCAAACATTTTCACTGCTAAGATATGGCTTGTAATATATCAAACGACTCGGAACGACCTGTTATGGACGAATATAAAAGATTAATTACAGAATTCGAAGATGTTTCAAATAGTTTATGTGCCGGCGATTTGTTTAGCCTTTCGGTACTTAGTTATGTCATTCCTTAATGGCTTATTATTAATTTAATTCATTTAAGTATACTTATAAAATACGTCCAAAGTGTAATTATAAAATAATTGTAATTTAAAATTTTTATCGATTATAAGTTCTACTGTTTCTTGGAGTGATGAAGGTTTTGTGGGAGCGGAGTCAGAAAGTTGGACTTGAAGAAGATGCAGGAAATTAATTGAAATTTGATTGAACATGAAGATCTGGAAGGATTAGGTTCTTGATGAGTGATGTCTCGATATTTGAAGGAAGAAATTGGAGACTGAGAATATTGAGAACATCGCTCATCAACAACGTAATCCTTCCAGGTTCAATCAAGTTTGAAACAATTTCCTGCATCATCTTCAAGTCCAACTTTCTGATTCCGTTCCAAGAACTATTAGAACTTATTCTCGTCATTAGCTTTTAAAAAAAGAGAATTTTATGAATTGTTTTTTATTTTGTACATTAGACCATATGGAGAATTCCCATGCACTTTGCCCCTTTGCAAAGTTTTCGCGCCTTTTGGGTTTTGCGCGTTTTCGTTTCTTAACTGATTTTATTTATTATAAAAATGGAAGATTTATTAATTTATTTATATAATAAATATAAGTCATACATTGTTGAATTTAAATTAAATTTTTAATTTAAAAATTGCATAATGGCAATGTTTCTGCTTCTGCTACAGTTTATTCAAGAGTCCTTCCTCTATTTGCGCGTTTTATTGTTTGTGTTAGTCATCGTTTCCTTTTATTTCACGCTTTGATTTAATATGGTCATTAACTGCCTATAAATAAAGAAGTTTTTGTAATCTTTTTATATAACAACAACAACAACAATGATAAAAAAAAAATGGAAAAAAAAAAAAAAAAAAAAAGCGGTCATTGAAATATCCAATTCCGCGGAGGATATCGAGGTCGTCGTGAAGCAAAACGACATTTTCTTTCCGCGAAGAAACAATTGTCAATTGATAGAATTTAAAAATAAAATATTTTTCTTCTGGGAACTCGACTAGGACACCACCATTCGGGTATGGAATGACCCACCATATTAGTCACGTCTGCTTAAGAAGAGCAGCGACGACGCTTTTGCGCGCACGCTCCTCTTCCTCGGCGCCCCCCTCCTCCATGCTAATCTCTCTACTCGCTAATCAGACCGGGAATTGGAGCGCAAAACACCGACGCTCGAAGGTAGGCTGGCCGCGCTTGGAATATGCTGAAATTAAACGTCAAGATCGAAGTGTCCCTCCGTCCTAAAGGCTTGGCCGATTGAAGGGATGGTGAGTTGGATATTGCGATCGCTTCTTCTCCTCCTCCTTCCTCTTCTCTCTCTCTCTCTCTCACGTTTGCTACTCGCATTCGATGGCTTCGTCTGTTGTGCTGGGCAGCCATTGCTTCGTTTTAGGGCTAATGATTTACGATCGAAATTTGGGCGAAGCAAACATTTCTCCACACCGATCGACGTTTGTTTCATCATAGAACTCAAGTAATACCCATAGCTCATTTAGAAATTTAATATTTTTTCATTTCGTTTTTACTTGAAGCTCGCACTCGTAAACGAACCTCTTTACTACTACTACTCCTACTAACACAACCCAACATAACTCCACCTCCCCCTCAAGAAACCTCTAAAATATAAAACGCTTATATAAAAACAACCTAAAATGACACATTTCCTCCTCTTAAATTGATCGATCGTAGTGGAGGAAAAAAGCCCACTTGGAAAAAAATCGACCTGGCAAAGTTATGGATTGTTGTTCAAAAATCAATAACTGAGGAGAGGGAACAAAAATTATTATTCATTCATCATAAAGAGAATAAAACGTTTCGGTGTGTAGAGAATCAGAGCAGGATGTTCAAAGTTGAAGGTTAAAATTGATCCACTCGCCCGGAATGGTTCCACGCCACTCCCCCTAGTCTATTCCTACATACATTTCAGGCCATATATCTCTAAAGTAAGTATGATGATGATGATGACTCATGAAAAAATCCTACACCACAAATACTCGAGCATCAGCGATACACCGAGGTATTCCTCTGCTGATTCGTATTACTCTCATAGGTATAGGATCTCCCCCAATTGTTCTCACGGGCATGATATCGATGGATATTCAGTGATTCGTATGAACTGTATAAAAATATAATTTTATAGCATAAACATAAGGCGCATCCAGAAATTATAAAAAAACAACAATACAATAAACACATGATATTCGGCATTTATTTAAATGAATAGTAATGCCTAATGTTCAATTAGACAAAATTGAATGAAAAAACACAATCTGACCATTCACATGTCCAATAAACATACAGCAACTATGCTTATTGTGGTTTAATATCCAGTGAAGTTTCCGTTTTTTTGGATAACTTTAAAGATGCGCTCTGGCAAGGTTGTAACGAGGCTTTGGAGATAAGTCGCATCAAGTCCTTCCCATGCTTCTACTATGGCAGTCTTCAATTCCTGTGTGGTTGAATATTGCTAACCATTGGCATACCAGAGTGTGATAAGCATCCCCAAACATTCTCCATCGGGTTGAAATCTGGAGATAATGCATCCTGGAGACAGGAACACCATTGTTGAGAAATCACTCCCATGTGCTTTTAGCGTTATGTACGGGAGCATTGTCCTGCTGGAATAGCCAGTGGAGTCCTCCTATTTCTTCTGCAGAATCGAGCAAATAATCTTCTAACAGATCTTGATACTGTAAAATCCCGTTACAATGTACTCCAAGGGAACTGGAATTTTGTACGTTAATCTGAATTGTACGTTTTTCTGCTTGTGAATGGTGTACAGTATGGGCACAGAAAAACATAAGAATACATGAAGTGTGGTTTGGCTAATATGTTATAAGTTATTTCAAATAACCCCCCCCCCCTCCCCAGGGAAGTGATGGTCCTGGAGTCTTTCCTATAATGAAGTTTGTAAATGTAAATTTGTAAAATTATTGCAGTATTAAAAATCTTTACAATTTCTCTTACTGGTATAAGTTTAGGACCAATGGGGAGGGCTATAGCCCCCGTACTCAGCCCCTTAAATCCGCCACTGGTCCCAACTGAGTTGCATGTAGAGATTTCTGCATTTATATATGCTACACTAACCAACTAATGAAATGTGAACTTGGCTTAATTAGCCCATTGGTTTAAGTGATGACATATCGTTTCATTTTGATGCATTGCCATTTGCCACTTTCGCATGGGCTGTTTAAGGTATTGACCAATCAGAGCAAGACATTCAAACGATAAACTTTGTAATGAAGGGATAATTTATCTGAGGGAACGTAAAATTAGTTCGTTAATTCGAAGTATGTTAAAGTGAAACTGTTTAGCATTAAAACACCTAGATTTCGGCCGGGAATTTTAAATTTGTATGAGGGTTATTCGTAAAGTAAGGTCCGTTTTGCAAAAAAAAACAATACTATTTATATTTTCAAAATTTTTTCTTTACCAGATTCTATGTAACTATAAGTTTTTTTCCACGTAGTTTCCGAATTTATTTAAGTACTTGTCAGAGCGCTCAATGTATTTCTTTGAATGCAGGCTGCCGATGATCTCCTTTAGCTCCCGGAACTGGTGGTAGCCACTGGACGCAAGATCCACTTTACAGTCCGGACCTTGCGTCCAGTGGCTACCACCTGTTCCAGGATCTAAAGAAGATCATCGGCAGCCTGCGATGAACAAGTGAAAACTGCGTGACTTTCTTCAGCGGTAGCAGCTTCTATGAAGTGATCATGCGAAAGTACATTGAGCACTATAACAAGTGCTTAAATAACTTGGAAACCATGTGGAAAAATAGTTAAAGATACATAGAATCTGATAAAGAAAAAATTTTGAAAACATATATAGTAGTTTTGTTTTTATTGCAAAATGGACCTTACTTTACGAATAACCCTCATACGTTATTTTGAAATGTACGTTAAAGTGAGGTACATTTAACGGGATTTTACAAGCATTCATTTGCCCACTAATGAAGGCAATATTCCAGATACCACCCCATCCGAAAGCTCCCCATGCAATAACACCTTTACCTCCACTTTGACATTTTGAATAACACTGGACCTCTTTTCTAGGTCGTGCCAATAAAACTGCCATGCATCTGGACTGTCAAGATTGAATTTTTTTTCATTGTTCCAGATTACATTCTCCCACTTTTCATCCCATGACATCTTTTCTTTTGCCCAAAGAACCATTTTTCTTTATGGCAGTTTTTTAGAATAGGTTGCGACTTTTTCTTCTGGTACTGGAGGATGTTACTCTTATGAATAACAGTTGCAATTGCGGATGTGCATGTGGGAATGTCATCTCTTGATGCAAGTGTACTTAAAGACACTGAATTTTGGCTTATTTCTCAAATGATTGATTTTTTTTTGGCGGATGGTTAGTTTTTCAGGTCGTCCAGTTGACTTCTTTTGGCCATAATTTTCTCTTAATCTTAAGTAGTTATCCATCACTGAGTGTGAAAATCCCAGTATTGATGCAGTGAATCTTGCAGATTGTCCAGATTCTTGGAGATCAATAATGCGCCCCTTTTCCATGTCACTTAATCGGGTTCCTCGCAGCATTTTTGACTTTCAGTACATCAACTCAGCCTGAATAGTTGTAACTTGTTACCTTTACTTTTTTCAATTCATATGCTTTATGGAAATGTATACAAATGTGAAAGATTAAATGAGAGTCAATTAAAGGAAAAAGGTAAGTGGCTGTATATTTATTGGACATGTGAAATGGTATGATTTTGTTTTTTTTTATTGTTTATCATTTAGTAGTCATTCGGATTCTGTTTATTTTATTTGTCTGAGTGATTATTAGACATTACCTTTCATTTAATTAAATGTGCAGTATCATGTGTTTAGTGTATCGTTGTTTTTTATGAGTAATGTGTTTGGCTTTATAATTATTGGATGCACCTTATTAGGTTGGTGCATGGAAAATGGTGTTTTTTTAACATACTGAACTTTAAACATGGTTCTCAAACGCAAATTTTGAAGCGTGAAGTTTGCTGTATCTCCGCATGTTAGTATTCTTTTCATATCACTTTTGTTTGGTGTTCTTCAAGCGTCAAATGAAACATGGACAAACAACAAATTCGCACTTTTTTTCTTTAAGAGTTTAAATTAGGGTGAAAAGTAAAGAAGTAACTCACGATATTAACTAAGCATTAGGTGATGGAACCGTGAATGACTGGCTAGTTCAATTTTGGTTCAACAAATATCGTGCTAGTGATGAATCCCTCAAAGATGAGGACCTCGGGCTACTGTTGACAATGATGTCTTGCGAATAATTATTGAAGCTGATCCACATAAAACTTGAGAAGTTGCAGAAGAAATGGGCATCGGTCAGTGCTTGGATGCAGGAGAAGCTCCAAAATTGTTTCCAAAACCAGATCTGTGCCCGCAGAAGGTATAGTGACAGAGTAGGGTGGTCGGCAAGTGGAATCATCCACTACAGCTTCTTGAAACCAGGTGAAACAATAACAGCTGAAAGTACTGTCAAGAAATTTTACGAAATGCATGAACAATTGCGGCACCAAGTCCAGCATTGGTCAATCGAAAGGGACCAATTCTTCTGCATGATGATGCAAGACCACACATTGCCTAAGTGACTGTTAACAAACGAATTGGGTTATGAAGTTTTGCCTTACCCCACCTACTCACCCAACCTATCGCCTACTGATTACCAATTTTTAAGCATCTCGATAATTTTCTGAAGGGGAAGGTTTTTCAAAAAATTCGTTGATTCCAGAACTAATTTTATGTGACAAGGATACATAAATTTGCGTTGCATTGGCAGAAGTGTGTAGATTCCAAAGGTTTTGTTTTGATTGAAAATGTTTATTTATTGTTAAGATATTCGCTTTTACTTTTGACATATAGAAACGGCATTATCCATGCACCAACCTGATAGTTATGAGAGATCCTTGTATTGTGTAGTGAAAAATAAATGGACACTAAATATAATTTATTTTTTACTATATTTCATTACATCAGTTGGTGCAAAATTAATGGCCAACGTGTAGTGACTACTTTAAAATACAGTAACTCATTTCGAACAACAAGAGGAGTCGACCACTTTTTGCCAATGAGACACAAGCATATTTATTCCGGTAGCATAGAATTTTGGACTTTGGAGGCAACGAACTCGTTGAAGGCCGTTTTCGCACCATCAAGGTGTTTGAAAAAGTGGTAGTCAGTTGGAGAAAGATCAGGTGAGTATGCTGGATGATGAAGAGTTTCATAGCCAAGATCATTTAATTTGTATCAGGTGACCATTGCGACGTGTGACTGAGCGCAATGAGACTTTTCAGATTGACTAATGCTGGTCATTGTTGTTGAAGTTTCTGGTGCATGTCAACGATTTGCTGAATGTATGATCGGGCAGTACATCGTCCCTCCGCAAGTTGGCATTCCACAAGTCAGGAAATTCCAAAGTCTGCAATGTTTTCCTGAAAGCCAAGATGGTGGACAGTGACTTCTGGTCGGGGAATTTTGCCCACGAAAACTAAATCGATAATGATTAAGACAATTAAAATATTCTAAATCAAGTCAGGAAAATCCACAAGATGGCAAGTCCCTGGAACCGAGGTTGACAACTTGTAGAGGGATACCTGTAATGGTTTCGCCCTGGTTCAGGAAGCTGTGATGAACGAATTCACCAAACAGTAATCATAGTCTTCTTTTGGTGCAACTTGGACACCCACTTATTGAGCTCTTTCACCTTTCCAATTTGCTTCAAGTGGCTAACAACTCTAGAATGGTCTGCCTTGAGCTCTTTGGCAACTTCTCGTGTGGATTTACGTGGGTCAGCTTCAATTAATGGTTTTCGTCAACTTTCAATGGACATCTGCGTATTGCCACCACGGAATTTTCCGAATCATCCACGCATTGTATTTTGAGAAGTTGTCCCGTCCCCCCACGCTTTGATGACATTTCAAGTTGCTTCAGCAGTATTTTGGCCAATTTTGAAGTCGTGTAATAAATGATGCGAATTTCTTGTATAGACAGCATTTGCAAAATTGATCTAATCTTTCATGACGTAAAGGGTTTGAACAAATTTTTAGCATCAGTTTAAGGAGAAGTCAAACTACAGCTGTATTAGTCGAGAAGTAATTTGCATACTGACTCTCCTACATCTACATAATGCAATCGGCCATTAATTTTGCACCAAACTAATACAATACATTTTTTATTATTCATCAAATGATGTGATGGAATAATTTTACTGTTTTTTTGTTTTTTTTTATTTTGCATTGTACGAGGGCGTTTTGAAAACAATTTGCGAGATACTGACCTGAGTTATGCATTTGATATGAGGTGTATTCAATAAGTAACAGGCCGAACGCAATGAGGATTAAACAAATGAATTTATTTCAAAAATATTGACTTTGGTACCAGGTGCGAAATACCCTTCTCGTAGAAAGACTTGGGTTGTTGTTTGAACCAATTCCGAGCTGCCTCTTGCACTTTCCCGTCCGTATGAAATCTGCGTCACTACTGCGGATTGACTTTGATTTGTTGGGTGGTGGTGATCCTGGGTGTTTCCGTTGCAGACTTCGGCGCTTGGATTCGGGTTCTTAAAAGTGGCATACAATTAGTCATTTAATATGAATTGTTTTTTTAAAATACGAAAAGATAATATGATTAAAATGAAGAAATTTATACCAAAAATGAGATATTCATTGAAAAAAATTCTTTATTGCAACTAATTCTGATTGGTTCTTATTCAAAATGAGAAAGGAGACACAGATTTGTCATCGGGAGTTCTCTGATTGGTTCTCATTTTCATTCGCTACCGAACATAATCCGTTCCAAGACTATGTTCGTTACCCGAATTGTTTGTTAACCGATCATTGATTTACCATTGATTAATTCATTCTGGAGACCCCCCCCCCCAAAAAAAATAGAAACTTATATAATTTCTTACTATGTTCGTTCATATGTAATAACAATAACACAAACATAAACAGTCTTGCATCAGTTATGTTGTTTTTTTGTTTTTTTTTTGCGGGGCATAAAGAATCTCTCCAATGTGGATTGCTTTTACAACTGATTCAGCTGGCACTTGTATCATATCTCTGTGTATATTAGATACAAAAATAACATTGGGAAAATTACTTTTCACCTAATGATTCTGGTTATGTATACAACTGTCAAAGGCTCGTTCCAGAAACCGTTCATAGAGTAACAGAAAAGTGTTCGTTAACCAATCACCCACTGTGTAACCGATCTATTCACTGCATTTTGATTTCCCTGTTTCACGTTACATTTCATTGTTTCATTACATTATTGACATGACTGCATCACAAAAGAGGTAACACAATCATCTATGCGAAAGTTTTTGTCTGAAATAAATGAATGATGATAATGTTTAACAATCTGGTGTGAGGCTTGATTCATAAATACTGCACCATCGACGTTTCCTTTCATTATCGGACAAGGAACCAAATTTTTGGTCCCCTGAGATTCATATTAATGACGTTCTATTGTATATAATTGTTTCAAGAAGCCACATCAGACTTTGCCAAATCTGCTTTCTTCAAGGTCAATTTAAGTGTGGTTTCCACTGGCGGAAAACAAGAGAGCAGAAACCAGGGCATAATTTTTTCTGTTCCTTTACATGCTGCTCCTGGAGGTGTCTTGCATGATAGAAACTCAAATGGACGAGACAGCAGAAGTCTGCTACCCAAGCGCCATCCTTTGCTTAACACAAATGCACTGCACCGAAGCCGTTGATTAATTTAAACAGGTGGCTTTGACTGCACATGGTGCAGTTTGTTCATTCCTCATCAATCATCATATCGAACTTTTGTATTTAATTGTTGTTTATTCAATTGTATTAACAAGTATATATATCGCACCTCTTCAATTAGTGTTTCCACATCAGTTTTCTTTCTCTGCCTCCTCACCTTCATGAGCTGAGTGTCCGACATTTTTATTTTGTGAGAGAGAAGACGTCACTGCAGTGAACTTTTTGCTCTGCTTCTGCTACAAAAGTTGAACTCAACCCAACTCCAAAAAGCAGAAATTTTCATTTGGGCAGAAGAGACGAA
This sequence comes from Rhysida immarginata, assembly GCA_023313115.1. NCBI lineage: Eukaryota > Metazoa > Arthropoda > Chilopoda > Scolopendromorpha > Scolopendridae > Rhysida > Rhysida immarginata. The sequence continues at coordinate 1,670,229 of JAHWFO010011261.1, forward strand.
AGCAGGAAGTGACATCATAAAATTTTTTTGCTTTGTGGTTTCTGCCGTTGTTTTTACGCATGTGGGAACCATGCTTTACTGACAGTATCCAGAATATGTAATCTCTCGTCCAGCTTGAGATCATTGTGTTTTCTCTTCTACAATGTAGCCATGATAATTAGATGAATATGAAAACAAGGATGCTTAATGCTAGTGGGCGATTACGTTTGTGAATAGTAAACACTGAGAACCAATCGGAATGCGTGATCATCCAATAAACTGTGCTTCGTTTTTTTGTGTTTAATGGAACCAATCAGAGTTACAGGATGGTGTGCTTAGATAACCGCATGACTAATGAAAAAATTTTTTCACAAATTATTTTTCAATAAATATCTCACATGGTTCACTTTACTGGAATGAATCTTGTAATTTTAGAGACAAAAAGTATATATTATCCAGGATTTGAGAAAAAATATATTAAAAAGTGGATTATATAGAAATAGGTTTCGAAGGGAAAATGTATATAAAGCAGGATTACATATTAAGCGGTTATATATTAACGAAATTAGATTCCTTTTCAAATGCAATACATTTTTTATTATTGATTAAGAGAAACTGCCAGTTTCACCTTTTGTACCCACGTTCCACAGTTGGATCTAGAAAGCTGCTCTTTTAACGTAAAGATGCTGCTTGCAATGATATGATGTGCAACAATGAGAAGATAAAACAAACAATCGATTAGGTTACAACAATTATAAAGAGAGCTACATTAAGACAGCCCATAAAATGCGCGATTACCGACAATCCTAGAAAAGAGAGATCGCCACGATGTTTGAATTGGCAAGAAAAAAACGATTTCCCTAATCACATAATGTAATTGATTTTTAACGAGACCAAATTTCATAAGATGCAGCAGGGTAGACTATGCTGATAAGAAGAAGGGCTTCGTGACTTTCAATTTTAGTGGCCCATCGATAAATAAGATTATGATTGTTTTTTGGAGTTATGGACTTGTCATTGTATTCCGTACAATGAACAACAGCAAGCATATGGTAAATGATAAGAAGCCGAATGATGAAGAGGATGTTTTCAAGAGTTGCGTAGTATACAAGTTAATCTACCTGGATTGCAGGTCATATTATATGGGAACCACTAGATGCTCTTTTTCTGAATGTTTCAAAGAACTAGACAATTGTGGACCAATAGCGTTGGTTTTTGCAAACCATTTGATTAGGCCCCAGATAGTACTGATCAATGAAACCATGACAGTTTTGAACAAGACCAAAAACCCAGGAAAGGTACTTTTCTACGAAGTGCTGGAGGTAAGAAATTGCCACCTAGAAGAGCCGTTCAAGAAAACTTTGTAGCTGCAAGCCTGGGGTGCATCTGGAAGATGTAGGGAGGCCCCATCAGTTACTGTCAAGATAGCGAACACACAGCACAAAGCCTTTTTGTGGCCACCTCGATCCCCAGACTGTTTATGACTTCTTCTTGTGGGGATAAGTAAAAGACCGCGTTTTTGTACCCCCTTTCCGGCAAATCAGGAGGAGCTAAAAACTCGAATAACAGCTGCCGTTCGTGAAGGGACTCCAGTTATGCTTCAGCAGGTATGGGAGGAATTTGATTAGCGGCTAGATGTGTGCTGTGCAGCAGGAGGAGGACACATCGAACATTTACAAACAAAACTTAAGATTATTACAAACATTTCTGTGTCGCCCATCTTCATTTTTTAAAATTGTATAGATTTTTGAAATGTGATGAACCTTTCTGTTACACCCTGCACTCTAAAATTTTTGATAATTGAAGGATTGGGTTAGGGGGTTATGTATTGTATGCCATGGGTGTGTAGTGTAGAAGAGAATTATTGATTGTATTCCATCTCCTTAAGCTGGGTACATACAGACCAGGCCAACGAAAGGGTTATAGTTCTGTGTGGATGGACTAACAAATGCCAGTGAAGCTGCCTACAATCCATAGTGCAGTGGTATCATCAAGTCAGATGTGATTTGGACAGGCGCCGAAGGCAAAGAACAAGCGATCAGTTTGAACGAGCGAACGTATAGTGTAGATGTAAGATTGCAGATGATTTAAGTCTACAGTGAAGAGATGTTTTTATTAATTAATTTATACTGTTTTTCGACTATTAAGTCGGCCATCATTTTACTTCCACTTTTAAAACAAGTTGTTTTCCACCATCTCCTTTTTCGTTTCAATTTTGTTGCTATTTTGTTGAGATATAAGAACATAGAACTCACAATTATAATTTTTTCATTGCCGTCCATCGCGCATAGAAAAGATGGAGAAATGAAATCAGATTCATACCCAGTGAACATTTGAATACACTAATATTTGCATATAGACGTATTTCCGATTGCCAATGAACATGCGATAGCCATTGCCTAATCTTGTTCGTTCCCACTTGTTGGCCTTGTGTGTACCCAGCATCATAATCGTTGTAACCTCATCTATTTTTGTTTAATCATTTCACTGTTATGCATCCATTGGTTAACCTCAAATTCATGAAAGCATTTTTTTATATTGCAACTTGAAGAAGCTGGTACAAAAGACAAAACTGGTTGTTTCTTGTAATCAATAATAAAAGATTAAATTTAAAGCGTCCATCTTTTTCAAAAACATAATGACTATGTACCTAAAATGTGCATCTTTTATTCCGAAAAGATAAATAAATTATTTGTTAATATATATTGCATGCGTATATTACAATAATCATTCGTTTGTTTTTTAAACAGGAAAAAATTATGCGGTTAGAAATTGGACATCAATCTGATGCTTGCATGGTTGGCAATGCTAAAAGGTAATATACATTGAAGGCATTTTAGGACTAGATCAAGCTCAAAAAATGAAAACGTAATGTTGTGCATGAAAATAGAAAATTTTATTTATTAAATCAAAGCTGTTTTAAAATATCCTTTTTAATTCTCTTATTATTCATAAATTAATATACAGTCGAACCTCGATACAAGGATACCTGATAAAAGGATAATCCACTTATAAGGATACAGAGTATATAATCCCGTTTTAATGTACCTATCCTTTGTAACTCCGGATAAAAGGATACTCCGCTTATATTTTCTTCCGGTCCCGAGGATATCCTTATAGCGAGGTTCGACTGTATATGATAAAAAAATTTTCCGGTGTCTCCGTTAATATCTCGCATCTAGAAATAAAATATAATTTTTAAGGTAAGCTGGAGCAAGTGCTAAACCAACTCTTCGCAGTTTGTTTTTTTTTAAACTATTTCTACTTATGAACGGGTAAATTTGGTTGGCAACAACATTCAAAAAATAAAGGTTGTGTTCTGACATTCAATGCTTGTTCTGTGGAGATCAGTGGACCTAAGGTTTGCCACAAAATCATCCACCATCATGATCGATCTTCTACTAGAGGGTCCATGAACTGTCTTACTTACAGTAAAACTTACCGTATATACATGTACTCGCATATAAGTCGAGACTTTTTTTTTTTCAAATAATTACTTTTAAAACTTAAGTTTGACTTATTCATGGGTCACAGTTGAAATAAAACAAAGGAAGTGATGAAGTCAAATTCACTACTTATTCCTTTAAGGGCATAGATATCAATAAAGTTCTCATTTAGAGGTCATTTGTGGGGAAAAAAGTCGCGACTTATACACGAGTATATACGGTAGTTACTTATTTTACACAACTAATACTCTCAATATTACTCGCATATGTTTCTTATACAGTCGTCCCTCCGCAAGTCGGCATTCCACAAGTCGGCAATATTTTCCGAGAAAGCCACGGTGGCGGACAACAACTTCCGGTTTTGGATTTTTGCCAACAAAAATAAATCAGTGATGATTATTACGATTAAACTATTCAAAATTAATTTTATAGTTCCCCTAATGCATACAATCTGTTTTGCAGGACTATGAAAGTTAATTATTGAAATTAATATAAATAAGCTGGCTTTCTTTGAGGTGGTTATTTTCCACGAAATTTGAAATGGTGACCGATTATGCAGGCATCCATCCCTGCAAAAGCGATTACATTTTTCCTTAAAAAATTAAAATGCTGACGTGTGATTAAAATTGCCTTGAAAACGTATTATTACAGAGTGATTCGAAAATCCTTGAACTCCAAGTTTAAAACGTATTTGCTGCAAAACCATAAAAGATATCCAATTATTTCTGTGCAACGTGAGAGCACCATGTGACACGACGATTGCATGAGCACGGGCGAACAGTGACGTTCAGTCGGTCATGGTTCTCACGCAAGAACAGAGTCACATTCTTAGAAGTTTATTTTGCAGAGAAATTGTATCAACGTTGCATTCAGTGCTTTCAAAGGAAGTTTCCTGATGCTCCTATACTGTATCAGGGAAAACAACTGTGTATGATCTTGTACACCGGTTTCATGAGTTTCAGGCAGTGTGTATGATAAGCCTAAAAGTGCCTGACGGGCTTGATGACAACCCATGTTTCTGAAGAAAATTCAAGCTTCCCTGCAGCACACTCTTCAAGAGTTAGGGGCCTCGTATTCAGCCTGCTAGAGGGTTACTAAACATCTAAAGATACAGCCGTACAGAATTCGAGTAGTGCAAGAGCTTTGTTCTTTAGATTCGGAAAAGATAATGTTTTGAGATAATACTCGGGTATCTTTTATGGTTTTGCAGTAAATTTGTTTTAAGCTTAGAGTTCGTGAACTTTCGAATCGCCCTGTAGTTTTTATTAGGAACTTAGAAGCCTCAGTCTTTGCTGTCTAAGGGCTCTGAAAGATCTTAAATATTAAAGAATGAAAGAATGAATGGTAAGTATATAGATAAAGGTAAAGATTGGCTGACAGAAAATATAAAATATATTAAAGCTGAAGAAAAGTTTTCCACATACTGTGAAATGTTTTACAGTGAGCAACAGTCAACGTAGCCTATCACTTACAGTCTGCTCAATAAGAGTTGGACTTGGCATGTCCAATTCTAATTTCGATTGTTAGACTAGCTAATTTTACTGCAACATTTGAAATCGAAATTTAACTGGGCATGTGCAGTTCAATTTCGTTGAACACTTTATACTTGGACAGATGTTTCTATATTTATAACTGATTCTTTTATCTGGTATTTTGCCTAAAAGCAACAGTAATTTAATTTTGTTTTTTAGCATGCTTATAATTAATTGTTATACAGTTGAAATTAGTTATAACGACATTGGTTATAATGACCAGATTTTTCTCTTAAGTTTGATTGCTGTCTAAATGACAACAAAAAATATTGGTTATATTGACACTCCTACAATGGCGTAACTGTGCATAGAGGCAGACTTTTCAACTGAAATCATGATTCCCCATTAGATATAACGACTGATTTCCAGTGAAGGTGCTGGACGACGGGTATCTGTGGTAAAGATCTCCCTCGATACGCGCTTTTGAAGGTTTATTCTCAACTCCATACTGTCACTGATTCCATGTACTCCATTTTCGTTCCCTTTTATCAGTCAGTCAGTTTCAGTGTTCCAACTTGGCAGCTATTACGTGAATTGTTCCAATACAATTGAATTCAGTGGATTTTAGCAGATCTTTAGGTCTGTTTTAGCTGGGGAAAATTTTTGAGACTCGTCAAAGAAATCCTTAACTGTGGAAGAAATTTGACATTTGGAGTTTGGTGGCCAACATCGTGACAGCATGGCAGAGAATTGAATATATCTCTCTCTACAGTAACATAAGAAAAAGAAAACTATAGGATAAAATTATAAACGAGATTATCTCTTTTTTTCCACAACGAACTTGGAGATCCTTAAATATATATTTCATTTGCGTCCATTATCCAGTAAGGAATCTGACTGGGTTCCAACAAGTAGAAGGATAATAGACAGGTTCTTGTTTGGTAAGCCAATCACTGCATGGCATGTTTTTGGCACGTGACATAATCAAGTTGATCAGGACAGAATTGCTTATTAGTCTTCTGTCAAAATTCATGACTGACTCAACCTTCTTTTTGTTTGAGTGAAGGTCTGTGTTCGTTTCCGAAACTCAATTTTTTTTTTCTGAAATTGATTTTTTTTTTTTACTCAACATTTGAAACGATATGTTGAAATTTTGAAAAAAAAAAATTTCCGTCTGTACTTATGCGATCAATTTTGTGCAGCTAACTCCTCCGAAACGGCAAATAGCACAACCAAATGAAATTAATACAAATGGAACAAGCCAAATTTTTCTTCTTTGAATTGGTTTCATGACCTGGTGGTAGGCCTGTGAGAATGTACCATTCAGCCATTACAATTTATTTTGTATAGGGATGCTTTCGTAGGAGTCTAAGAGAAAGTTTTCCCTGATTGGGTTAATTAATTTGAATCTCGAAAATTAGAGAGTATGTCCAGAGTCAATAAAATGTTTGATGATGGCCGATCTGTTAGGTTGATCATATATATGAGAAGGGCTATGTGTTCTTTCTACCTAGAGCGAATGTCTCGTTTTGATTTTCCGTGGTAGGCCTTGCCACAAGTGTTGCAACTGATTTCATATATTCCCGATTTTAATTGGACCTTGTCCTTCAGATTGCTCAGTAAGTTTTTTTTAGAAAATCTGGGTTTTTAAGGGCCACTTCCAAATTAAAAATGGAAGAAGAGGTAATCTCGTTTATATACTATCGTGTCAGTGATTTTGGAAGGATCGCGAAAAAATGAAGAATGTTTCGAATCTGATATTAACATTGGAATGAAGTTTAAGAATCAGGTAAAGAGCAATATCAGTTATAACGACAACTGGATATAACGTCTGAGTTTTCATGGTCTTGGAAGTCATTATAAACAAAATCAACTGTGTTGGCCTACCACTCTCCATGTGTTCGTTTCCGTAACTCAAAAATTTTTATTTTCTGAAATCGACTTAAAAACTCATGATTCGAAAAGCTATGTTGAAATTTTGAAAAAAAAAAAAAAACATTTCCGTCTGTAGGTATTTACGTATATGACCTATTTTTGTGCAAATAACTCCTCTGATACGGCAAATAGAAGAACCGAATAAAAATTAAACATGCCATATTTTCACATCATTTTACGAACGAGGTATACGGTTTTTACATCCTGAAGCAGGGGGTGCGGGGATTTAGGTGGGTGCGTGTTTTAATGTTTCTTTTTTTTTATACAATGACGGCTGATTCTGAATTTTCCCGACTGCTCTAGCCGCCATGATATAATATACTAAGCAAACTTGGCACCAGAGGGAGTCCAAGAGATTATTAATCTAGAGCTTTACAGGGAAAATTAGAAAATTGAACTATACATTGCATATAAAGTATAATTAAAGTACTGTGATGTATATTATATCCTAATTTCGTTTAAATTTCATCAGAACAGAATGCAACGCAGTTAGATCTAAGCAGTGTTAAAGTTGCCATCTTTTTGAGAAGTTGCTTTCATAGTATAGTCAGGGGCATGAGAGGTGTCCACTTCGTAGAGGAGAAAATGAGGATTTAACCATTCAAGTTCTTCTTGGTCTAATACCCCTTCCCCCACCCCAAGTTGAAAAGTTAAAAAATTAATTTAGGTCAGTAGGGGGAGTAGAACCTCCTGAATAATGTTAGAGGACATTCATGAGTTATTCTTTAATGAATATTACGCCTTAGGAAAGATAGTCCCAGACTACAAAATAGGTAACTGCTCTAACCAAGCCCTAAAGACATGTAAATAGCGTTTAGCTTTCATGTCCCCAGTGGTGCAATTGGTTAGTGCGAGGTTCCTGGTTTGAATCTAGGCTGTGGAATTTTCTTATCTATTTTTCATCAATTATTTGAATAGCTAAGGTATGGCATAGGATAAAACCCTCACAGAACACTCATGAGTTATTCTCTATTGTATATACTGTTCTTGTAAATTATAAATTTTTTTGCAGCCACATCCATCCACGAAGTTTGGGACCCCCACCCCATTTTGAATTGTTTAAAAATCATAAGAATAAGGAGCATATAGAGATCTTTTTAATACCTAACATACAAAAAGAAAATGCCATTATTTCAGTATATTCTCGTGAGTTTAGTTCACGGGGAATACAAGGGTGTAGGTTTATAAGTTATTATTTTTTTTTTAATACGTTAAAAAGTAATTTTCATGGGTTATTCAGGAGTGCAGGTTTTTCTTGTTCGCGGGTTAAATTATCAATTGAGTAACCCTTTTTAGAGATATTAATTTTACAAAAAAAAACTAAAAAATTGATGTAGCATTCAAACCAGCAGACCAAGCCCAATAAACAACATGTACAAAAATCCTCTCATTAAGGCGAATTTTTTTTTTGTAAATGACTTGTTTGGCTCTGATGAGCCGTTTTGGAGTTACAGTCGGACCTTGATATCTCGAATATCACGGGAGCAAAAAAAATTCGAGATAGAGAGGTTTTGAGATCTCGAGGGTTTCTTTTAAATCAAGTTTTTTAGGTTAATAAAGGTACTATGAGAGCATAGAGAACAATATGAGATAAAATGGTACACGTATAGAGTTACGCAATGTATAAGTGGTGCCACCAGAGTCGGACTGGCTATCAGAGGCCCAGGGTGCGATCTCAAAATAATCTCTTGTGAGCTGGAATGGACCAGGGCCAAGGGGGCCTGGGGTTCATTCGCACCCCTTAGTATATGGCCAGTCCGACACTGGGCGCCACTAAGGTTAGAAACGTACAAACTGCGCATGCTCCTACATCTCATAGGCAACAAAGTCTTGGCAAGGAGCTCGAAAAGATTTTTCATGATTTTGTTCATACCACACGAGAATCGTCTAATTTTATCAGAAGCAACGTCAAATTTCTTCGTCTTCGTATGAAAATTTCTCCTTATGAAAATACTTTAAATCAAATACTTTCTATGCATTTTGCTGGCAAACGAAATTAAAATTCGACATAATGAGGTTTTCCAAGAAAAAGTTTTGAGATAACGAGGGAAAATTACATTTAATTAATAGTGAAAAATCCAGGAAAATAAAATTTTTTCGATATATCGAGGTTATCAAGATAATGAGTTTTTTTTGTTTTTTTTTAAAATTAATTTGCACTTAAGAGGGATCCTTAAACTATGCAATGATGTATTTTTCATGAAAACGGACTAAGCCTGTTTAGAGAAATTAATTTTTTTCTAAAATGAAGAAATGGCAGAAGCATTTGTTTCAATGACCCGAACAGTAAAAACGACATGAATGGCCTCCTCTCGTTGAGACGAACCTTTTTTGAAAAGAAACTGTTTGGCTGTGAAGAGCCATTTTGGAGTAATTAAGGTTTCAACCCCCCCCCCCCCTCTCCCAACAGGAAAATTTTATTTATTTTTTTTTTAAATCAGTTTCATGACCTGGTGGTAGGCCTGTGCGAATGTCCCATTTCGCCATTACAATTTATTTTATGTGGTTTTTGTGATGTTATATTTGTATTATATACATGTAATTGTTTGTACAACTTCCATTGGGTGCAAATGATCATAAGTCGAGCTATACCTGGATGTATCTTGTTTGAAATAATTTTGGTACAGCTTTATGACTGATGTTCTTTTCTTTTTTTTTTTTTTTTTTTTTATTTTGAAGCAGTCAACATGAGAATAAGATGTTGGATAATGAAATTAATATTTGGGATGAATCTCGAACTCAACTAAATGATCAAGCTTTAACGTAAGAATTTTAGTGTAATTTTGACAAAAATGACCCCATTTTTTATTTCCCGTTTTACTTTTGCATGGGTTCCACTGTGCTTTGATGCGGATTTATTTAAAATTTATTTATGTATTTATTTATCTTTTCAGAATTCAGCGTGCTTGGCGTAGTTATAGATGTAGAAGTGGCACAGAGCAAAATGCAAACGATCCTACTAGTTGCGAGACCAGTAATAAAATTGAAATAAAGAAGGAACTTTTTCTCTCTGGATCTCAGTCTGAATTGGATCTGAGCGAGGCAGAATCGGGAAATCAAGATATGTCGGTTTCATCTCCAGAAGAGTTCTTACGAAGCGTCAACGACACAGATGACGATTCGCACTTAGACCCCATCTCCAACGAGAGTAAATTACTGCCATCTTATAAGAGCTTATCAGAAAGTGCCACTAGCGACGGAGACGACGAGCCTGACATAGATTCGTTTTCAGAATCGGTATCTTCCGACAGTTCTGAAACCAATGATTTGTTGGCACCTCGGAATGAATTGTCGCCGTTGCATATTTACGAAGAAAACGATCTACAAAACGACAACATAGTTTACAAATCTTCTCTTCAAGGAAAGAATATGGAAGAAACGAGCGACGAACTAGTTAAACAGATGCGGAAACACAATTACTTAACGATGGCACAGGAGTTTGCATCGCTGAAGAAGATTAACCCCGACGCCTTGCCTTTCAACATGCATAAGTCTCATCGAGAATCTTTGCTCTCCGACGATATCCCGCCGTATAATTTTAGTAACAACGAAGAAAACAACCATTCTTGCCAGACCGTTCTTTCCGACGATTCTCATTCGGGATTAGTGCCAAAGAGTGACGACGAACGTTCTGATTTAGCTGAGAATATGCTCAATGCTGAAAGGGACAAAGCGTTGACAACTTTGGACATAATGCCAAAGACCGATGTTCCTGACATTTTAAAAATGGATGGTGTGAAATTAAACTGTTCGTGGCAGGATAAAAACTACATTTGGGATAGCAGTGAAAATAAACTTAATAATTGCAATCAACTGAACACCATGGATAAGCAACCTAAAGCGGAGGAAACGTTTCAGTTGAATGTTAAATATCCCGAAATTAAAGATAATAAATTTGAAACTTCTGATGTGAATAATAGTGCAAGTGTTTGTAATACTCTAACCGACGACATGAGAAAAAGCGGTTACAACAAGCCCAAATACGAAAGTTCCAGGAACGAGCTGAATGAGGTGGATTTACCTGCAAACATGACCGCTCGTCATGCTGCAAAACAACTGGCCAACTCCAAGCAGATCGACCTTCTCAACAAGTTGCCAGCCAACATGGTTCACAAGGACCACTGTTCAAAGCCCGTTGCCAATACATCTACCCGCCTGAGCAGTGAACGCTCGGCATCTGTGCATCGAGGAAAATCAAACGTACATGGGATTAAACCTCTCGCCAATGCTAGGTCACACAGTTCGGGTTACCATCGCAACAAGTTGGGTTCGAGTAGAGAATCGTTTTCTCATCGTAAGGAAAAGCATTCATCACCAGAAATCTTTGGAGAGTTTGATGTGTACAACATCGAAACGGCCATGCCCACCATTGATTGGGTGGCGATGGAGGAGCATCTGGCAAAAGCAGCCAAGGAAGAGGAACTCCTCCGTAGAGTAAGTAATTAGAAAAAAGATAACTAATTTTTGATTGTATCGATATTTTTATCATTGGCTATTCTTTAAGTCTTAGAGTAGAACATTTATTTCATTTAAGCAGTAATTAAATAATTTTACAATCTTTATTTGAGATTACTTGTAAAATCTTCAACTTATGTTTTAAATAATGCAAATGTTATCGAAAGAGATCATGACACGTACTAGAGTAAATTTTGTTGAATATTAATACGTTGCTCCTCATGTCTCCCTTTGATTTCATTGTGATTCCATTGCAAAGCATACTATATAAACAGAATAGCCAAAAGTCATGTGAGGACACTGGATGTGATGTTAAGAGTGAATCGCTCTTTTGCAAGCCCTCAAAACTGCGGTGACACGTCAAGGCATGGACTCTACGAGGTGTTGGAATCATTCTGGAGAGATATTGACCCATGCATAACTGAACACAGCCCATAACTGAGCCACACAACCTTCTTGACATGCAGGATCCATAGCTTCACGGGGCATGCACCACATTCTCAGCTCGATACAGTTGAAACCGGGATTCATCTGAACATGCTACATGCCATTGCCGTTCCATGGTCCAGTGACGATGTTCACAGGCCCATGCCAGTCGTTGAGCTCTGTGTCAAGGTATCCGCAAAGGGACGCGAGTCGGTCGTCGGCTGTTAAAGCCTATGTGGGGCATTTGTCTCCATACAGTCCTGGTAGAAATGGGTTCCTGATGCCCCACATTCAAATCGGTGGTGATCTGCCTCACAGTAGCCCGTTGATCGCCCTGTATGGTTCTGCTAAGGTGACGTAACGTCCGTTTAGCGGTTTATGTGTGTGCGGAAACAATGTCTCTGCGATATTGAAGATCCACCCTAGACACTGTTGACCTCAGAAACCCGAATCCTTGTAGAATCTCCGACATGCTATGACCCATGCATCTTGCGCCAATTACCATCCCACTTTCAAAGTCGTAACTCGTGACTTGCTACCATGTTATCTTGTACAGAGGGTAGATTATCCTTCGAGGCACTTACTCCTTCGAGGGAGTTTTGCGCCATCCCAGTAACTAACGGCTGCTACGAGATGACAGCAGCCGGGACCAACGGCTTAACGTGCCTTCCGAAGCAAATGGGACAATCCTTCCCATAACTTTTGCCACACTGTTGTTTTGAACCGATGATGTTTTTATGTGTGAAGCAAATTTATCCTTCCGGGTCATCAAATACATGCTTGTAATACTGGAATAAGCAGCAATATGCTTGTGGTTTTTGATTACATTGAGGAAAATTTTCACTGAATATTTTTTTTTTGTTAAGCCACTGTAGTAGCCGAAGTTACAAAATAACTAGTTGAACAGTAATATCAGGAATGGATGAAGGTAGATAATACTCTTCATCCACTCAAGGTGATCAGTGATGGCTACAGAAACAAAGGGCAGCATGGCGCGCTCGAAGGCAAAGGGGCACTGAATACAGCTAAATTCTTGCATTAAAGTTATTAAAAGTACATGGGCATTTCAGTGACCTACATTTATATTTTTAAGGTATAATGCTAACTTCGGAATTTGTATGCGATTAGGGCACATTAAGGCTTTTCAATTTCTTCTAGGCTAATCTTTCTTACTTTGTGATGCCACGAAAAGACATCATCTGGTGGTACAGTCCTCAATAGTTTTTAAAGTATATTTTTCAACAATTTATGCACTACTTTTGCAGGATAAAATTGCGAATAATGATTGCATTAAGATTTTTAAACTTTATACCTTAAACAGTTGATCTGTATTATCCCTCAACATTTTATTAATGCTAATTTAAACATGAAATCTTATTGAGGAATACTTCTTCTCGCGGACGGAGCTGTTTGTTTTGACAGTAAAGCGACCACAGGAAACCACCACAACAAATACAAAAGGCTCGACTTGTCAGGCAGAGGATAAAAAAAAAAGGACAAGGAGTAACGCGATAAACAGCTCGTCACGGCTACCAACTAAACTGATGCAGTTAATATTTTAAATGAATGTACGTAGCAGTTTAATTAAAATGTTTAGGCTTTAAATCACTCACGCCATAATGATAAGCTGTAATGAATACTTAAGCCGCACATTGTTGGCATTTATTGGTTTCAGTTTCTTGTGCAGCGCCGAGGGGCAGCGTGGTGAGGCAAGAGGCAGCATGGCGCTGCACCACGCTGATTTTGCCTAGCGGCATCACTGGTGATACTCTTAAAACTATAAATGGCTTTTTTTGCTTTTGAACTATCTTATGTCACTTAAAAAAGGCTTGATTCAGCACTTGAAGAAACACTTGGAATATTTTTCGTTTAAAACATTTATTTTTCTTGTGCAAAGAAATGCTCGAATCGAATCCAGTGTTTTTGCATAAAAAATTGAGTTCTTCTAGCAGCAAACGTCGTATTTCTGATATGAATCCCGGCATTGTTTGGTATAATGCTCTTCTCCAGATGTGTCTTTGGAAGGGTTTTGTTCCTGTAGTAGAATAGGCGAATAAGATTTGTCACATATATTTTTTGAAGAATTGTTTTGCATTACTTGAATTTAATAAATTTACATTATAAGCCTTCATTACATCAGTAAGACTATTGTCAAAAATACGATAGTCCCTCCACAAGTTGGCATTCTACAAGTCGGGAAATTCCACAAGTCTGCAGTTTTTTCCTGAAAGCCAAGAAATGGCAGACAATGACTTCCGGTTGGAGATTTTTGCCAACAAAAATTAAATCTGTGACGATTATCACGATTCAAATCTATCTACAGGGTGTATCTAAACCCCTGTCACAAACTTCTGGTGGTGATTCCCGACAGTGAGATGAAAACAAAAGTTCATGTAAACATGGTTCGGATAACGAACCGTTTATGAGATTTCCGCAGGTAAAAGTGAAGTTTCAGCAGCTGGTTTTTCTACTCTGTGGATGGCAGGTGACATGCGGAGAAGCTACAACAAATTCTTGAAATAACATCCCATTTATTGGTTATTAACAGATGCGTTAACTTCAAGTGTACCTAAACAACCTTTAGGGAGGTGAAACGGGTGCTGTAGTAAACGGTTCATTATTTCTTACATTTGTTGTAGCTTCTCTGCATGTCACCTGCCATCCACAGCATACAAAACCATCTGCTGACACTTCACTTTTAACTGCAGAAATCTCATAAACCGTTCATTATCCAAACCATGTTTATATGAACTTTTGTTTTCATCTCGCTGTGGGGAATCGCTATCAGAAGTTTGTGACAGGGGTTTAGATACACCTTGTATTAATATGTGAACGTCGAAATTGGGGAACATTTTTGGGGTATTTATTATAAAAGGAGGGGAATGAAACTTATTTTATTCGAAAGGTACTGTGTCATAGAAGCGCAGAAAAAAAAACCCAAGTCTCTGCGACCACAATTAGCTGAGATATTAATTAAAAACCTGTACCGATAGATGGCGTCCTATGTCCATCTGTAAGAGTTCACTTTAATTTGCATAAGATTCGTCCATTCAGTTGCAGCGTTTATATTTCAATTTTTAAAGTAAACGAAAAAAAAAAAAAATGAAAAAATAAAGAAGAACGCTAACGGGTCGGATTGAAAGGCAGAATAGACGGCGTAATAGAAATAATGTTGCACAGGATGAAATCGATAATGAGAATTCTGTTGTTGTTTTGAGAGATGTTTTTCAATAATATTTGTTTACACAATTGGTTGAATTTCGAACACAGGCGATACTAGTATTTATAATTAACTAATTTTATAGTTCCCCTAATGTATACATCCTATATTGAGGGTGGGAGGATATAAACATTAATTATTGAAATTAATATAAGCCGACTCTCTTTGAGATGATTATTTTCCATGAAATTCGAAATGGCAACTGATTATAGACACCCCTTCCCCACATAAGCGGCTACATTTTTTTCTTAAAAAATTAAAATGCTGACTTGTGATTAAGATTGCCTTAATTTGAAAAATATCGTTTTATTTAACCTGGTTTAATTTTTTCTTGCAAATTTCTTCTTCAAAAGCTGATAATTTACTGAAGAATACACATTACAAACGGAACTCGGCAACGAAGTAGACACGAATACCTATCTTGGAATTCCGCAAGTCGCAAAAATCCACAAGACGGCAAGACCCTGGAACCAAGGTTGTCGACTTGTGGAGGGATGACTGTATATTGTATAATTTCAAAATCACAAAAATTTTGTTCCTGTTAAGACATCGAATAATCTCTATGATAACGCAGTCAGGTGAAACATCTCGAGAAAGACCCGTTGAATCTTAATTGAAACAGTATTACTAAAATTGATCATCTAATTTACTAAATTCAAGTATCGTAATACAACACAATTCTTCAACAAAAAATATGTTATATGCGACAAGTCTTATCCAGCTACTCTACAACAAGGACAAAATCCTTGCAGAGACTTTAGTAAAATCTGGTTTAATAAAAAATGCTTGGAGAAGAGCGTTATACGTGTAACAGACTATGCCAGGATTCACATAAGGAATACAATGTTTTTTGCTAGAAGAATTCAACATTTCGCGCAAAATACTGGATTCGACAGGAGCTAGTATTCTTTTATCAAAAGAGAAAGACAAGTTAAGCAATGAGATACTCCATTGAAAAGGTTAAGCAACTCTTGGGTTAACTCATTCATATTATCTATCTTTAAAGGAGACATTAGTTGCAACAGCTATTTAATAGATCAAAATGGATAAGAGATGATAATTTAAAACAGCGGATAAAACTTGATGATAAGCAAGCGATTAATGTTTACCTGTTTATAAAATCTTATCACTTTTATTCAGGTTTAATGATAATGATATAATAGCATTGATCCAAAATATGTGTTGATTCATTTGGTTTCTTTAGCCATATCCAAGTAAAATTATATTCATTTGCTTTCAAATTATTATTTTGACACGGCAATGATATTTAGATTTCAAAAAGATGCCTTGAGGACATCAAGAGGCTGTCAAGAAAATATCAAGAGACATGTCCCATTGACAAAGTCATCTTATTATAGTTCATCCAACAAGAGAAAAACAGGGTGTGTCACAGGAAGTTTCAGATTAGCCAATCAGAGAAAGGGGGCCTCATGCGCTTAATCACTTCTGTCTCATGTCTCATTGAAGAAGCGCTTTATAATATTACAGCAGAAGCTTTAATATTATTCAGTTGCTTTGCTTTAATTATAATTAAAAATATTGTACACGTCATAAAATTATCTTTTAACTCAATTTTATATATATCGTTGTTCGAGATTCCCTGGGCCTTTTCTTTCCAGGAGTCGAAAAGCGAGGAGAGGGGGCGGTAGCTTCGCATGAAGACGCTTCGTTTCCTTCTTGAACAATTGTTCGAACGCAAGAAAAAGAAACTTGCGTTGCCTTGGAAACTTGCAGATGAGCTTTTAAAACACTATTTTCCTTTAAAGTAGCAAAATACGTTCCACACAAATCTCCCTAGCCTGGCTGTGAATAGTTTTTCCTTGTTTGGCTGAAGAGTTGTTGCACGGGCGTCGCCATTACAAATTGACTTGTGCAGCCGCTGAAGGAGAGATCCCACAAAGCATTGCGGATGAGTGAGTAGTCGATATCAGACCGGAAACACACCCTGTTTTTCTCTTGTTGGACGAAGTATAGATGTAGAAATAACATACAGGATATGTTACTTCAAGGTCAAAATTCTACAAATGGTAGAGGACTGTAAAGTTAGTATTTTGAGATACCAATGGTCAGAAACGCATATTTCAGGCACCACGAGATCTTGAACGAGTAATACGTGCAAGGAACACTTTTGTAATGCTGCTTTCATTTTCAGAAAAAACAACAATTTATTATCCATAAACATCTTATTTCTCATACTAATCACATAGCAATAACTTACAGCTCAGAGTTTCATATGCAGACTGTTTCAACTAAAGTCTAATGGCCAAATACCTGGAGAAATACACATCAGAGCGAAAAAAAAAGCAAAAAACACATGTTTAATATTTTTCAAAAAGCTATCCAATGATATCAATGATCTGGACCTCCCACCCTAACCCCTGAGGGTGGTGGAGGGGGATAATTTTGAAATGTGCAATGGAATCCCCTATTTTTAAAGTGAACCTTTAGTCCAAAAAAATTTTTTGATATACTTCTAAGTCTCAGCACACTAGTCGGCATGGAAAAAATTTAATATCTACATTTATTTATTAATAAACAGCGTTTTTAGACAAAAAATTATAGCCAATGGAGCTATTGCAACCCGAATGCGCAAAGGAACACGGGAATGTTGTGAAGCCATGTATGGTCTGCGCAAAACAAAGCCAATTAGATGAGAACGCCAATAGGCTTTGAAAGCGTGACCACCGAGAAAGAAGGCCTTCACATTGAAACTGAATACATTGTTACATCATCATAGATAGTGCAAATTCAGGGCTTATTATTATTGATAAAAACTTACGAACAGCAATGCACTATCTTCAGCTGTGTTCTCATCTAGTTGCCTTTATTTTGCGCAGACCATACCTGACTTCACAACATTCCCATATTCCTTTGCGCATTCGGGTTGCAGCCTCCATTGACTATAATTTTTTGTCTAAAAATGCTGTTTATTAATATATAAATGTAGATATTAAATTTTTTCCATGCGGACTAGTGTTTTGAGACTTAGATGTATAAAATATATAAAAAAAAGAAGAAATCAACTAAAGGTTCACTTTTATGGTATTATCAGACTGTACATAACATTTGAGAAATGTTTTCTTGGTGTCTTTTCAATTGATCCAACTGTTTAGGAGATAGAGGGTGGAATTTTTAAAGTTTTTATCGATGAAGACAAAGAGATAGAGGGTGGTTCTAAGAGACATTCCTATTCTACTTTTTGATGGTCTTTAACCCCTTTTGCTGCGTAAAGTGGCTATATCCACACAAAATAACATTATCTCTACCTGGGGAAATCTGATTCATCTCACAGGGTTTAAAAAACTTTTTGTTATGCTGCTAAAAATGGATAATTCCATCTTCTCAAGAATGAAAATAAAATTTAATTACGCAGTGAAAGGGTTAAGAATCCGAAGTCAGAATTTCAAATATCCAATTTTTTTTTAGTACAAAAGTGCTTACAAAAGCACAAAGAACATTCGAGCCTTAGCAAGATTCACATCAACTAGAATAGTAGTGCTCCAATATCCCAAATATTTTTGATGTTTTTGGTAATCTTGCTATTCAGATGCATTAAAGTTTCTTTTGTCAGATCATGAATAGTGAGATTAATGAAACAATCAATAAGCAAATCAATTAATGTCCAATAATTCAATATTAATTATTGAATTCTGGAATAAGGGTTATTGGTTCCGTGAACATTTCTAAATGAATAAAATGCATAGCGTATGTTATTAGAGAGGAGGGTTCTCCTACGATTCATAAATGCACTTTTTTTTTTTCTTTCAATAAATGCTTCTAAACAAAAGCTAAGAGCAAACAGGTCAATATGTGTTGACATTTATGGTGATTGAATGGATCTCGGTAATTTATTTGCGTTATTTTAATGAATGGGTTAAACTTTATATATTTTCAAATGAGAATAGAGAACCATTTCCTTTGACAAAATGGAATTATTGATCCTGGGAGATTATTGACAAATTTTGTTTCTAGCAGAAAAGGAAACTGTGAAATTTTTTTCCCTGTACTTCCTTCGCATGAGTCATCCAAGATAGAATTATGATATGGCTGAAAATAATTTATAATTAAATGATATTGTGAAGCTTGATATTTAAATTAAACATAATTAAGCCAATAAAGATTACGAAAATTTATAATATTTTTAATTTTTTTGGATACAGAGAATACAGTACAGGAAATCACAATTTAGGTGATATTGCTCCCTTAAACTCCTTCTAAGCATGCAAAGACTTGCTTCCCTTCTCTCCAGGAACTGGTATGATTATGATGCCTCTCACAAGAAATTTTACATATTTTAATGTCCAGAAGGAAAATGCTGATGTGCAATGCTAAATCCAGCCATGTTTCTTTCTGTTGTGGCCTTGATATAATTGAAAATATGCAAAAATAAAGATCTGATAGAAAACATTAAATAGAATGAAACTGCGGAGAAAATACAATGAAAGAAAGTGCATTTTCTGAATGTGTTTAAATAGGCAAATAAGTCATTATAAAGCTGAGCTAATTGATTGTATGTATGATCAGCAGTAGCAAGAGTAGGATTTCATTCTACTGAGGTAGATATAATGAAACTGCTGTATAAAATAATGTTTCATGTAGAGTTTATTAGAATGGGAAGTCTGGCTATTGTAAAGCAAACAGTGAAGGTAGCAAACAAAACTGGAGAGTAATGAAGAGAAAGCCAATGAACAAACATGAGTACTTTTGCACTGTATTGCTTTGATAAAATTTATTTCTTAAAAAAGTATACATTTTTCCAAACAACATTATTTTATTTTATTGAATTGATACGAGAAAACCATTTACAAAAATCATAGTAATGTATTAGGTAACATATAAAGTAATATATAAAATAAGTAATATAGGAATATAAGATTATAAGGACAATGTTTTCAACTTTGGTCTACTATTGTGGAAAATATAAAAGTTGGCAAGAAAAACATTGGCTTGACGTAGAAGCCTTTTAAGGGGGGAGTTGTACATGAAGCTACTACTGTTGGAAGTGTTTTCAAGGTGGAAGAGAAAGGGAGACCTCGTTCTATGAGTGGGTACACGGTTGGGAAGATACTCGAGCAGTTGAGGACAGTCTAGTTTAGAATGAATAATATCATAGATCAGGAATAGGTCTGTTTTTATCCTACGATTTTGAAGGGAGTCGAGATTGATCCAGGTCTGAAGAACAACATATTTGGGGGGGCATTTGGGTATTGTCAAATTTCCACCAAAGAATACGGAGAAATCTGTTTTTGGAGAGACTCTATGACTTTAATTTGCTTACTATAGAATGGAGACCACGTTGGAGGTACAAAGTCTAAGATAGGTCGGATAGAGTAGTGTACAAGGTCTTTAGGGACTTGGTATCACTGAAGAGCTTTGTTTACCAATTGATGAAGCCCATTGTTTTGTAAGATCTCCTTACTATATTGTTAATGTAAGGGTTAAATGGCATTTTTGAATCGAGGATGACTCCAAGGTCATTAATCTGAAAAACCCTTTTTAGAGGCACATTATTAATTTTATAAGTAAAGGGGATAGGATGATAATTTCTGGGAATGAAACTAATTTACATTTGTCAGCATTTAATGTCATATTATTTTGGGAACACCATGAGGAAACTGTATCAAGTGCATTTTGCAATAATATGTAGTCAGACTGATCCTAAACAGTGAGAAAAAGTTTTAGGTCATCAGCAAAGAAAAGGAAAGGGATACCATTAATTGACTCAGCAATATGTTATTGTAACTTCTCTTTATTATTATTAAGTAGCAAAAGAATGGAGGTACTTATTGGTTTAACAATGTCCGACTGTTGTCTGTTCGTCCATCCATCTGTCCTCTTCATGATTTCTGCATTTTTTGAGATAGAAAGCTCAAATCTGGAGGATAGCTTACTACGTGCATGCCCACCTTCATTATTTAGTTTGGTTTTGATTAGCCCACTGGGTTCAGAATTACGGGGATGGGAGTTAAAGGGGACCAAGTGATCTATGTGGTATTAAGTACGTAAAGGAGTGAAATTCGATATGCAGATTCCTCTAGGCAAAATCTACATTACTCTGAAGTTTGAGCCAAATTGTCCCAGTAGGGTCGGAGTTGTGGGGGTGGCAGTCATTTAGAACTTCGGCAACATATGGTATGTGATATATCATTCGATCAAAATTGATGAGAAAGGAAAGAAGATAGGGTTATTTTATATTTTCTAAATACTATGTTCAAGAACATCAGTTTTTTCATAAAAAAAAAATGGGGGGGGGGGGGGTTAAAAAGTGCAGATAAAGAGGTAAAAATAGATGAACTCAAGGCTTCTGTTACTTTCCTGTACCTTCTTCAGGAGAATTAATTTCTTGTTGTTATCTCATTCTGTATCCTATTCTCAGCTCGATAAAAAGTGTTGTTTCTGTTTAAGGTGGGGTTTTTTTTTATTTATATTTTTTTATTTTTTTAATTTTATTTATTTATTTTTTTTTGGTTCTCCATTTTTTAAGCAGTGTTATTTTTAAAGTATCTCTGCTCGTCCCTATCCCTCATCGCGAGTTTGGTAGTGGTTCAACCTCCTGAATACCACTATACGACTTTACCATCTTTAACACAATGCAAATTCAGGGTCGTTGAATTGTTCGCCAAAATCGTAGTGGTTTCCACACCCATCCTGTCTCCTTGTATAGGGTTTAATAATATACTGCCTAGTAATGTAATACACTGTGGACTAGAGCCACTGTAAACTTACCATCTTATCCTTATGTTAACAAATACTTTAAAAAGGATAAACTCAATAATGTAATAAAAATATTTTGTATAGTAATTAATCTTAAACAAAAGTAATAAACAAATTTACAGATATAAAATACATACACCCAAGATATAAAAGATATAAAATACACACACACAAGATATAAAAGATATAAAATAATACACCGTAATAATAAAAGCATCACAATGAATAGAGCACATTCTAAGAAACTCTGATCATGATTTTCATTTTGTTCGCTCATTTTCTTCAGCTGACTTTTATTTTTGAAGTTTGTTAAACTATGTTTTTCCAAAACGTTTCTGATCACAAAACCAGTGAAAATTGTAGGTTCATCTTTTATGATCTTTTCAAAGCATTCAATTGAAATGTAATCATAATTCAAACTGAGAAGAAGCTCTTGCATTTTTTCTATTGCATTATTATTGACTTTGCTCCAATCTATTAATTGAAAGATGAAAAAATCTTCAATTCTTTTGTTTTGGTTGTTTATATCTTTTATAAGCCTATCCATCTGGAAAAACGTTAAAGTGCAAAATCTTACAGCATCCCTGCAGACGTCTTTCAAATTATTTAAAATATATTGAATCACAAAAGAAATATCAGCCTCTTTCCCATAAGTCAACATTGTATTCCAAATTACAATACAATTCTCGGAGTTTATAGAATCTTTGATTAAATTCCAACACAAATTGGTCAATTCTGTGAGTAAAAATGTTTGAGAAATCTTATGAACTTCCAGAACCAGGGATAGATTGTTGGTGTAGATTGCATTAGTAGAATTTATATAAATATGGTCCAGAATGATATTCATGACATTGATGTCCACATGCAAAAGATCAACTTGTTTTGTTTTGGATTCTTTAAAACTGGATGAGAAGATCGCCTTAAAATATGGTGATCTATTTGACAGGACCAGTCGATGAGCTGAGACTATTCCTCCAGCACAGATGAGATCTACATCGGCCAATTCTCGATCCAGTCTCATTCTTGTTAGCATTTCCATTAAGGAAGGTGATGGCTCTCCAGCTTTAAGTGTTTTCCATTTCTGTGTTATTGTTGTTCCTAACCATTCTTTGCAGTTCTGCCATGCTGAAGTCAGATCTTCAATTTGAGACATCTTTTACTCTGATAGATGGCTGAGTCTAAAATGAAAACAAATTCCTTAGCATCAAGTTTTTTCTAATGCAATTTACTATTCCAGGCAAAAAAATAGAATGGTGTGCTTTAATGTGCTTATTCTGTTCTTCAAGATTCAATATCTCTAAAAATTGCCAATTAAAATCCTTTCAAAACATATTCTAAAGACAAAATAATGGAATAATCCAATATTTGTATCTTAGGATTGGAAGGAATATTAATGTATCTGAAAATGCAAAGTTGTAATGCATATGGATCGTATAATTAGCATTAGAAGTAGCATCAGCGAGATTGTGAGCAATCATGGTCAAGAGTAACAACCTTACACTATTACAAAAGAAAACAATCTTCTCTCTTTGAGGCAACAGAAAAACCCAAATGAAATTGCTAAGATTTTAAATTGTTCATAATCATCTGTATTGAAAATCTGAAGAAGCATGGTGAAGGAAATTGGGTGCCTCAGCAAGAGACAAAACTCTGGGTGTAAACGTTCTTACCTCACAATGAGACGACAGACTTCTTCATCACATTGTGAAAATATAACCCTTCGAAACATTAGGCACAGAGTTGATGTGTTTTTGCGAATGGCATTATGATGCCTCCATGAATTGGGACTGAAATCCTAAGTTCCACAGAAGAAACCGCTGCTCACCATACTTCAGAAGAGGCAGCATTTGCAATGGTGCCAACAACATCTGTTTTGGATTGTGCACGATTGGGCTAAAGTCATCTTTGGTGAAGAATCGAGATTATGTGTGTTGTATGGTGACCAAGGTCCACTAGTTTGGAGAAAGGAGAAGTTGCTTTTTTTTTTCATATCAACATGAAGAAAACTGTCCATCTTCCTGATAGTGTCATGCATGAGCACAAAAGGAGTTGGACGACTGGCTTCATAGACACTATAGTAATCGCTGCTGTATATCCAAATACTGACAATTTTTTGATCCTATCATACGAAGATCTTGGTAATGATATTTCACCATGATTTGAAGTATCGACAAAAACAATATGGCAGTGGCTTGAAAGAAGTAAAGATGATAAGCTTCTGTGGGCGAAGAATTCACCTGATTTGAATCCCCTAAGAAACTTGTTGAGAGAAGCGTCTTTTTGAAACCTGAATACAACTTGTACTAACAAGGGAAGTACACAAAGTTGTTCGATGCACTTTTTTTTGCATGCAAGCATATCTTGTAAGCGATAGCGTTGCACGACGACGGCAGCACTTCGTTCAAAACGGATGTGAAATGACTTGGTGGTAAGAGGAGAAGCAAAATCGTTAAAGAATTGCGATTAGAGCAGTGTTATTAAAGCACAAAGCCTTAATTTTGCTGTACAATTATTCGTCTCAAAATAATTTATAAAATGAAGTAAGCATCCTTGAATACTGTTTTTATTTAAAATTATAAAGCACCGCAATACATATCAATGCAACTCATCACTCGACAGCCTTGCCCTCATTTCACATGATGCCAGCCCCGGAAAATTTACGAAGATTGCTGAATTAATTAATAAATTGAAATAAAAATTACTGGAAGGCAATTAGTTAATTTTAATAATCTATTTTTAAAAAATTAAATTTGTTTAGAAACTCCAGAACCCATTCAGTTGTCATCTGCTGCTACTTTTATTGCTTTCATGTGAAGTGGATTCGTGCTTATTGCTGAGTAGTGGAAGAAAGAAGTTCCGTCAAGTGCATTAATACACATACACACTGCTTTAACTATGGCTTTAACAATGGAGTCTTTGTATGGCTATGTGGGCTCAAATTATTATCGCGGTTTATTTTGAGAGAAACAAAATTTCGCATTTCTTATTTTGCAAGCATCAATAGTAGCTTCAGATGAATAACATATTACAATTTGGTGGGAATCTGTGAGGTACATGTTCATGTAATTTCCATGTAAGAGCAAATTGAAGGACCGAATCAAACCTTGCGAATCTTGCATTTCATTAATGCCAAAGAGGATAGTCAATGTAATTCATGCCAGAGGGGGGGGGGGGGGTCAACGAAGTACTAAAATAATCGTTAATACCAATTACTAATATATTATTCCATTATTTTTGCCGAGTGTTTTCGATTATTCCATTATTAAGTAGCGGAAGAATGGAGTTACTTATTGGTTTCTCAATGTCCGTCTGTCTCCTTCATAATTTCTGCGCTTTTTGAGGTAGAAGGTTGAAATTCGGAATGTAGCTTACTATGGGCATGTGCACCTTCACTATTTAGTTTGGTTTTGATTAGCCTACTGGGGTTGGAGTTTAGAGGGGACCAAAAGGTCTACGTGTATTTATGCATATAAAGGGGTGAAATTCAGTATGTAGATTCCTCTAAGCAAGATCCCCATTACGATGAAGTTTGGGCCAAATTGTCCCAATTGGGTTGGAGTTGTGGGGGTGGCAGTTACTTGGTCTTTAGAACTATGGCGACATATGGCATGCGATATATCATTCGATCGGAAATGATGAGAAACAAAAGAAGATAGAGCTCTTTTACACTTTCTAAATACTATGTTCGACAAAACCAATTTTTCGATTTAAAAAATTGGGGAGGGGGAGTTAAAAAGTGAGAAAAAAGGATAAAAATGGATGATCTCAGTGCTTCGGCTACTTTCCTATACTTTGATTAATTTCCTGTTCTGTCTTTAGAATAGGATATTTCTAAACAGGTTGTTGTTTGCTTCCACAGACATGTGAAGTTAATATATAAAATTGTTAAAGGGTTTAATTGGTAATTTTTGGGGATAATAAATCGTGAAGAACAAAATAAGCATCTTAAAACACTTCTTTCCATTTCTTTGTCTCGGAGTAGTATGGCAGAGTGGCAAAATTCGATTATGTAATATTTGTGTATCTTTTTTTTCTTTGCGTTTCTTAAATGATCATAATTATATTCATTAAAAATTTAAAATTAAAAAGTAAAATAAAATGTTTGTACATATATAACTTTAATAATTGTTATTCCAACAGGCCCTTTGCATTACAAAAAATAAAAAAAAAGCTTCCCTGCCTAGTTGGAATGGAATAATTGTTGAGATTTTTTCCCTCTTGTTCAATAAACTGTGAAGAGATCATGTTTCACAGCTGCAGAAAAGAACAGAGGGTGAGAGGAGACTGCTCTAGACTTTGTTGCAGCGGATGAAGCCCCAGTGTCGGATTTCCCTAGTGGGAGCTAGATGAGTTTGGAGGCGGGCACTTGCTCCCTCCTCCTCCGCCTCCTCCTCCTCATCTCTCCAGAGAATGTGTTGGAATTAAAGTTTGTTTTGTAAAAACTGGCCTAGCTAAAAAAGCGTGTTTTGCTGGAGAGAGGATAAAGAATGCCTCAATCACAGGTGAACTCTTGACTTGTTTATCTTATCACTGAATAGTTTAGATTCCTTTCTTCCAACTCTCCATCCTAGATGGAAAATTATAGTGCTGTAATTATCTAATGAGACATGTTCAAGAGTTGGATGGGAAGATGAGAGTGGGAAAAATATTCTTCAAATAGAAACAGAAGAGCGATCTTGATTATATACTAAGTTATTGGTGGGAATTTCATGTTATAATAAAATTCTAAATTTCCTAAGTATAGCTTATAACAAACATGTAAGCATTTTAAGACTTTAGCTTGTTTTTTTTAAACGGAAATAAAAATAAAATAGATTCGCGAATACCATAGTTTATGAGTAATGATATTATTAAATCTAGAATTAAGATAGTAATTAATGTAGGGCTAGACTTAAGTATTTCACATTCCTCAATAGTCGTGTCACTAAATAGATTTCCTGTATAATGTGTCATAAAAAAACCCGCAGTTGAGTTCGGGAAGAACAAGGAATTAAAAACTTTGACTATTTATTACATGTAATAGGATTTTGCATTAATCATCAGTTTTTTAGCTAGCATTATTATTAAATAAAGTAACAGTGTGCATCGCTTGGACATTGAGATTCCACGCACACAGAAAAATAAAGCTTACAGAGCAAAAATTTTATTATAATTTGAAACTTGAAGTATTGCAATTGAATTTAAAAAGCATAACAATTGCTGAAGCTTTGAATTGTGAAACAGCCTTTGATTACCCAAGATCGTCTTTCTACAATTATGAAAATTTTTAAAGTTATAAGTTTTAACTTACAAATTACGGTTGGATGTTTAAAACGTAAATATCTTATATTGCATCATTTTATATTACGAATTTAAGCAAAATATGAATGCATGCTCACCGTTTAATCTTAAATTTAATTCAATTAAAAGTTCTACTGAAAATTGTATATAGCCGTTCGGTTTCTAAGGCTCTTTTCATGAAAGTTCTCCCTTGGCCACTTACTTATCAACTGGCTATGTGATTAAAAGATTGGCTGGGTGTAGTCAGGATGTGGAAATGTGTGAGGTGTTGTTTTGGAAGTGAATGTTTATACATGGAATGAACAACTCTCCATTAATAGGCTTGTTACGAGAGGTTCAGAGAGGATGACCAACAAGCAGGAGCAGACGCAAGATGTTTTGAATAAGAGGGTCAAAAAGTGCATGTAGGCGGAGGAGGAGGCATTTACGGTGATGCTTATGCCTAAGAGAGCGTGAGTATGAGGATACCCACTGATGATGATGACAAGGAGAAAGATGGATTGGAAAGGATTATCTCACATTGAAAATAACTCTCTCTCCTCTTGATGATGATCTTTAAGTTTGATGCTTAAAACATTTGTTCTGCTTGAACTTCAAAATCAGTTGGAACGAGAACTTAGCCAGTTCTTAAAGAGGTTTGATAGATGTTATGCTTTAGTGTTTATGTAGTTTAAAAATTTTTCGGAGCATATTTCATCTATGTCTTCAGAGGATAAGTTCAAAGTATCAGTTAATAACATTTTTTTGTGCTTATGAGTTCCTTTTTATTTTTATTATTAATGTTTGTGTCTTTTTGTGGAGTTAGTATTAATTTAAATACATTAAAAACTGCTTTAACTTTTAAAAAATACTTGGCAGAAAAGGAACATTATTAAATTGACATGTGAAAGAGGAAAATTAGTTTTTAATTAGGAAAAAAAAAAAAAGGTTGGCATTGTCGGGAAATTATGAAACTTCACGAGGGAAAGTGGCAGAGTCTGCCTTTTGATAAGAGAACTTAATTTTGAAACGTAGCTGTGGCATTTAATTGTGCTGAGAATTTATGAGATAGAGAGGAATTTTTGTATCTTAAGCTTCAACAAATGATTCGTGCATTTTGATATTATATAAAATTATTTCTTTTTTTTTTCGAAATATGAAAAAAGATTTTTTTGGTGAGTAATTGAGATGATTATTCGTATTTGAAGAAATTTTATGAAATTCATAATTTTTTTTTTCTCTGCCTAATTTTATATTAAAGATATTTATAGATAAAGAATACAAGCTCACTAAGGAATAATAACAGGAAATTTTAATTTATGAAAAAAAAAATATTTTTTTCTAAACGCAGGATGTATATGATTTTACGGCATGAACCTTTAGAATCAAAAACAAAAAACAAATCTCTAGGCAATCTAATCATTTTTCTTGCTCATCACCACGATGCCATCGATTTGATATTTTTGTTTCTAATTCCTTTTGCATGTGATGGGAATAAAAGCTGAATGGTTTGGTTTTCAAGAAAAGTTGTGAACAACCTTAAACAAAATGAAGAATATGTTACGAGACTCTGGTTACATTCTGAACCTTTATCAGTTTTGTTTTGATCAGGATTCTCCAGATGACGACAAACATATTCTGGTGAGAATGATCGTTATGTTTAGATTTTTTATTTTTAATTTTAAGGTATTATTATTATTATTTTTTTTTTAATCGTTTTTAACAGTGTGTGAAACAAGTTCATTTGGATTGTTAATGTCATAAACAAATCAGTCAGTGTAAGTTACATACATGTACAAGAGCAAGTCAAAAGTAATCTTAATTTGCTAATTAAAGAAATCAATGGCAATATTCTGGTTAATTTTTGATTTTCTCTTGTTGGTATCTTGTATACAGGTATTACCATTATTTTTGGAATATAATACGCAGGAAAAATAAATTGTAATGGTGGAATGGTACATTCGCACAGGCCTCCCACTTTAACATTGTTAGAAAAAAGCAAAACAGATTTTAGTTGTGGGGAGTGGAGGGGGGGTGCTTTTAAAAAAACTTTTTTTACTCAACATTGCCTCTTCAAAAGCAAATATTTACAAAAGTTATTCGTCTCTGAGAGAGGAATCTGTACATGGCGAATTTATTGATTTTGGCTCGTTAACATGAATGTTTCAGCCGTTTCTTCAATTTTAGAAACAAAAGTTGTATCTCTAGAAATATTTAACTGACTCTCATGAAAAAAATGTCAGTGCATAGTTTAAGGAATCCTCTGAGTTTGTGTATTAATTTTTATTTTTTTTTTAAACTCTCGGGGTGTGACATGAAGTATTGTCCATTACACTCCATTCACTATTTAATATATGTGTTGTGTTTTATTCCTTGTCGTGCAAACAATAATGAGCAACAAAGTTAATTTAACTCTTCGCCATCTCTCTCCTTCTCTATATCTATTACTGCGAATGTCAGAAATTATGATTAAAACAAAAAGTTCATCTTAATATGGTCATCTATAGATAAAATATGAAATTATTGTAACATTGGGGTTTGATGTATTTTTAGAAAAACATTAATATCTCTAATAGGGCTTAACCAATTGACATAAAAATACATCAAGGCACAATTTAAGGGACCCTCTAAGTACAGTAATTTTTGATATATAATATGCAGGCAGAAAAAAAATAAAAGTTAAAGAAATCACTGTTACTACATATTAGAAAATGTACTGTAAATATTATTTCATATTCTGATAATAAATGCAATGAAAATACGATTTAAAAAGGAAAATTTTTTTGGGGAGGAGGGAGTCCAAGAGGGGGGTGCGTATTATATACTGAAAATTTACGGTATGTATAGTTTTTATTTGGTTTTGCTATTTCCCATTTCGGAGATGTTAGCTGCACAAAATTGGTGACATATGTATAGATGGAATTATTTTTTTCCAAATTTTCAACATATCTTTTTGAATCATGAGTTTTTAAGTCGATTTCAGAAGAAAATAATTTTTTGAGTTTGGGAAACGAACACATAGGCCTTCATTCTTAGTGAGTGGTAGGCCAATGAAATACAAGCTAAAAAAAAAAATAAACAGTACTACATATTATAAAATATAAATACAGGATTATTCATAAGTCTGTGAAATATTTCGAAAATTCATAACAAGTAAACTAAACAATGGATTATAGTAAAACTTACAGCAATATAGAGGTAAATTCTTGATTTTTTTTTTCTTAAAATCTCGCATGCATAATTGCCATAGTTTGCCGTTAGCAGTTAGTATTAGGAAATATGGTGTTCAGGATAGGATGCAAAGGAAAATAAGATGCTGCGTTAATGATATGGCCACCCTGATTCCGAGATTTAACCCCGTGGGGGGGTTCGTCAAGGACACTATCTTTGTCCTTCAATTCCCCAGTAACCTACTGGATCTTCACAATCTTATAGTCATACCATTTAATGTAGCATCTTCTTTTCCTTGGTGTCTTATCCTGAGTGCCATATTTGCTACTATTACCATGGAAGAATAACAAGGGAACGCCTCTTTCAAGAAATTGCATCACACGATATAGGATGAGATATCATGTTGGCCAACAGATTGCCACGAAATCCCAATGTTTGTTTTCATTGAACGAGAATCTTATTTGTATGATAATGCTGTAATAATATAATAAATATTTAATTTTGAGTGTTAAATAACTGAAACAATGATATTTTGAAGAATTTTTGTTCATTATTGCTCTTTCCCTCAGTCACCATGTCTAGAACTTAACAGCTAATTTCACGGAAACCCCTATTTAAATCAATTAAAAAAAAATAATTCCAAAAAACTTTTCTACCATTTTAAAAAAAAGTGTTCCAAAACCGGACCCATATTAAATTTGAAATGGGTCATTAAAAATAAATGAAAGAAAAACATTTATTTCCTATAAAAAGAATTGTAAAATGCAAATTCAAAAATTTTTAATGAAATATCAAATGTTCAATTACTTCAAATGCATCTGTAATTCTATAATCATATAAAGATCATAGGGGTTGTAAATGCAATCATTTGGCCACCAGGTGCACTACGATAGCAGCGAGTGACACATTTTAGCATTGGAAGTGCTACAAGAGGCGCTTCCATTATTATTCTTCCATGCTATTACCTCCTAACGGCAAACTACAGCAAGAATGTGCATGGTATGAGTTTTTGAAATGTTTCACGGACTTATGAATAACCCTGTATTATTTAATACGAGGGCCTTTTCCAAATTTAATTGTTCAAACAGACAAAGATTTGTCAAATGTATAGATAAAAGATGCTGCCCATGCATAATTGTTGGTGTGTTTTATTGTTTAATTGGATTGTTGACACAAATATATTATAAAGATTTTATAATAAAACCAATGAAAATATGAATTTTTTTCAAAAAAATTACATTATTATTTTTTTTTTTTACCTTCCTATCATTTTCAAAGATGTTAAAAACATCATTACTGTATTTATGAAGTCGGGCATTCCGTTGCCATTTTTTTATTTTTTTTTTGACTTGAGATTTGGATAGGCGTCAAAAGTAAGTAAAAGTTATAATAGACACGTGTCCTATCTATTCAGGAACATGGCAAAATAGTGGTTAATTTAACGTTTTCTTCCTTCGAGCTGGGGCGCGAAAGCAAAATGTTTAACTTTAACAATCATTTTGGCCACGCTCCCGAATAGATAGGACATAAGGACCTATTAAAACTTTCACTTACTTTTTGATGCTCTATCTGAATCTGAAGTCAAAATCAAAAAATTCGAAAAAAAACTGGCAACGGAACAACCGACTTCATGAAGTTAGTAATGATGCAGTACCACGCATTCTAAACTGCCTTTATATTTAAATAAAACTTATTGAGTTGTCCAATTTAAATTTTTTTTAATATTTTTAAGTATTTTCAATAATAAATTATATATTAAAAAACGAGGATATAGTATATAATAAAATGGCAAATTATTACTAAGGTTTATTAGCTTAGGCCCAGATTTGCAAAAGCGTCGTTACGGTGCCTAACGACATACAAAACCTATTGCAAACAAACCGTCGTTAATTAGTGTTATTACAGAGCTGTCGTTATAACATCGTTACGGAATGTTTAAAATGGTGGTTTTGTAGACAACGAAGAAAGATATCGTATTCTAATGTTTCGATTATCGTGACTCAGCATTAAGGAAATATCAATAATCAAACACATTTGATAGTGTAGATGCTCAGCAGATGTGGTTTTTCAATTGACCGAGAGGCTGATATAAAAATGGAAGAGCAGCTGAAAAAATAATCAAGAGAAAGAAGAAAACAGAAATCCACAAAAATAGTTTAATATTATAACTTGTATGTACATTTCGCTGACTACGTCAGCTACTTCAGCAAGACACTTGGACAATCAGTAGTTTGAGAGTCCCTATCAAACTACTAGGATGTTTAAAGGTTAAAAAGGTGAGATAGACCAATAGGGACCGATGACATTCAACAATAACATAAAATTCTTTGTCATGAAATAGTTTTACCATTGGGGAATGGATAATAATAATGTACAATAATTTACAACCCAACACTTTATTAAATTTGTGAATTAAAATTAAAAACAAAAATTATGTATAAAAAATTGAACCCCTTGGAATTAGTTTAAAAACACTTTAACCAAAAAAATGAATATTATGCCTTTATAAAAACAATTTGACTTAAAACTGTCCGAAATTAATAAATGAAAACTGTAGTCAATGCTCCAAGCATAAGGTAAATGAGATATTTTTTTTCAGTTTTTATACTTGCTTTCTCTTATCGCAAGTATCGAGAGGCTTCGCACGTTTATTACTTCATCACTTGAAAACTTGAGGAAGAATGTTCATTCACATAAGAATAAAAGAGCACATAAGGATTTAACTCCTGAATATAATCATGTCGACAAATGTCATATTGGCGTGATCATGTTTGAGGCGGCACCATGAGTATGCGGAGAGTAGGGGTGATTTAATTAAAGAATCTGTAGCAGTAGTGGTTTCTGAAGAGGAATCGGATAATTCGCTACTTTCAGACTCGGTGGAGAAAACGTAACCAAGTCAGTATCTTCTTCCAATGCCACTAGCATAACCTGTGCTAATGTTTTTTTAATTGAGTTATTGTGGGTGAATTCAACAAATAAGTCCATGAAACTGTAGTCAATGCTCAATGAATATGAAGCAGTTCGCACACAACCACTTTGTTCTAAAAATCCTTTTGTATGATAATGACCAAAATTGATTGTATCTAGGGATCCCAGATTTTCAAGACAAAAAACTGGGACACTTACAAAGTACCCTGAGAAATAAGCACAATGTTAAACATACGAACTTTTTCAACCATCGTAAGGTAACAAACTTAATAATAATAATAATAATAATGAGGGGCAGGCCATGGCCTGGTGGGCTTTCACTGAAACACAACTTCTGTGAAGTTAAGCAACATCAGGCACGGCTAGTCACTGGATGGGCGATCATCCTTGATTCACGATCTTCACCCCCCCCCCCACCCCCCTGGCTGCTGTAACCATCATACAGCAGTCGTTAATCCAGGTCCATCCAAGGACCCAACTCGACGTCCTGAGGCCATACAGGCCCTGGATGGACGCATTGGATTACCTGTACTAATAAATAAAATAATAATAATAACAATTTGTGAAAAAAAACTGGGACTGTCCCGGGATATCTGGGATCCCTGTTGTATCGCATGACTTGATCAGTAGCGGTCAGCTGAGGTCGGTTTTACTGGACAGGCCCTTATACCTTGTTCAGACTGCAATTCTTGATCATGATCATTTTACACACGTTCAAGATGAATCATGTTCAAGCATTATCGACAAATCCATATGTTCACACTGCATAATCTTAATCACGATCAGGGTTAAAATTTTTGCTGCTGGATGAAAATAGTGAAGTTTTTAGCGATAGGCACTTTATCGCCGACCCAATCTTTCTCTGATTATAAAAATAATTTGGTTTCTTTCTTGTTTCGGTTCATAACCGGTGTTCTTGAACAAATAGAGTTCTTTATATGTTAATTATTAATGGCACGACTGTGCAATTAGTTTGAATAACTCTTAAATATATAGCGAAGCGGCGTTTTTCTGCCATTATGAAAAGCCTTGGCGTGCTATTAGGGGTACTCGTGGCTGAGTTATCTTGCCAGTCGCTCGCCGTATCGATGGAGTTGAGCAACTTCGGGCACAGCTAGTCACTGGTTGGGTGACAGCTAGTGAATTTCTATCTCTCCCCGTGATTCGGAGGGCACGGAAAGCCGTCACTCCCGACTGCTGTGATCACTTTACAGCAGTCATCAGATCCTCCAGAAATGTGGGTTGTGCATAGGGCCAGAAATAACTACTGTCTCATAGCAACCACTCGCCTAGCGGTGGTGCTTGCGGCTAAGAGCCTTAACGACTTATAGCGCCAGAGTTATTATTTGGCGTGCACATTGGATTCTGGGAGTTGATCGGCTTTGAACGTGTGTAAGGATTTGATCAGGTTGTAGGAATGTGTGTGAAATTTCATTTTAAGAATTCACAATTGATTTTCTAACATTTTCTAATTATTATTATTATTTTTATAATTCTTTGCTTATACACATGACTTAATATATTCATCTTAAATCTTTCACGTAACATTTATTATTCCATAAGTAATCTCATTTGCAAATTTACTGCATATATAATAAATAAAGAATAAAATGCTGTAATCATTTCCAAGTTTTTGTGAATGAAGAAGAGCCTTTTATGAATGCAATTGAGCCACTATGTTTGTAAATATAATAAACAATATGCGTTTTAAAAATGTTCGCTGGCCACAGTGGCCATGGTCGTTGTCATCGCCATCAGCAGATACTGAGATTATAGAGTGATCCGATACAAGTTTCACTTATATTTCTTATCATGATCAAGATTAGTTGTGTGAACATGGTATTAGAGTCTTGTCCACACCAGACTTAATATAGGCAGCCCCGACTCTATTCTTCACTGAAATCAATTATCAGGGTTCATTAAAACTTGAAGCTCGTAAAAATTGAAAGAGGGAAAGAGAGTGCAGGTACTAGTTACTACTTGTAATTTTTTTGCGATAAATGTAATTTCAGTGAGAAAACTACTACAAGAAAAAACTCCTGAGATGTGACAACAGCATCTGGCAAAAACTAAAATTGTTTTTATAAATGTACTAGAGGATATACCCGGTGTTGCTCGGGCTGTTTGTTTGATGAAATTTTGCAATATCTGAATTTGAATATAAATAAGAACACATGTAAAAATCTTTAATGACTTGTATATTCACTTTGGAAAAACGAAAAGAATTCTTTAAAATGGTCGCACTGGAATTTTGTGTCCAATTGGGTTTGCCCAGGAACATTCGACATTGCATCCTTAACATTTTAGAATTTCAAAGAAAGGCTATGAATATTGAATTATTTCTGTCTATATTAAAAATATTTCATAGATGGAATATGAGAGTTGAGGAATTCTGTTAAGCCTGATTAACATCCTTCATCAACATGTAACCGTTTCAGTAGAGTTGTATTCAATCAGAATCATGTCCCGAATGTGGATGTTTATATTGACAGTATCAGTTTTACAGCAAGGACTGCTCTCTCACACAATCAGTCGAGATCTTTATAATTTTCTAGTATGTTTAGAGAAACATTATCTATAACTTCTCTAAAGGAAGTACTACATTACAAAAAACATATGAAAAATAAATTTTCTCCAATTACAGCTCATTAGGGAAAGTACCTTCACTTTTCACCAAAAGTTTGAGAAGTTGTATTCTCTTATTTGTTTTAGGATAATTTCTTACATCTCTCTAAAGATTTTAACAAAAAAAAGAAATAATGATTTTTATTTATTAATTTATTGCTTTTTATAACTACCCCCCTTAAAACGTGAGTCATTAAGGTAAGCAACAATGTAACCTTTATTACTTCCAACAAACGAAAAAATAAGTCCAAGATGGAAACAATGAAGATTAGACCAATTGTTTCAAATCCTAGACCAATCAGAAAGCCGAATGCCAGCCACACACATCTCAGTTTTATATATAAGATAATATTCTTTTTTTATTTATTTATTTATTTTTTTTTGGTTAAAGTGATTCCAAGGGGTTCATTGTTTTTTATGTATAATTTTTATATATAATTTTTAGCTTTTAATTCACAAACTATGAAGTGTTGGGTTGTAAATTACATTACTGTACATTCCAATTGATTGTTTAATTCTTTGTGTTTAGCCCTTTAAATGTCTTTATTTTCTAAAAGACTGGGATAGTTTCATTTTTCCAGTCGTCTTCTGTTTTACTTTAAGTCTTGATTATGGATCAGTTTGTTTTGTTTTTTTTTATTTCTTTTGATTGTGTTGGATTACTCATTTTGAAGCAAGTCCGGAGATTAAGAAAAGGATTATCTGGTGTTTCCTTCTGAACTTCTCTGCTTTCATATATTGTGGCCCTATTTTATTGTTATTGTTTATTAAATGGTTTTCTTCTGTTATTGATTGTTCAGCTATAGCTTTAAAGCTTATCTTCATAATCACGCTACATAGTGTTTTAGAATAGTGGAAAATTTCATTGATTTTATAATAAAGATGAGTTAAAAAAAAAATAAAAATTGAAGGCCATTCGAAAATTAGACAGAGAGAAGAAAAAAATCCAATACACTTTAATTTAAAGGAAAAAAATTCTAAATAATATTTTAATGTTTGCTTTGTATTTCTTGCATCAGAATAGCTAATTTTAAGTTATTAGTAAAATTGTAATTGGCTGAGCAAGTTTTAATATTCTTTCTTTGCTCATCATTTTCTTGCAGGTGCAATGCATAAAATTGTTTTTGTAATGGTTTTCTGGTGCCTTTTATCCTGTTTTTTGTTTTTTAAAGCTTAATGAATGTACTTACTGAGATTTCCTTGGACTAGAACAACTGGAGGGAAAAAAGAGTTGAGTTTTTCATTCACAGTTCCTTTGTGACAGTGAGATTTTTCATGACCTCATTTCCTCTTGGCTGATAAGACACCTGTGTGACGACTTCCTGCTCACTCTCACCTCTTTTCCCCTCCTTCACTTTCTTGCCCTAGCTTTTAATAGTTATGTGGGCTAAAAACACGCTTTTCCTAAAAAAAAAAACGAGCATTTTTAAAAAATTTTCCAGAAATTTCTCATCCTGAAAACTTTTAACATGCCACTGCCAAGTTTATATCACGTGAATAAGCTTTGTCATTTCTTATCTCTTTATTTAAAATAATGCTGAATTTTAGCCTAAATCACTTAGTTTTAAAAAGCAAATTGCTCTAGTGCATGTTTTCTTGGATATTTTTGCTGTTACTACACTGCTGCCTTTCTTTAAATTTAATAAAAAAAATATGAAACATTTATATTATTTTATTTTAAGAATTCACTATTGACTTTCTAACATTTTATAATAATTATTATTATTTTTTATAATTCTTTGCTTATACACACGCAACTTAATGGATTCATCTTAACTCTTTCACATAACATTTATTATTCTATTAGTAATCTCATTTGCAAATTTACTGCATGTATAATAAATAATGAAGAAAATGCTGTAATCGTTTCCAAGTTTTTGTGAATGCAATCGATCCACTATGTTTGTAAATATAATAAACAATATGCGCTTTAAAAGCGTTCGCTGGCCACAGTGGCCATCGTCGTCGCCATCAGAAGATACTGAGACGGTAGAGCGGTCTGAAGACGAAATAACAGCGCTGATACTGTGGTACAGGGAGAAATACGGGAATGCTAGCGATTATGAAATTCCCGGTTTGCGTGTTATTCTTCCGGAAGAAGAAAAGGAGGATTACTTCTCGCCGAATAATAGAAAACAGCGTTTGCGTGCTATAATGGTAATGAGGACACGGTTTTTCGTAATTTTTTTATGTTACTTCGCTCTTTAGGTGCTGATAATGCAAAAATTGTACAGTTTCAATTATCTTATTGCAGTGGATACTCTTTTGGATTACTATTTTTATGTTGTTGTTTTTTTTTATTATTATTTTCCTAAGTTCATACAGTGCTACTGATAAATGTTAATATTTTGTTTGAGTGTTAGAATTTTATTATTATTCATATACATCCTTATGGAAACTAATAGAAACAAACAGTTTCAAGTTTTGCGAGTATCCGTTTTGTTTTGTATGTATCATCTCTAGGAATTGTTTTCTTCTTACGACCACACTTTCCTTTATGTTTATGAGAAACCAATCCTATTTCCTGTTTCAACTACATCTTAGCTGAGAATTACAATCTTCATACGTTTCCTAGATGTCGCATCCATCTCGAACGACGGTTGAATCACATAAGGTCACGTTTCTAATCTGATGAAAGACTGTAGCTGCTGATGTAATAATCGCATCAGCCAACATAAAACATGATCAAACTGATTTTTTGTGTTTGTTTTGAGTACAGGATTACGAGTAATATAGAAAACATGCTTTGTTTCAGTTCATCTGCACAAGGGTGTAGATGTAGGTACTTATTGTGTCAAAGGTATGTACTAAAGGCGTATTCGTTTATTTGAATCATGTGAATTTTTTCCATTGAGTGCATGCACTAGTTGTTCTGAGTACCTCTCGTACGGTTTGTGCACAATCTAAGCGCATGAAGGTAGAAGCAAGGTCGTTTCGAGCATTTTGTAATTGCAAATGACGGCCTCCATCCAGAGAAGCTCCAGCTTTCAATCACTCGATGATAATGGTTGAAATATTTGTTTTCAAGTGGATGAGGAGAGTGCGTGCAGACTAAAAAAAAAAAATGAACTTTGGAAAAGACCTTAAAAATTTGGAATTTAAGCCTGTTTCACAATCAAATCACCTGCATTTGCCCCACCGAATCCGCCACGGATGCGTGTACTAGCGCTTCCATTTGCAAAGGGCGATTTAACAATTTTATGTTTCCATTTCATATTTAAAATCACAGCCGCATTAACTATCTCCAGATTGGTTCATTCTCAAACAAGGCCACTGAAGAGCCCTCAATGCTCTTTCAATTTCTCGTTCCAAATTGGAGGCCATTCCTCCGCAGCAGCGATAAGTTTCATTAAAAAGTTTTTTAGCGAGAGAATTGCTTTCAGGGGTAGTAGCCTTGTTTTTGTTTCTTCTCTCCCGATAGTTCCGTGCGAACCTGAAACTTCCTGATTGGTTGAAGCTGTTGCAGAATTGCTAAATTTCAGAACCTGTCTGAATTGAAAATTTCTGCTAATTGTGAAACGGCAGTATGTGCGGAAAATCTTTTCTTTGCATTGCAGACTCTCAGATGATTAAGAAGGATTCGTCGAGGTGTCACCATGTTGTCAAAACGCATGGACCGTTCAGTTAAAGATCGTGTACAAATTGTACTGAATGGAACTGCACTACTGACATCATCATCGTGCACATCATACGAATAAACGAATGCACCTTAGGATTGTCAGTGGATCCAGTTAATGTTGCAGCAAAAACAAAAGTTAACCTCTCGTTTGGCCTGAATATGTCATAGAGAGAATGCCAAAATGCCTATTCCTTAACTGTCTCAACAAGAACAAAGAGTTGTGATGGAAGTTTAGCTTTTGAAATACATATTCTTCAAGGATCTTTAACAGATTCTTATGTGTATTTTACTCGCTTACAAATACACATACACACAGTACATTTTATTGATTATATGATTATCAACTATATCATGTTTTTAGTATTTTTTTTTTATAATTAAGGATGTGAAACTATATTCAAGTGTAAATGATTATGAATGTTTATTCCTGATAAAATAATAAATTTAAATGAAATTTGCATACATTGAGTGAATTGTCATTCTTCTACAAGGTCTTAAACTGTCACTCAGCATTTATCAGTTAATTTCACTATTTGTAGCAACGAAGAAATGATAGAGAAGAAATTCGACGTCGTTTGGCAACTGGATCCGATAGTGATGAATATTATGGTGGTGAACGGATAATGAGAAAGCCTAGTTTACAAACTCGTCTGCAAGTGAGTAACTAACTGGAAATCTGTTGATTTGACCATTTGTGGATTTTTTTTGGTATTTTATGTATTTTCCCGTCATTATTTTTCCCTGTTTAGAGCGGAATGAATTTGCAGATTTGTTTCATGAATGAAACTGCTGGTGAACATGAAACTTCAAATAGTGAACAGGATAGTCATACAAAGAATAGCAGTGGCAGTACAGATCGTGAAACCTCAACCCCAGCTAAAGTAAGGCTTGTATTGATGAGCAGAAAGGGAAAGAAAGAATGTTTGTTTGTGAGTTGGGTGTACAGAGGGTTGTTAGGGATCTATGGTAACAAGTTACAGAGGGCCAGAAAAGGATCAATTCGTAACCACTCCCGTTGACACGCTTTCAAAGACCTTTCACTGTTTGCGGTCGTCTCTTTCTGAGGGCCCGTTTAAGTAGGCCAATGCCACAAAAATCCATAGGCGATGGGTCCGGTGACTTGACTGGTATCATCTTGCATGCGTTCCAGGAATATGCAAGTTGTCTTGGTGCAGTCAAACCATATTTACCTCTGTGCCATACAAACCGGGGATGTCATGGGTATATATGGGCATTAGAAGGTTAGCCTGATAGTACATGTTGTTGACTTTGGCCTTTGACTCAATTCTGTGTAAAATAACTTGTCGTTGTAGCTTTATCCCTGCGTTCACGGTACCATTTTCTGAAGTCCTGAGAACCCCTTGGGCGGTAAAAATTGACTCGGCTCTTGTTGCAGTCGCTTCAATAAATATATTCTACCTCATCTAATGTGACCATGTATTTCCACTTTTCAGTCACCAGGTATCGCTCATATAGTTTACGGCAGGTGGTCTCTTGAACTTGAGAATGCGACTCTTGTGTTGCTTCTCCAGTTGTAAATCACAGTTGATAATTGTGTTTACTGTGTACTATCTTCTGTGCAATGACCCGTTGTGTTGGTGGGTTACATCCAGTGATGAGAGCCCGAACTTTCTGGATGATATCAGGAGTATGGCTAGTGGATGGTCTCAGATTGGTCTGCTTTTTACCCTCAGGAATGGCCTCGCTTCTGGTTTTGCCAATGTTATTCAGTACACTTGATAACCCTTTCTAGGAAACTGAAGTCTCGCTTCTTGCATGCTTTCATAATTTAGGAACAGCTGAATTTGACTTCGGAAAAGATGTTGTGTAGCCCACCCAATACCTGTCAATTTTCGGTGTCAATGCTTTTAACTCGCTGTTCGAATATTAACTATTTTAATACCTCCCTAACGATAATTCATTTATTAGCTCATGGGAAATGATTGTGTGCTTCACATTTAAATATGCTAATTGTTACCATAGATCCATAACAACCATTTTTTTTTTTTTTTTTTTGTATTTCAGGCATCTTGTACTAGTTATTTATTTATTCGTCCGTTATTCTCTTTTGCCATATATTACGTTTATCGATCAAGTTTATAGCAATCAATGCGGGGAAACTTTTCTCATTCAGTAATAGATGCTTACACCTCCAATGTCAGTGTTGGTTATTGTCTTTATCCTATATGGCAGCCGTGCATTTGTATTTTATAGGTCATCTTTCCCTATAGTGCTTTTATCCATGGGAAAATTTCTGTTTGGGGATCTTTCTCCATGACATGAAAATTTTTTTGTGCTTTTCTGTACACATTACCATGGAAGAAATGGAATGGGAAGCAAAACTTCCAAGAAATTGTGAAATAAAAAATACACTAGCACTTCTAGCGGATGAGTCGAATCGTAATGAAGCACTTAATCTATTGCATGTCACTTCTTCCATGGTTAAGTCAGAGTCAATGAAAGGATAGTTACTTCTTGTGTGGTCTGTGGCCAGGAATTATACTTAGCCAAGGGGACAAGGTGCTGCAAAGTGACTCTAATGTCTGCCTTTCAATTGTATAACTCCTCGTCCATCGAAAATTTTGTTCTTAACGTCTAACATCAACATTGAGAGCATACGGAAGACTGATTGAGGGGAGCAAATTATTGCAACTTTCGAACAGAAGAGAAATTACAAAAAAATCATCTAGGGAGAGGAAGAGGGTAGAATGGTGAAGGGCATTGCTGCATGGCAGCAATTAAATTAACAATAGGCAGTGACTAGAACAGCGGAAGTCGACTGCAGTTCGACTCAGCCATATAGGGAATTGGCGCTGTACTTATTTCACTGCACACCTCCCAAAAATTGACTGCCTTGCCAAATAATTCTGTTGCTTGGGAGACACTCCCCCCACCTTAGTCAGCTTTGTTAGTCAATTTCTAGTTTAGTTTGCAATTTTTGAAATGAATAAAAATATCAAATAAAGAGTTCAGTGTTCTCCCCCTAAAATTTTTATCAGATGGATGGAAAGATAAAATATCCGGATGGCCAAAAAAGAAAAAACACAAAACATTATGACATGTTTTGCAAATTATTGTGTATTCAACTAGGTGGCATTCCCTTTCAAAAGAGCCTGGAGAGAACCCTAGATTTAGCCAACAAAATATTTTGTGCATTGGAAAAGGGCAGAATCGCGGAAGAACATGCAGTGACT
Organism: Rhysida immarginata; assembly: GCA_023313115.1. Classification (NCBI taxonomy): domain Eukaryota; kingdom Metazoa; phylum Arthropoda; class Chilopoda; order Scolopendromorpha; family Scolopendridae; genus Rhysida; species Rhysida immarginata. The sequence goes on from JAHWFO010011261.1 coordinate 1,712,675, forward strand.
ATGATAATGCACTATCCCAAATATCGACCCATGTATGCGAATTTTTGACTAAAAACTCAACGAATGTCATCGATCAAGCACCATATTTTCCAGATATCACCCCATGTGACTGTTATTGTTCCCCAAACTCAAATGATCTTTCGGTATGGCTCTGGCTGTGCTGCTTCTCGTCTGCTTTGGAGAAGCGGGAGATTAAATTTTTGTATGTACCATTGATAATTAATCTCGCATGCTATGTATTAATTTACACTGCGAATTAAAACAATCCTCCACTGATGTTGCTGACATGGATGCCCAGCTATTGGAAATTGTGTTCGGAATTTTCGTTTTTTCAAAATTTGGGTTCGAATTTTAAAAATTTAAATATACCACAATGTTGTTGTTGTGCTAATTTTTCGATTTAAATAAAGTTGTATGTGACCATAGAGTATTCCTTTAAGTTGAGATACAGTAAACAAGTTGAGAAGTGACTGTTATAATTCGATAACTCTATTGGTTGTCTGTTAATGGAATTTATTGACATGCACTTGTAAAAGAAATACGATAGAACCTGTGCTAACTACCACTTTTGGTTGATCCCGCAGAAAGTTAAATGGGAAATCTGTTAGCATAATGACCTGCCTAACGCGACCAGCATTTTCGATCCACTCTGTGTCTAAAAAACTCGTCTATAATGACCACTTATGCAACCAATCAGGTCATAACCTAACTGTCAATTATATCACTACACTATTCTCTATAATCAACTAGTCAGAGTCAAAAGAAACAAAAATGCAACCACTGATTCTTTTAGCCTATTGATATTATTTACTACGTCAGGCTTGTCTTTGGGGAGCAAATGTTGCTTTAAAATCACTGGGGGTGTTTCCATAAAGTCTGATCGCCCGCAACCGTTTGAGTGCGGTTACAAATATCCTATCTAAAATAAATGACCTGGGCTCTATCTGGTCGAGTGGATTCAAAATGGCAGATGAAATTCGAGAACTTGAACTCTTTATTAGCTATCTGGATAATCGTAGTCGCCGAGTTCTAATGACGAAGTTTTAGATTCAAATAATCATCATCAAAGCTGTCTAATGTAGTATAAAAGCATAAACGGACAGAATTGCTTGCTTGTGGACAGTTGAACTGTACCATGTCATCTGTTGGTGACCAGTCAGAATTTACGGAAACGCCCTGAATGTGCTCGAAAAACATTTAGAAGATTTAACTTTCATTCGGAAGACAAGAAAGTGAAAACAAATTAACTTAGATTCTTGTATTTGTAATTTTTTTTTTTTAACTGAACCTATCTACAAGGGCATATTGAAAAGAATGCCTCCATGGCTGTAACTTTTTTTATTTCTTAACCGATTTTCAAAATTCTTTTTGTATCTGATACTTACATTTGTCCTCTATGTAATGCACTATTCACTTTTCGACATAGTCCCCATCCCTTTCCATGCATTGCGCCAACGTGTGACTAGTCTGGTGAACCCGTCGGAGACAAATTCCGGGGTTGTTGTCGACACCAGGACCGAACGGCAGGTTTCACCTCGTCGTCAGACGCAACTCATGCCCCTTAAGGTGCTCTTTACTCTTTGGGAAGTGGTGAAAGTCGCAAGGTGCAAAGTCTTTCATTTGAACTGTAGGCGCTGCAACCCCCTCTGATGTGTGGCGATCGTGTGCAGACAGGTGTTATCGTGCTGCAGAAGAAGATCCAAAGCTGCCATTCAATCCTCGTGTCGACGACATTCCTCTCCAACGGGTTCACCCAACTTGTCCACGCGTTGGAGTAATGCGTGGAAAGGAATGGGGACTATGTCGAAAAGTGAATAGTGCATTACATAGAGGACAAATGTAAGTGTTGGATACAAAAAGAATTTTGAAAATCGGTTAAAAAATAAAAAAGTTACAGCCATGGAGGCATTACTTTTCAATATGCCCTTGTATAACGATCACCGGAGCATAACAACCACTTTTGCTTGGTCCCATGGACAGGGTTTGCTGTAGTTTACAAATGAGTCAAGTTTGATATTGTGTTTACATCTTTTCAGGCTCTCACAAAGGCATCATTGAATGCTCCCAGTTCTTTGACAGCAACTTCTGTGATAGCTGGCCAGAATGAAGAGGAAATGGATTTTGTAACACGCCAAGCAAAACTGCAGGCAGAAGCTCGTCTCGCCTTGGCTCAAGCTAAAGAAATGGCTCACATGCAGATGGAAGTTGAAAAACAGCGCAAGAAAAAATCTCCCATCACAGAAATGGTAACTTTTGTGATGTCGTTAATAGGGATTTTCTGTTCTTATTGTTCCGTACTTTGATGGAAATTGATTAAAAATTTGTATCAAGTATTTATATGGTTTTTTAATTTTTTTTTTTACGTGCTTATAGGTTGGGATTACGTTTCCAGATGGAAGAAAACGTGCCAATCACCAGGTGCTAAATGAAATGAATGTGGCTCAGTTACAAGTGATCGTTAACGATTCACATACACAAATAGAAAGCAAGTTTTGTTATTTTTTTTGTTGTTGTGTCTTTTGATTGCAAATGAATATTTGTATTATTATTACTATTGTATTTTGCAAATATACCTCGCACTCTTGTATAACCTGCACCCTTATATTCCCCGCACCTCCTTCTGTGCAAATATAATCTGCGGGGTATGTTTGCAAAAATATGATATGCATTAGATAATAATTTTAATTTGCTCCACGAAAATAGATTTAAATGAAGAATTGGTAAGGCTATTGTTGGAACGAGATGATTTGCACATGGAACAAGATTCCATGCTTGTCGACATTGAAGATCTAACTCGCTATCTGTAAGTAATTTTGTTTTATGCTTTGAGATTTATTGTCGTAAAGTTTGCATGTAGTTGATATTTAACGAAACTGTCATTTGTTTACGTTACCATTTGTTGTGGATATTACAAAAGATTAATAATCAGCAATGATTTCTTCTTAAAATTCGGGTCAAAATTCCACAGATGATAGAGGACTATAAAATGAGTAATTGACATAGGAACCAATGGTTGAAAATGCATATTTCAGATGCCACGAGATCTTCCCTACGTTTGAGGAATGTTTTGTAAGTTGTAAAGTTTCGAGAAAATTGGTTAAGAGAAGAGCCAAGAGTAGAAGGATCGGAAAATGGAGTAATTAACTGAGAGGTTCCTTTAATTATATTACCCGGCAGGAAAGAAAAAGGAATCTGACGCATGCGTAAATGAAAGAAAAACTCGTTCAACCAATCAGAAATAGACAGGAAACGGAGCTTTACTTAATCCTGGCAATTCTCTGAAGGAAATGACAGCGGAAACGAAACCGAAACAAATATGACACTCGATTAATCGAGAGGTTGAATTGCGATACTCCGATTGCCTTGCTGTTCGCTTTTATTATTGTATCATTACTATAACCTTTAAGTAGTTAAAACATTATAAATTCTGGTGCTAGCTTGACGTTTTATAGCTTTCCTTGAACAAACAAACTTTTAGGTGGCGTGAAGGCCACCATGTCTCAACAACTCTGAATAAAGCAAACATATACAATTGTTAAGCATTTAAATTACGCACGTGCTCGTTTCCGTTTTCTTTCGTGCCGGGCAGCATAGGTGTTTTATAGTTTTCCATTTAGTTTTGTTGTTAGTGACATTCCTGAAAAATTGAGTAAAATTTTCAACTTTGGTGTTCCCGATGAGCAAACGAATGGTTAGAGAATGAGTGAAACATAAGTTTATTAATTTCACTAGGCAAACGTCTAGATTTCTTGTATAAGTTTTCTTAATTCTCTGGCCTTTATTTTCTGTTTGTGGAGAAGGTTTCTCTAAATTTTGTTCTCCACTGTTCTTATAAGCAATGGCGTTCTTACATTCAGGGATTGCCTCAGTACTCATGGATTGGAAAAAGAAATGTAGCTACAAATGTTACTCCAAATTTTAAAGTCCGATGGTCGTTATTGTTGGAAAGTCATATAAAGAAAGAAGGACTAAATAAGGCAATCCTGAAGTTTTTATGAGAGCCGACACGTTTCGGTGAAAGCACTATCATCATGGGCAATAAACCAGACAAAAATATAGGCACTCACAGCGGAATAAATACCAAAACCAGGTGGAATGTGCAAATTTGGTCACATTCCTGTTGTCTCATTCAAATCGCCACATTCACATCATTTCAGAATCACTTTTGTCACTTAGGCGACTCGACACATTCAGGTCATCTTCGTCTTATCTCTGTAGTGGTGATCGTAATTTTCTAGGGCTCCTCATGATAAGGAGGTGACTATACATATTCAATAAAACATATTATAAGTAAATGCAATAATTACGATTGGATTTATTTTGTGTATATTGAACATAATACAGGGTGCGGCAGGTATTTGAGAACACGTGAGTATGACGTAATAGTCAATACATCATGCTATTTAACAATTCCGAAACGAGGCAGATTAACATGGCAGATCTAAAGATAACCCAGCAAATGAAGCGACATGCTGTCATTGTCTCCTTGGCTGCAGGACACTCTGACTCCGAGATTGTTGCATTCCTAACAGTCACCCGTTCGTTCGTGTTTAAAGTTCGGGGAGAACTGGACGCTGCCAGTGGTGATGTGCCAACCGTTTAACAGAGGAAACTACATTGTCGGCGCTCGGACCGTATCAGGACGCTGGAATTCATCCGTTCTGTCCAAGCTGCAATCAATGAGGACCCTGGGAAGGGAGGGAGCTGGAAGTTAATGAGGCGAGCATTCGAAGTGTGGTGCATGAAGACCACCGTTACAAGTCTTGTGTGTTGCAGAGGGGACAGTTCATATCCGAGACAACCAAGAAGAATCGACTGGACAGGGCCACGTGGCTCCTCAACAAGCTGAAGCATCCAGAGGAATCTTCACGACCACATCTCTCCCCCAGCTCCCCTGATCTCAATCCTTTGGACTATTAAGTCTGGTGCATTGTTGAGAGGGAGTCCAACAAGCATCCACACAGTATCATTGAAGCTTTCAGGCCAGCTATTGTGGAGGCAATGGCAGAAATCCAGAAGACCCACCTCATTGCTGCATGCCAGCGGTTCCGACGGACGATGGTTTTATTGAATAATAATATGTATTTTGTAGTCCTTTGTACAAAAATGTAAATTGTATTAAAGGCTACGTGTTATCTTAAGTGTCTGCTCCTTTTACCTGCGGACGTCGTTTTGTTCTCAAATACCTGCCGCACCCTGTAGTAAAGTCAAAAATATATTAACATAGTCTATTCTCAATTATTCAAGTCAAATAAAATCTAAAATCTATTGTTTTCGACCTCGTCTCCTTGATCTGTCGTAAGTAGACGTGAGAATTATCTGTATCTTCTGCCACGGCTTACACTGACAGAATTTTCTGTATCTTCAGTGGAAATGTCTTCAGGAGCAGGTTTTGTAGGAAACGTCTCCATAGCATGTTTTCACCACATGTTATTGCATGATACCCCTTCATCCATCTTTGATGAACTTATGATAAAAATACTGAAAGCAAATTATTTTCTGGCACCAACTGTACCTATTTGATAAGTTGGGGGTCATCTGTCAATCATTGAGTAAAAATAATTGTCACTGCAAATTGCAGTAGAAGAGTCACGTCTAGTTCCGGTAGAATTCCATTTAGATTCTATTTGCGCCTGAAAAAATATTGGGGAAAAATGCTTTATTTTATTTGGATAAAATAAATAAAAACTTGTTCTACAAGATTTTACTGCAGAAAAGGTGAAGGGAAAAAGTTAGGCGATTTTACTGAAGGGATTTAAACTCGCGTCTCTTTGCCTAAAAGGCACTGCATTTACCAATGCTCCACTCTTACCATTACGAAAAATGACAAATATGACTTTCTCTTATACACTTACTCCAATTTTGTTTTGTCAAATTTCTGAAAACTAAGGGCCCACACAGTCATGTGACTGAACTTGTGGGAAAGAATGCACCAGTATCTTCAGCACATGCACTATTTTGCCTTACCGTAACTTGGAGTTACTTAGACCCCCCCAAAAAACTTACGTAGTATCAGGAGATAGGACCCCCCACATGCACTTTCTTTTTCCATTTCATTATCGTGCTGCCAGAGAGATAGGAGTGCAATTGAGTCTGTATAGTATCATAGATAGCAATTTAAATGCCTGTGATGATGGTGCTTTCAACGAAATGTATCAGCTCTCATTAAACTTCTGTTTTGCCTCTTTTAGTCCTGTTTTTCTTTATTTCAAATTTTTAATTTGAGAAATACACTACCCTATCAAAAGTTTGAGTGTTTTTTTTTAATAGAAACACTCAAAAATACATATTTTAGTATCTTGTTGGTCCACTTTTTGCTGCTATCACAGCTTCTACTTTCTACTACTATCCACAAGTTTTTGATACGTTTCGACAGGTAATTTTCGCCATTCTGGCTTAAGTGTCTTGGACAGTTCGGTCACGGATTTCGGGTTCAGATGCGCAATCAACGTTCCACCACGTCCCATAGATGTTCAGTGGGGTTCAGATCAGGGCTCTGTGCAGGCCAGTCAAGTTCTCGAACCCCCTTTTCATCAAACCATGTGCCTACAGCCCTTGCTTTATAACAAGGTGCGTTATCATGCTGAAACAGAAAAGGGCCATTGCCAAAGTGCTGCCAGAGAGATGAGAGTGCTGCGTTGTCCAGAATGTCTTGGTACTCTCTGCGTTTAGATATCCGTCCACAGAAACGATTGCACCCAACCCATACCTCGAAAAGCACCCCCATACCATCATTGACTGTGGGCACAACACAGCTTGGCAGATAACATTCGCCATACCCAAACCCGTCCATCCGATTGCCAGATGGTGTAGCGGACTCATCACTCCATTCAACCATTCGCCATTGATCCAGAGTCCAATGTCGTCGCTCTTTGCACCATTGCAATCTCCTCGCTGTGTTGCTGGTGCTGATATGAGGTTTCTGGGCTGCCGATCTGACATAAAAACCCATTGCATGCAGTTTCCTGCGAACAGTCAGGGTGCTCACAGTTGTTCCTGTCGACTCTATGAACGATCTTGTCAGTCCATCAAGCGATGTGTGACGGTTTGCAGTGACCACTTTACGAAGAGCCTTTTGGTCTCTGGCCGACGAATGACCTTGGGTCTTCCAGTCCTAGACGGAACACTTGTGGTGCCTTTCTTTTCCATACCCGGATGCCGTTGTGAACGGGTTGATGTCTCTCTAACATTTTGCCTGCGAGAAGGCACCCAACAATTGTACCTCTTTGGAAGTCTGAAAGCTCTTTTCTTTGAGACATTCTTACAGCATTCACGCAAGCATCATCTCATAATATCATACTCTTTGTTATGTAGTGCTGGGAAGAATGTCAACAGTGAAATTGCAAAGGAATGTCTCATTTTCATGCAAATCAGGGTTGTCCCATGACTTTTGATAGGGTACTGTAAGTGTATTCAAGTAAACGTTATGAGTTATTCGTTATTATAGAAGTCAACTTTTCTGAAATAATTTTTTTCTTTTCATTTCTCATTGAAGTGGTGCCAAAGACAGAGCTCTCAAAGAGAATCAAGTGAAACCCGACGCACTGCAGCCCCTGTCTTCAAAGGCAGCAGCGCTCCATTCACTGAAGCCTCTCACCCCAAAGCTGATGCTGAAGTTGAAGAAATGACTTGTGCTTCTACTACTTTAGATGAATATCGAAAATTAAGCTTCGTGCCAGTGATAAGTGTATCTGTTAATATCTTTGTGCGGCTGCAGTGACAAAGCAAGAGGCCTATTCATGCATTTCTTTGTTTATTTTTTGCACGTCGGTCGAGTAGAGTCGATTCTCAAGAACAAAGGAGAAGAGGATAAGCTAATTTTTTTTCCCTCTGACTTTCGACGAGGGGCAAAGCCTGACGAGGGTGCTTTACTCCTCTGACAGCATAAGTTTTCTTAAACGAACTTTAAAAGAGTAAGTGTGCAGCGGATTGATTGCATGTGTAATGCTACTCACTACTGGAAACTTTTTAAGTTTATTTTGATGTTTTTATTATTAATCGTTGTTGCATTTTATTTTCAGTTATCACATTGTTCTGTTCGTCAACTTGTCATTTATAAGTCAAAATATCACCACATTCATCTTTCATTTTGTATAAATTTTTTAAATGATTATTTGCTTACAAATTAAGTTATCGTTTAGTGTTCGTGTATGTATAGACGTATGTTTTAAACCTGAGTTATTGTAAAATATTTTTGATTTCTTTAGCGTGCCAGTGGTGACGAATGGGTTGTGGTCAACATTACTGACGTTGACAAAGTCTTTGTTAATTCGCTTGGGTCTCTTCATTGCCCTACAAAATACTCAAAGAAGTACGAGCTGATTGGCTAGAACTGCACGTGGACAAGAAAACGGGGTTGGGGAGGGAACCAGTGATAGAAATTATATGCAAAGATATCCAGCATGCATTTATCTCCAACCAGCCATGTAATGCAACAACATAACAAAAAAAAAAAAAAATTAATATGATGCAAAATAAAATACACATCATTCTATTATTATTATTATTATTATTATTATTATTATTATTGTTATTATTATTATTATTATTATTATATGACGATGACAGTTAAAAATTTCAATGTGATTATTTTTCACATTTCTTTTCATTCATTGCTTTCTGTGTCTCGAGCATTGTCTACATATTCAATGAGATATCATTCATCGTTAGAGCTGTTAAAAATATTAATTAGGATGAAATGGGAAGAGTCGAACCCAATGCCACCATTAGAATGGACTTGTTCACTGCAGCGTACGTGCATCTCATTCACCTAAACATGAGGATGAAACTACTCGTAGCCATTGAGCAAGCCATTCCAAGAAGCCATCACAAGATTATATATATGTAAACATAAAACTTAATTGTGTCGTCATTTGATCTGCTAATGTCTGTGCACAAAATTATTTGAATGCGGTAGAAAACTAGAGACTAATCAAAAAACGAGGACGAGCGGTCAAAAACAGTAGGAATAAAATGCATGTAAACACCAATTTCGGGGGGAAAAATGTGTGTGTATGCGTGTGTTTGCGTGCGTGTTTGTGTCTAGAGATGGAATTGCGGTGAGTTTTTCAACCCCAGATGTTTCAAGATATATATTAATGTATGATAATATAGTTTACAAATGGAATTAAAATAGATCGTTTTATTTGTTTGAATCTTATATGGAGTCTCGCAAGGAAACGAGATCGCTTTTGTTTTTACAGGTTTTTTTCGTTTATATTCACATTTGTTAAGAGTTAGCGTATCTTTTCATCATAAACATGGAGTGGTTGTTCCGTAAAGGCGGAAGCGATTTAAGACAGAATGTCGGATGTATTTGTTATTGTTAAGTTGACTGAATGTTTTGCCACAGTTTTTAAAGCAATAACGTATTTGTGTAGGCGTTTAAAATAAAAATCTATGGACTTAACTCGAATAACTTTTCAATTGCTTGAATATTCATCTTGCTGGATGATATGTAAAAGACCAATTCCCATTTAAAAAACTGAAGTGTAATCCGCTCAAGTCAAAGTGCTAGGGGACCTGAAAATCTTTCGACTTATCTGGAATTCGACTTATACGACATGCCCAAAACGAAATTGGTTTAAGGCTCATGTGATTATTGATAACATGTATCTATGGAATCTAACCATCAGGCATATTCGGCAACTCAAATCTGATTTGATCCGAGGCGCAAAGCGTTCGGCAACTGGTTCTGGCTCACTGACTGACTGATATATTCGGCAGAGGACTTGTGACATCATAATCTAATCAGAATCGTGACACAAAGTCAGTCAAGAAATTCTCCCTTAATCTGTGGTGATTAAGGTGTGCCGCAAGAGATAAAAGTTTGAGAACCCCTGCACTATAATCATGTGATTGTTTTGCTATGTTTTTCCTCCTACTACAGGAAAATGATTGTATTTTTTTCCCGATAGTATTAAAAATTTCGAGGGTTGCTGATAGGAAGCTTATGTCGTTAACGCTGTTTCAATGGGCTCGGGATAGTGACAAGCCACGTTAGGTTGTTCAGTGAACCATCTAATCATCTATTCTTCAGGTTGATGTCGCTTCAGTCTTCAGTTTTTGCGTTCAGCACTTCGACTCGGATCAGCTCAGATGCAAGTCAGAAAATCGGCATAGGTCACATGACCTGGTCAGTTTGAGTTGCCGAAAACACCAATTGCATTGTGTTTCCTCGAGTTTGGGCCTTGATTTTGGTAGATAAGAATTTGAAGAATGATCTATGCTTTATGAATAAATAGCTTCATTTCATAAACACTCAATTTCTTAGTTGTTACCATTGGCTTCACTTTAATCTGATTCACGTAGTGTAATCTGATTGGCTTTTTCATTTTAGTTTTTTTTTTTCCTAAAGTTTTTGGGTAAAATGTATTTGACTTATCCGGAATTAACCAAAAAATTCTTTGACTTAACTAAATTTGCATTATAAATTCAAATAGGTGCAAGGATTTCAAATTTGTTTTGACTTAACCGACTTCGACTTGTGCGGATTATACTGTATTCAGCTTTGTTTTTTATACTTGAAAACAGAAAAAAAATGAAATACCATTCTTGATACCATATTACCAGGAATATGACTCTCAATTCAACAACAACCTTGTGGTTCTCTTTTTTTTTATTTTTATTTTTTTATTTTTTATTTTTTATTTTTCGAAGAAGCGACACTTGCGGCGATTTTCTGAACTCGGCCCAATATGGCCCAATGAAGAATCGGCTGAAAGAGCAGCAGATTTCCCCAAAGTGGCCTGGAAATAGTTAATATATGAACTAAAATTGAAACGTGCATGCATTAGATTTACCGTTTCACCATATCACTCCAGTTGACCATAACAAATAAACAGTTTCTCTTCGGATATTTGTCTTGTAAAAAAAACCCATGAAATTCCTATTGAATGCTATTGAGAAGTAACTTGTTAAGTTTGTAACATATTTGAAAATATAATTTGTTGATTTTGATTATTTTGCAACTGAATCCTAAATCGTATAGGTTGCTAATTACAATTCCATAACAGCAGTGATGTCTCTTGATAAGCTATATAATCATATATATAAAATTAGCGACGGTGGACTATGTCACAACAAAGAAAAGATCTAACCATAGCCTAGAAGGATTAAGGGAAGCCTGGTCAATTTGCTAGTGAAACATGGCTCCAATTTTGACAGAAGTCTTGTAGCGTTACCCATTGATAACAATTTGCAAAATTTGAAAAAAAAAATTGATAAGATACACTTAAAACCAGGTTTCATTAATTGCATCACAGTGGGGAGCTGCGAACATTCTGCAGAAATCCATAAGCTACTCAGTATTAGAAATAAAATGTTCTGATTAGAAGAGTTTACAGATATTTTGAAAGTAAAACTTATTTAATTTTATGGTAGATTGTTAGCATCTAAAATTATTTTTAAGCGTATGTTTTCAATTTTTTTTTCAAATTTTACAAATTGTTATCAATAGATGGCCCTATAAGACTTCTGTGCTGACTGGGGAAAAAAGCAGACACTTTTACCAATAGGCAAACTGTGAATAGACCAGGCTTCTCTTAATCCTTGTAGGCTGTGATCTAATAATGTGTGTCAAAAATCTAACAATGGGTTATTTCCCGATTATACAATCGGGTGGGTTCGCTTCTAGTATGTACTAAAATATACAGTTATTACGAATCTCAGGGGACCAGAAATTTTGTTCGTATTATCCGGGATTTGCATTATGAAATTTATGAAATGTCTCCTTGTTCGTTTACATCAGAATTCACAGTTATGGAAAAACACCCGTTTCCCTGTTCATTTAGACTAAGAACCAATCAGAAGTATTTGTAACCATAACGATCTCATTTTTGGTATGAATTTCTTCATTTTATTTGTAATATTCAGAATTAGATTTAATAAAAAAAAATTGATTCAACTTGGATTGATACCAGCTTGAGCATGCTCACTTCTTTTTTAGTTAATAGATAAAAAATTTAGTGCTTACATCATACAGAATAACAGATTTACACAGTAGATTGGAAGATGTTGGAGTTCAGAAAACTGCTGTGAGTGTTGTTTCATCAGGAAAAAAAAGAAAAATACCCACGAGGTTGTTGCCACAAATTGCTATTGAGTGTCTTATTCCTTTCTCATCTGTTCCTGGTATTACCATATTTTCGTGAATATACCCCATAACAGTTTAGGATTCTTTTGCAACACATTTTATACATAGGGAATAAAAGGATTTGGGGTTTCCATTTTTTTTTTTTTATACATAAAATCTGAATTTTCAGGTTTATACATGGGTGTGGGGTATATTCGCAAAAATACGGTACTACTTAACCAAAGCCCCAAAAGCTTTTTTGTTTCGAGCATTTTTTCTTGTATTTATTAATTTTAAAAATAAATTGATTAATTTTTAGTAAAATTTGGAAAAAATCTTCTAATAAATTTTTCTAATAAATTTGAGCTATGGGTGTACTTCGACTTAAAATGAAGTTACCTTCTGATGGATCTGATGAAATATAGAGTTTTGCGAAGTTGAAAATGTAAATGAAAACGCAACTTATTTTAACACTAAGTATTTTCCTTTGAATTCTAAGATGGTAAGTTTGAAATTACAACTGTGACTTGAAAGCAGACGTCGTCATAAATAAGAATGGTTTTAAGTTGGATGTCCATATGTCGAGATATATCTGATATTGTTTTTAAGTGTCTTGCAGTTTTTATAACACGGGGAAAAAAAAAATTTCCTTTTTAATTTAATGTTTTATAGACTTTTTATTATAATGACAATAATAAATAAAATTGATGAAAAATGTAATCTTAATAAGAGAAGTGTTCAGAAATATCAGTACATCCATTCTAATGTTACTTCATAATTGTTTTTTACGACGACTTTTAACCTGATTGTGAACGTTTTTTGAATTTTCTTGATTAAATGATGAACGAGTCTTTTCCTGATTGAGTATTTGTGTTCAAATGATTTCATGTATATGGTACGTCACTTATTAAAAATACGAAACAAAATGTTAAAATGGTGATGTTTTTGTTTTCATTATCCAGTTTCCATTTTTAAGCTTATTGGGTCTATGAATGATTTCACGTTATTATTCAGGCATTTCCTAAAATGTAAACAAAACCTCATATGAATGTAGCAGAATGCCTGAATGAGCATTTGGGAAGCTAAGCTGCTTCCATAAGCAGGAATTAAAGAAGCTTGAAGAAGACAACAAAGTTCTTCCTTATTGACTTTAAGCTGGGCCTCGGAAATGAACATTCAGGCATTCTTCTACAGTTTATTGTGGTTTCAGGTTTTAGATATTGCATCCACGGACTTTTCTTGTTCCTACTTATTATTTAATGTATGAATCATTGAATGAGAGAAATCCAAATACATATTCTTAAGTTGTAATTAATATTCAACATCAAGTTATTTTAAGACAAAATGTTTTGTGAATAATCTTCAGCATTTATGTATTTTTGTGAATATACCCCGCACCCTTGAATACCCGTTCCCCTGTGTATATCTGGAAATCTTGATAACGTCTGAATTTACTTAAGAATTGTGTTCCTTTTTCTGATACCTATGATTTTGTGATAACAAAAAGATTATCTGTGAATAAATTTTTCTCAATTGTTATTAAAAGGCATGAAATTTATGAAGGAATTAAAGAGCCATATCAGCATTATCTATATTGCAATAGATTTTTTTTCCAGCAAAACATTTTTAAATATAGATGTACTCTGATTCACGATGAGTTTTTCCAAATTATCTGTTGTAAATTGAGTACAATAGTTTTATCCTGCCAGGACATTGGCGCCAGCATTTACCGTATTTCTGCAAATATAGGTCGCACCCCCAATTTAGCGTTCAAATTATTTTTCCCTAAAATTCAAACCCTTTTGCTCAATAACCCTTTGCCATACAATAAAGATGAGACAGACATGACATGGCAAAATTTGTATAAAGGTCGCATTCCAGTTTTTTCAGTTAAAATCGGATACAAAATTCTGCGACCTATATTTAAGCAAATACCTATATTTTTTTCCTTAAATGGCATTTTGTAAATTATTATTAAATGCAGAAGATTTTTCTGAAATGATCTCCATCGGATGTGGTTTGAAAATACTTGTGAAGATTCTGTTGGCTTTAGTTCTAAATGTTTAATAATAATCGAGATTCACTTGCACTGGTAATTTAAAATTTGTTAGAAACTACGAAAGACATGTTTGATTAAAGTAAATCCTTTAACCTCTCTACGATATACAAGGTGTGTTCAAAAAAGTATCGAATTTATTCATATACAAGACACTTACTCTAATTTCCTTCAAATTAGCCCCCTTGTTAATGCACACACTTCTCTAGTGGCCCCGCTGTTGATGAAAGCACTTTCGGGACGCATCTGTCGGAATGGTGTTCAGCTGGGCCGTCGCATTTTGCATAATATCCTCTCTTGATTCAATTGGGTCCCTTTCTGCAGAATTTTGCATAATATCCTCTCTCGATTTAAATTGGGTCCCTTTCTGCAGAATTTTCAATAGCCAAAAATCACACACAGCCATGTCGGGCGAATAGAGAGTCTGAGAAAGCACAGGAATGCTGTGTTTGACCAAAAAAAGTCCAAATTGGATGCGAAGAATGGGCTTCATCTCCAAAAGCCTGATAGATCTTGCAAATGGTTTCTGCTTGAATATCGCCAAGCTTTTGGCAAAATTTGACGTAATTATCGCTGCTCGACATGTTCCGTCATTTTTGCAGCAATTCTCATCCCCACCAGCACACCGATTACCAGAGACTAGTGCTATCTGCGGGCTCGAAAAAATTAAAGCGTTCTCACGAATGTTTCCTTTACATGCCCACCAAAAGAGGGCTCCTGCGTCTTATTTGTTTCCATGGGAAAAATTGAGATTCAATCCTTTTTGCACACTCCTCGTAGATTTGGTAAAAAATAAAATGAAGAATGCTCATATTTCTAAATTTTGAATTTATTTGTAGTTCATTATTAACGTTTTAAAAATTGATGCCTCCTTCCCACTTGCTAGGTAATGTTCATACATGTATGCAAATTGTATCCTGTATTCTATTGAAATCCCATCACATCTTTGAACAATGTTGGTTCTGTATAGCATAATAGCCTTAAATGGAAGGATGGTAGGGGCACTAATGAATAATGAGTTGTGTGTATGGTAGAGTGCTAGAAGTCTGAAAAGTTTTGGAACCACTCGGTCTCTTTTGTATCGCCCATCTTTGCATTGAGACACGTCTACCACACCGAATCCAGGCCATTGCTATTACTTCCACGAAGAACTGATGTCTACAAGCTATACATTCCAGCTAGAATTATCAATGGAATATCTTAACTAATAGAGCAAGTGGAAGAAGTGAATGTTTTTTAAGCTTTTCTGACTTCCTCTGTTCAGAAAATGTGGAGTAGACAGCATGTTGCCTGCTTTTATGTATAGCTTTCTGCATTTATTTTAAGATCTGGTACTAGAATGTTTAACTGCTGGTTTTTCTATTTCATCTTCATTATTTCATGATCTAAAATTTCTCTTTGCTCAATTTCATGTGAAAAGAAAAAAATTTAAAGACAGCCGACACGTTATCTATTGATCGGTAAGATTAAAATGCGATCTTTCAGAAATGAGGAACATCTGATAATTCCAGTCTGGTATATATTTTATATTTGTTTTCTTTTAATTTTAGTCTTTTTTAATGTTTAATAGTGTTTTTAATTATTAGGAAATGTGTGCATGTGTATGTGTGTGTGTATTTATACGTTGGCTAGTTGATTGGGATGGCATAAAGCCAGGATGAATATAATAATAATAACTTTTAAAAGTAAAGAGAATATAATTATATCTGGCATTGTGAACATTGTTGACAGGAAAAGAAACACGTTTGAATGTTTTGCAATATTTTTAACACCCGTGCCATTTAAATTGTGTGAAACAGTAAATAAGTTTTGGTGTTTAAAAATGGAAGAACAAAATAACCAATCCATCAATGTCTTTTGTGTATGTATGAGGAAGAAAGATTATAAAACTTAAAAATATCAGTCATTTATGTAAGAACAGTTGCTTTTATCTATGATAAAATTAAACTGGAATTAATAAACATGCATGTACATATAAAGAATAAAACCAAAATAATGCATTGTTATAAGCTTTGTCTAATTTCTTTATTCAGTTTGCTAATCGTGTCCAGATGTTCAATTTTTCACCCTTTGTCCCGATTTTGATTACCGTATTTTACGATAATTAGGCCGCAGTGCTAACATTCATCGTTTTTCTATTAAAAAAACGCTAGTTTGGCCGCAGCATTGGATAAGCTGCACCCTCCCTCCTCCAAGAATCTACTCTAATCCACTTTAAAGAAACATGTTGCAATATTCTAGAAATAATAACATATACATAATAATATTTGAGTATAATTATCGGATACTCATTCATCGAGTCGATTGAGAGTCGAAATTGAAACTACATTGACTGCCAAGCAAAAGCAGCCCCTTATATAACCCCGACCACTGTGATGCTGCACTAATGGGCATCGAGTATCCTAATTGGTCGAGACCAATAACGACGATGGGTCCCTCTGTTGGTGATGGTGGAAACTAGTCCAGTTGTTCATCCATCACGACGGCAATAACACAAGAAGCCAAGCAGCCTCTTTTGTAGGACAAAATGCAACCAGATGAAATTCACTCGGCAAAACAACTTTTCATTGCAAGTTTATTCAGAAAAATAATATAATTGACTGGTCGCGGCATTGGTTACGCCACAAATGCAAACGTTTTCAGATTTTTAATAGTTAGATCGCGGCCTAACTACCCGAAAATATGGCGTTTTGTCCCAATTGTCCTGATTGCATGAACATTCCTCCAAGATGTAATGGGAGGCGATTCGATTCCTTTCCTCATATCCGCCTCTCATAGAGACCAACTCCTTGAGCCTGTATCAGCTTCCATTGGACCAGATGCCTCATCTCTCCTAAGTTGTCACACAAATACGCCCCTAAGTAGTTTATCTGACGAGAGTTTTTGCTAAAAGCCGTGTTTGTTTTTGTAGTGCATTCGGCGACATCACAGATTATAAGAATACAAGGGGCGGTCGTAAGTCATTACAATCAACATGAAGGAATGATCGCTTTTGAAAATGTGTAGTGCCACTAGGAAGCGACATCCCTCGCGTGCTAGAGGATAAAAAGCGGTGTTTGCAACAAGGCACAACCCATTGGAAAATTGGAGGTGCAAGCTGTGATGAGGTTCCTGCATTTGAAGGGGAACAACGCATTCATCCACAATGACAAGCTGCTCAAAAATATCGTCTGGGTCAGCCTGACACAGGTTTAAAAGAATGTTATACTTCAAAACATTTATTGCGGATGAAATATTAGGGCGAATCAAATGAAGGTAAGCAAACCCAACTTACGCCATAACAGTCTCGTCTGATAGTGCTTGTTTTCATAGTAATGCCACATCGCTTGTATTAAACTCGCATGTAGTCGGGAGGTTAAATGATTGAGAATTGAATATGCAGGAGATAAATCACACGTATGTGTTGCGATGGATGCTCAAAAAAATTCAGCATTGTATGGAGGTTGTTTTATAGCGAGAACTGCAAGTCTTTGCATGCTGTGAAACAATGGACCGAATGTTTTGCAGAAGGTAAGGGACTTGACCAAAGTTGCCATCATTGAACTTGGACAGATAGTCAACACTTGATGTTATTGTCTCACAATAGGATATCTGTGCAAGGCCATCAAAAATAAATGCAAGCTCCATACAGGTAAGATGATTATCAAAAAGATTGCAGATGTTTGGATGGGAAACTCTCGATTTGTTATCCTGCTACTTTCATGTTTTTGGTCATCTCAGAAACAACTGAAAGGTCAACGCTGGACGATGAAGTGCAGGTGGCAGTTGAGAGATTGTGCAGCAGCAACCCAGAGATTTTTGAGGCCCAGCATATAGGCCTATATCATTCCAATGACCAATTGAATGTTGGTCATTGGGATAACAGATTTGGATAGAGCATCAAAAAGTTATAATAGCACACATGTCCTATCTGCTCGAGAACATGGGCAAAATGATGATCCAAATCTGAAGTCAAAATCAAAAAAATATGAAAGTCTGCTTAACATACACTGAAGATCCATTATATTATGACCACCTCCTTTAGCCAAAACTATCGTGCTGTGGAGAGGTTGTATGCTGCTAGATATCATAATAGTACACACCATTTCAGAATGGCTCTTCAATGGCTTGCATTCCTGAGGCACACTGTTCAGAAGCAGCCCAATTACAACACGTGCAAAGTAAGAGAGCTGCAGGTGCTCTGGCTACTGTTTAACAGGATCCGACCGGCTCCACGAGACTCAGGAATAAGCCAAATGACTATGTGGCAGATACTCAACGATGACTGCTTCCACCCCTTCCACATTCATCTCCACCAGCTGCTTGGTGGGTTCGACTACATAGGAGACTGGATTTTTGTCAGGGGTTTAGAAACCAGCCACAAATTTCAATTTATTTGTATTGTGGACGGATGAAGCCACGTTTAAAGCTATAGGGAGGTGAAAATCCATAATGCACATTACAGGGCCCAGGAAAATCCTCACCAGTTCCTTGAGGTAGACGAAAAACGTGTGGAGTATGTATACATGGTGTGTCATTATCAGAGGCCACGTTATCGGTCCGCATTACTTCCAGGATAATCTGAACGGAGTAGTTTATGTTGATTTCTGGAAAACATGCTACCTGAACTCCTTCTAGGTCTGCCCTTAGTGATGAGGATTGGCATTTGGTTTCAGCAGAATGGCTGCCCCACACATTTCTCACGAGTCGCAACAGTAAGGAATGTATCGTAACGTGAGACATGTGCTGCTAAAGGTTAACTTTCACAGTTTAGTTTCCATGCAGTGTATCCTTGCAGCCATTGCTGATGTTGATCATGACCTGCTATGAAAGGTTTGACAGGAGATACTTATTGGCTGGATGTGTGTTGGGTTACGCAAGGTGCTTACACAGAACACCTGTGATATGATGTGTTTGAAATAAACTTTGAACGTTTACCTTTTGTAGCACATGTCTCACTATACTATAGTTCATTAGATTTCACAGAGTAAACTTCTGAAATCGGGTCCATCATTTTGACTTGCCCTGAATTAGTATAATTTTATCTATAGATGGCTATAATTAGAACGTGTTAGCATAAGGGGATCTATTTTTAACAGAGCGCGTGGGTATATTCAATATTTACCCTTAATAATGTTATTCGTCTTTCCCTGTGTTCTAACCTATGATAGACGCTGATCACTGTTATTATTATTGTCTACTCTTTTTGGAACGTCAAGGATCGCATTTTATATAATCAACAAGGTATCAAATCTTTTATTATTTTCTATCCTAAACCAAAATAGTTCACCTCTTTGATATTTCTGATTTCCCAACACATTAAGGTTATTACAAATGCTAGTGCCTATGTTGACATACGGTGAATGCGTCCTGATTTCTCCACCTCTTATCACCTACCCTCTTTCCGTTATTACTGTTAAAGGGCTAAGCTTTTGCCGTTTCGCAACACCAATTTCAATAGAACGCCCTGCCTGCCTGCCCTAGTAACCCAGCTCCTACGTTCACTTTGCGAGCAAGCGAGAGTGTAGTGAATTGAACGCGGTGATAGTAAAGAACTATGCGTTCACTAGAAAAATATGGAAAATTCAGGTTTAAAATTCCGCCGGCAGATGTCTCCATTTCATAACTTTTTCTATTATTAATATTAAAGAAACTTTAGAATAATACTAGCACAGATTAAAGAAAACAGATGTAAAGTAATAAGGAGTCATTAATCCTGCTTCTATTATAGTAATAAAAGTGTTATAACTAGAAAATGGGTTTAGGAGGAGTTTTTTCAAGCCATACCTCAGAATATATATTAATAACAATAGAGAAAAATAGTAAAGAAAATTCCACAGCCTGGACTCGAACCAGGGACTTTCAGCTTACTGTCCCTGGTATTGGGATAAGTAATCCGAAGGTCCCTGGTTCGAATCCAGGCCGTGAAGTCTTCTTTACTGTTTTTCACTATTTACAGCTTTTTCACAATCATTTAATCGTTTTTCAGAATCGGTTAGTCATTTTGAATTCATTAGTTTTATATTTAAAACAATTTACAATTATAACTCAGCATCATTTGTTATAAAAATAAAACAACAACAATAAAATTAATAAATTATGATATTGCTACATTATTATAGCTTTTGCAGCTTGGTTTCATACAGTTTTAGCATTTTATTAAATGAATTTAATAGGCTTTTAAATAAATATAATGTGTTTTATTTAAGTTCAGTGTAAATGGAGCTTAATTGCTAAATTGAGTTTAAATTTTTTTTATTGAAATCCTGTTTTAGTAAATTTACAGTAAATTTATTTGTTATTATTTTAATCCAATTACAGAAAACATAATCAAATAACATAACATTCTAAATAGATTTAACACAATTTTAAATGAATTCAATACGATTTTAAATAAATAAATGTGTTTTATTTCTGTGTAAATAGAGTTTAATTACTAAAATAAGTATAAAAAATTTTATTGAAACCTTGTTTTAATAAATTTACGGAAAATATATTTTTTATTATTTTAATTCAATTACAGAAAACAAAATTGTAACACAAACAAATAACATAAACGTAAAAAGAGTAATAGTTAACCTCTGTGTATAATTTTCTGTACTGAGGGGGTATTTCACCGGTAAATTCATTTAAAATCGTATGAAATTCATGTAAAATTGTATGAAACCAATTTGTAAAAACTGTAAAATAATAATAATAAAAAAAAACAAATAACTTTACTGTAAATTTCCTAAAACAAGGTTTTAATAAAAATGTTTAAGATTGACAATGCATAAAAAGTACTTATACTAAAGCAAGAATGGATGAAGGGGGGTAATTATGGTAACATAATTATTATAGCATATAATTACAATAATATGAGTGCAATAGTAATTTAAAACGACTAAATGATTGTTAAAAAGCTGTAATTAATCTTAATCCTCCACTGCCATGGACTCCTGTAATAATAATTAATGAATGTTGAGGTAAAAATCGAATTATTTAATGAATGAAATCCATCTCAACCGCAGTATTAAATTAATGAAAATATTGAGCTAACTATAAGGCTTTTTTATTTAATAAATAAATAACTTTTAATTTATACGTATCATACATTTGTTATTATTTATTTATTTATTTATTTTATTATTTTAACGTGCCGATAATATTTTTATTTAAAACTTTCATTAGTTAATTTAATATTTCTAGCAATACAGAAGCTTAAAAATAAATTTAACAATAAAATTTGACAATTTAGCCTGATTATAATAGTTTTAAGTAGAAATTATTATTGGCTTATATTAATAGTTTGCCGGTCGCTAACTTGCTGGCTTGTTGGCCGAGAGCGCTGAGGCGCAGGTCTTATCGCTCTCTCAACCAGCAAGTCGCGGGTTCGAATCCCGCTTGGGGCATGGATGTTTGTGATTGTCCTTTATTATAATATGATAAACCCCGTGTTGGGCTTCGGCCTGTTGGGGGCAACCCGCGGGTTGTTTAGATTATAAAAAAAAAAAAATTTAATCTATTAACAAATTAATGTACCATATCAGTCCTTATTGCCCTATTTACATTAGAAAAATGATGTATAATTCGTTATTTGAATCACGTATTCGTTATGGTTTATTATTATATAAATTTAGAATAGAGTTTAAAGATATTATTAAGATACAAAATAAAATCATTAAACAAATAACATATGGCACTAAGTTACAAGAACATCCAATAGATCTTCAATATAAGGAATTAAAAATTTTAAAAATCGACATTTTATTTGAATATATGGTTTTCATACAAAATTATTTTTCGAAAAATTACTTAAAACGTAAAAAACAAGAATATTCTTTACGGAAGAGTATAATTTTTGACATATCCCAGATTTTTAATAATTTTGGAAAGCGAGAAAGGCAATTTTATGTTCCATACTTATTTAATAATGTACCAGAATGTAACATCTTTTAATTTAATTAAGTCCAGATTTTTACATTGGAAAAACACAAAATGTAAGCTCAAAATTGGATAAAAGAAGTTTTACGAAAAAAGTTTTCCGTTATATATTAAATGGAATAATATATATTTGTTTAAAAATTGTATATACTTATGTAGACCCGTTTTTATATCCATGCAAGCCCAGAAAGGGCTTCGGATTTGGGTTTCGAAATTGGCCTCTAGAAATATTATAGGAAAGAATTGATTATCTTATCGGTGTAAAAAATCGTTGTAAACAGTAAATTTAAATTTTGTAAACGATTCTTGTAAATTTTGTAAAATTTATCTTGACTCAAATGGAATAAAATTGAAATTGAAAATTGAAAAAAAATTGAATTGGAAAAAAAAAAATTAAAAATCTTGTAGTTGGCTCAATATTTTTGTTATTTTAGTAATTTAGTTGAGGTCGGTTATATTCATTAAAATAATAGTAGTTAATAAATAAATGTATTTACAAAATTACGCCAAAACTGCAAGCTGCCTATAATATAATATAATCTTTAGTGCTGTATGTTTGTAATTATATAGAATACATAGAATCTTCGAGCATAAAAACAGAGTTTATATATTTATATTCCCAAATAAGAGTTTATACATTCATATACATTTTTTCTTTTCAAATAATTTTTTCCAGTTTATCAGCCGCATCGATACTTGCCAGGTTATTCCTCTGGTTTCCCGTTATTATACTAAACCTCCACTCAAAAAATTAATTTTTTATGATTTTTTTATAAAGATTTTCATTTCACTTCAATTCAATTCAATTCATTTTGATTTTATTTGTTTTAAGTGTGAATGAAAATATTAGAAAATGAATCTTTAACAATAAACACACTAAAAAGATAAAATAAAATAAAAAATGAAAAAAGTGAATTATGTCAACTGTAGAAATAGAGATCTTGAAGAACGCAGAGAGAAAGATCCTGAAGAACTGTACTAAGGATGTTGCAGAAGTGAAGATTTTGTAGAATTGAATCTGGGATGCTGCAGAAATGATTTCTACAGCATCTCAGTTCATTACTTCAGCATTTTCATTTCTGCAAAATCCTTCACTTCTTCAGAATAACTGGACTACAAAGCATACGTCAACCATCTTTGGAGATCTCTGGACTTAATTTGGAGATCAAAAATATTTTATTATTTATTTACTCCATATAAAAGAGAATTTCTTAATTTAATCATTAATAATATCTAATTCTCCTATTCTAATTAAATCGTTAATTGTTATCTATAAAAATTAAACACTTGAATTTAAAATTTTAACATTTATTATTGTTACTGTATCATACACATATGTAAGTTCGATCAAAATAAAAATTAAAATAGATTGAATCATTGTGAAAAAGATGTTAAATGTTTGTTAAAAAAGTAATAAATGATTATGAAAAAAGTCTTAAATGAATCTTTAAGCAGAATGTAAAATAAGAGAAGGCATCCAACTGAATAATTAATAAACAATTAAATAGTAAAAAATAACACAAAAAATTTATAAAAATCTCAAACAAAAGTTTTTTTGGTCTACCAAGAATTAACATTCAAAATGTCAAACAATGTCAAACTTTCAAAAAAAAATTTATTTTATTTTAATTTTGTTTGAGATTTTTATAAAAATGTTTATGTTCATTTTTACTATTCAGTTGCTTATTAATTATTCAGTTAGAGGTCTTCTCTTTTTTTACGTGGTGGTTAAAGAGTTTTTAATGTATTTTTTATTGTATATTCTTATCCACATATTTAACGTAGTCTTGACATACTTTTATTTGTAATTAAATGATTGTATGAAAAAGTACTAAAGCTTCATGAAAAAGCTATAATTAGGAATGGAGGAAGGGTAATTATTGTTGTAATTGTCTTCTTCATCCATTCTGCTATAATTTGTAATTTAATTGAAGTTTTATATCAAACCTCAATTCAAAATAAAAAATAAATAAATAAAATAAAATAAAACATAAAATTTCCTTAATTAATGTAAAAATTAATTTTAAAAAATATACAAATTTAAAAAATAAAATTAATAATAAAATAATGATGATGAAAGTCACTTTTTTGTCCACAAGTTTAGGCTGTCTTTTATCCTCCTCGGTATCCAATATTTGAGGTTTAGATGATGTCCAAATTCACATCAATTTGGATATCAATTGGAATCATTTAGACCTCAAAAGTTGGATACCATCTAAACCAAAATTATTTTATTACTTTTATTTTTAAAAACTTTTAAATTTTATTCAATTTCTAAATTAAATTAAGGAAGTTATATGTTTACAGAATGTCATT
This sequence comes from Rhysida immarginata, assembly GCA_023313115.1. Taxonomy (NCBI): domain Eukaryota; kingdom Metazoa; phylum Arthropoda; class Chilopoda; order Scolopendromorpha; family Scolopendridae; genus Rhysida; species Rhysida immarginata. Next base: position 1,737,022 of record JAHWFO010011261.1, read on the forward strand.
CACACTTTATGGCAATGATTTTATTTTTTGAATTTTAGTGTAATAATCCATATTTATTTTTCCTGTCATGTTCTGTCTAATTCCCCTGGTTCTTGACAGTAGCCCGACACCGGTATTTCCAGGATACAAGGCTGTTTCAGAGGGCTTATGAGATCCAATTTGTCCCATTCCTCTTGCGCAGCCTTCCAAAGGCCAGTCAAAGTTCTGCACCGTCGCTTACCGAGGGCTCTCTTGAACATCCCGAAAGCGCAGAAATCCATTGGGGTGGCATCAGGTGATTTGGTAGGGATGTGGTTAAAGGGAACCGGCGTTATCCCTACGGGCTAGGAATTTCTCGTAAAACTTTCAGCAGTTCGTCTTCCTTTCTGAGATGCGACGAGGCAAGAGCTTATGAACTTTGGCTTGTGGACTTTACGAAGATTCAAATCTTTGTTGATATTTTGTTTACTGTTGCGGGGGATATTCTTAATTTCGAAGCAATATTTTTTTGTGCTGGGGGATTTTCGACGAAGACCAATTTTCGTACTCTTCGAATGACGTCCGTGGTGCTCACTTTCTTGGGATGCGCTTTTGGACCCGGCGGTGGACTCATTCCTTCTGCGGATCGAGCTTTACCACGGGAATTAAGTATATTGAAGATCCCTTTTCTTAGAAATTGCAAGACCTTTTTGTTTACAACGTTGTACTATTTGACTATACGAGTAATTTTCCTCAGAAAGGGCGGTGACGTACCCTTCTAACCAACGGTCCACTTTCGGTGGCATAGTTACATGAAAACAAAATAATAACCCCACCAATACTACGTCCTAATGTACTAGGCGTTTCTTATCCATAATTCCCATTCACGCAGATAACATTGCTTGCACGTAAATGTGATTTTAATATCGTTTCCACAGGGATGGATGAAAGTCTTTCATCCATCCCTATTTCCATAAAGTGTGAATAACCTTCTGTACTGTTATTTTAAATCATAAAAATTTTTTACAATCTCAGGGCCCTGGTTGGGGGGGGGGGGGGGGTTAACGACCCACCCATTTTGGGAAAAGGTCCGCCTTCCCAATATGGGAAAAGTCAAAGGTCCGAAACTTTCCTCCCCAGTATGGGAAAAGGTCCGGAATTTTTGAAAATCGACCCTCCAAGATAACGTCCTGGCTACGACCCTGAATCTACTGGCCAAATTTAGATAATACATACCAAAATATAAATCCTCTTTTCCCACAATATACAGTAAGCATAATACAAATTAAAAGAAAGTAAAATAAAAGAGGGTTTATATTTTGGTATTTAAATTTGTTGTGGCCAGCAGATTGTAAAAAAAAAAAAAAAAATGATTTAAAATAACAGTACATAAAGTTTTTATTTTCATACCATCCTTTAATTAATAAAGAATTTATATAAATTAAAATTTGAATAATGGTTATGGAAGTAGCGCGATGTCAAGGTCTATAAAAGACCTTGCACGATGTTGTGTGAAGAAGCGCACCAAGCGGGATAAATGCAAAACAGTACGTTTCCCAATTCTCGCAAATGCACTCTCTGTGTAGGATACAAGGCCGCAGTTGGCGCTATCTTGGAGAGTCTCGCGAGATCTTATTGGAAGCGACCGCCGGTCACCTTTTTGACAATGGCGGCTGGTTGTTGTGGTGCGAAAAAGCAGAAGTTAAACAATTCTGTTGCCTCTTTATGTTGTAACGGTGCTACAGTTCATCCGAATGGCTACAAAAATGGAATGGTGGTGTGCGTAGAGATGTGTTTCTTTTGTTTTGATGTACTATACTGCCATTTGAACAGCTTCGAGCCGCCGAAATCGCCTAATTTTACAAATGAACCTTAGTAAGTAGTCTCCCTTTGCATTGTGTTGAAGCGCTTAATAGAGAATTAGTAGGATTACAATTGCTCGGCTCGCCGATCCGTTTGTGGGGAACGAGGTGTAGGAAAATGTTTGAAATTTGCCTCATCTTTGCAAAGAAAAGCTTCTCTAACACATCCTTAGTAGTTAGAAAGAAAAATAACAAGAAAAAAAATAGCCCAACTGAACGAGGGGCAGGGTGGGTCATTTCCCTGCTCTTTGCTTGGATGCCTTTGTTATTATTGTTATTCTTATCAAGATTGCTGACTCAAGGTAAAATTAATTTTCACATTACTAAAGAAAGAAAACTAAACTACATCGAGCTGCTGTTTGATTTTAATACTACTACCGTCAATTTATTTTATTATTCCTATCCATTCTCAGCAAAAAAAAAAAAAAACTAAGAGAAAAGGAAAAAAAAAAAAAAAAAAAAAAAGGATCAATCCCATAATTAAGTTATGAAGTTTTTCTTCCTTTCCTGTTTCCTTTTTCTTTTTAAATTCTTACTTAAAGCAATAGTCACCTTAAAAAGTAGCGAATTAAGCCATTCATCCGTGAGATGGTTTAAAAAGTATTTTTATATAAATATCATCAGGTTAAGTAGTTTAAGAGTGCATCCTACCTTTTACACTTTGAAGTTTTATTTATAAGTGCATAACTAATTTTATATTCAAAATGTTTCATTCATGCAATTTTCCTTTTGTATTCATTTTTACTATTTTTCATTATTTGCCAGCATATAAGATGCACCTGTGT
>JAHWFO010011261.1:1739726-1752973 GCA_023313115.1 Rhysida immarginata
CAAACAACAACAACAAAAAAAAGAATATTATGTTTGATTATACATTTATTTAAAATAATACTCTGAACGTTAATATTGATGCATGTAGATGAAGCAATTACATTAGTAACCCCTGATCCAAGGGAAGTACTGGGTGGCGCAAAAAAAAGATGTTAAGTTTTGGTCTACTACGACATATGAGGTTATAGATTCTTGTTATCATGCTTATGCTATAAAAGACATCCTGAACTTTAATGCAGAAGGTTTTCAAAGTGATTTCCATCTGCTGCAATCCGTGTGTAGAGCCTTGAACTGAATTCTGTGGTGACCTTCTCAAGAACATCATTTTTGACTGCACGAATCTCTCTGGAAATTGCAGTACGAAGATCATGGAGTGTTGCAGGTGCATCTTCGAATAAGCGTCTCATCACAGCATTACTTACAGCATTTTCTTGAAATTTCTTTATAGTAAGCGCACCCAGTTCCAATGTTAGTGCTTCCATTCTGAAATGTACTCTACCGTAATGAGAGACATCAGTGAGCGAGCTATAGAATGTTAAAAACTGCAGTAGAACAGTATCATTTATGGCGTAAAGTTAAACCACATCTTTTTTGCTCGACCCAGTACAATCTTGCTAACCCAACATTCCCTATTACTTTCTTCGAAATTGGTTTTTCATTGTAAAACTTTCGGCATTGGTTTTTAAAGGGAAAAAAACCAGCGGTTCCCCTTTCAGTTTTTACCATACTGAGTAAAGTGTGTAGATTTTAGCGGTTCATTTAGCAAATAATTCCATACTGTACAATAATTTATTCATGTAGTGATTAGTGTTGATTTGATGAATCAATTTGTTGACTTTTTAAAACGGAAACAAAACAAAACAAAAAAAAATAATAATAAGCACAGTCTTAGCAGGGAAGAGGTAGAACGGGAAGTGAAATCAAAACAGCGCCACTGGTCTCCAACGGCCAGGCCGCAACGAAGGGAACTTCCGCTCTTGATAAATCCTCCCTCCGGCCTTCATGGTGCTGCTCTCCTACCCCCCCCCCCCCACCTGGGCTGTTCCTTTGACCACCCTCTCGTAGATGCTATTTTATTCCGTTCATTTAATGTTAGACTTACGTATCTCCATGGAGTAATAAACCATGGTCTATTACTTCATGCGTATCTCTTCAGGTTCCTAATGTGCTCTTCTGTTCTGAGTTGGAATGTGTCAACGCAGCACAATCTAGCCTGTCTTTGACTTGTCGGAGGAAAAAAATAAAATCGGGGACTTATTGCTGGATGCGCTGATGACATTCGTGGAATAGAAGAACTGCCATGAATGCGCCGCGCAGAAACTGCTTTTTGAAGATAACCAATCATCTTGTAGGAAATAGATACAAATTACATTTTATCTACAGAAGGCTAGATTAGAAAGATTAGAAAATAACTGCTCCAATCTTGGAATTTTATGTTCACCTAATAATTTATTTAGTATGTAGTCACTTATTTAAAACTGTATTTTTCATCTAAGGCTCAGTTTCGATTAAAGTCGAAACGGCCTGGCCACTTGGATCAGTAATTACATCCGATTTCACTAAATCCCTTGAGCTTCGCTTCCCATTGTAATTCTTCCCTGGTCTTAGTTTCAATTTTAAGAATGTACAATTATATCAACTCTCTAAACACGTTGCATCGACATAAATTTTCATTTTGGGCAAGTTTAATTTTTACTGTTATCAACTCTGATTTAATATTGGATCTGCTAAATTTCAATGGATTTTCCGTTAAATTTAGTGGACTTGACATTAAATTTTTTGCAAAATTCCACTAAAATCCTTAAGTGAAATCGTGTAAAAACCATATGGAAATTTTTAAAAGCCTTTAGTTTCTAATGGAATATTGTTAAACCATGGCCTTATAATATGAAGTCTGTACACTGCGGGGTTTCCTTTGATCCCTGATTTCCATCTGCGCATGTCTCGAAATCATGATTGAATTAGACCACGTGTATTTTTCGAGAAAATTCGCTTTAATTTCCCAACCAAATATATTACTGCTTCTTTTTCTTTCTTATATATAAGCAAGCTATAAATTCTTTTTGGACGAAATATTAACGCAGTTGAAAACGTACAGGAAGTATCGGGTTCGATGGTCATAAATTACCTAGCGTGATCCTTTGCATGATTACAAACTTAAAGTTCCTTATGCAAAATGTTCAAAACTCAAATGTTAAGGGTCTAAACATCATGCGAAGTTTGCTGAAAACCTGTCGAAAACGTCCTTTAATCTCAACAATTGCTGCCGATTTAATTGTAATCGTCCCTTTGAATTTAATGAATTGTTGGTGCGGAAAGTTCATAAATGACGTAACGACGTAATTTAAATTTTGAGTTTTCGACATATTCGATAAGGAACTTTAAGTTTGTAATCATGCAAAGGATCACGCTAGGTACTTTATGACCATCGAAACTGATACACCCTGTATATCTTGCACCGCTTACGACACTCGAAGTGAACCATAGCCAACTGACAAAGCGATTTCCTATTGGTTGGAGAATTTTGACATCATAATGATGCGGTGTCGCTAGCAATCAGTTGTGAGTCCATCCGTTAGGTTCGCTGCTTGTACGATCCACAGAAAACATCACATTTACTATGGAATTCGACGGGAGTGTACAGACTTGGTATTCTTAGGCTACGGTTAAACCTGATTAATCGAATGTGGTACTATAGAAAAAAAATAATTGTTTGGGAAAGTGACTCATCTAGGACATAGTGTCTTTTTCTGCAATTTCCACTTGGTTTCTGACTTATTGTTTTCCATCTTTTGGTTTGTTAGGTAAGTTAGGAAAAATTATTTGTAATGTGGATTATTTTTGCTGTACCCCTAACTCTAACTCTTTCTTTCTTGGTGCAACGTGCCTTTAACGGACTGATATGTAAAGTGAAACCATAATTTCTAGAATCCTGAGTGGGATGATCGATTACAAAAAAAAAAAGGGGGGGGGGTATTTACAAACCATTATTACGAATTTTGTTTGTATTATCCGGAAATGATAGAATAGTATTAATTTGGATGGATCAGAAAAGCAATTTGTATTAAGCAGGAATTCGTATTAACTGGATTGTATCAGGTCGTTGCATATCAAATGTCGGATTGCAGAGGTCATCTTTAATGACCCTCTAGAAGGGACACCTTCACACGTGTTATTCGAAATAACCCCCATTGCCAACGATTTGGCAGCTTCTCGAGACCTCTCCAATAAAATCCATGGTCACGGGACTCAATAAACTCCCGGAATGCCTTTTCGATGTCTGCTTGGGTTAGGAATGTTTTCCTCTGGAGAAAATTGTCCAGGCTCTGGAAAAGATGGTAGTTGGTCGGGGAGACGTCCGGAGAGTACGAGGTGTGTGGAAGCACCTCGTAGCCCAGAGCCTGTAGCACCTGCACGGTCCTTCGTGCAATGTGCGGATGTGCGTTGTCATGCAGCAGAAGGATGCCTCTGTGCTGCGCAAGGTTGTTGCTGACACAGTTTTGTGTGCATACAATGCAGTTCACGACAGTAGGTCACAGTGGTGATTGTCTCCCCCTGCTGCAGGAAATTGTAATGCACTACACCACAGATGTTCCACCAAACTGTAACCATGAGCTTCCTGGGATGCAACGGGGGTATAGGGAACTGTCGCAGGGGTTCATCAGCATCCAGTCACTGTGTTGACCGCTTCCTATTGTCGTATAGGAGCCACTACTCATTGCAGGTCATAATGCGATCAAGAATCCCCGCTTCTTCATGGTGCAAAAGCAATTCCGTACACACCTCTAACCGACGCTGTTTTTGTTTTCTGTAAGTTCATGTGGGACCCATTTGTCCTGCTTTTTCACCTTGCCGATGGTCCTACGGTGTCTACTGACAGTCGATACTGATACAGCATGATCCCCTGCAAGGTTGCGAACAGTTTTTGACGGGTCCTCTTCCACAGATCGCTTCAGATCAGCGTCATTCAACACGTTGGGCGGTGGCTCATTTGCCAGGTCCGTCACTCCCGCCAATTTTCGGATCTAATGTTGGACAGTACATTCATTTATGGCGTCTACACCGAATACCTTATTGATGCTTCGAGAGGCGTTGGATGCAATGTGATTCAACCTGAACTCATAATGCATTATCACATGTAATTCGTATGAAGTCATGACTATCTTCGCTTGGGTTCAAACTCTATTAAATATCATCGCAGACATGCAAATTTCAGGCAGCTGATAGGTTTACCTCTGGGAATGTAGCACTTTGTTATGGGTACTTGCTACTAAACGTGGAAACAGTGCTGAAGTGCTAAACCCACCTCGAAATCCCTCATTTGATATGCAACGACCTGGTAATAACTTGGTTCGACGTGACTTAAAGGGCACGCTACACAAAAAATCGATTATAATTCTTTTTTTTTATTTTTATTTTTACAGCATGTCATTCTTTGATATAAATATAACAACATTTTTTTTTGAAATTTTTAATTTTGGTCAATAATTTCAATATAAAAACTGCTTTGAAAGACGAAAACCGGCGCTTTTGCACTCCCCTCTTGCTCGCCATTTTTTCCCGAAAGTGACGTCGATGGAGTCAAACAAGGCCAACGAAAAATACAGGCCCTAACGTGGAAATGTCACCTGACCAACAATCCAACCTTAATTGTTTTTAACAAATGAAATATACTGATTGTTAAAATCCAAGATGGAAACAATGAAGTAGGGTTCTCCCCAGGCCCTTTTGAATGGGTGCGCTGCTCGGCTGATTTTGGTGACCGCCTGGCATACCACTGCATAATATTTTTTGTTTTTTATTTTTGTCTGCCTGGCTATTTTATCCTTCCACCCACTTGTTAAACTTTTCTGGGGAGAACACTGAATGAAGATTATGGTCAGGTGACTTTTCCGCACCAGGGCCTGTCTCTCGTTGGCTACACACTACTCCAGTGACGTAATGGTCTCACCCAAGATGGATGCGTACCTATTTCAAATCACGTTATTTCCATTTTTTTCACACTTTCAGAGTTTGAATTAAAGATTTTTAAATATGCCACAAATACATTAATAGGTTACGCCTTTGATTCAAATAAAGTTGTGTATGACCGTAGACTTCTTCCTAAATATCATACTTCTCCCCATCCAGTTAATTGTTCATTCCATTCGGGGTTCTAGATCTTATGGTTTGACTTTATCCCTTTTGGTTGATTACAGGGTGATGATGACACCACTCTCAATTGACTTTGTTATTTTTGGTTGCTATACTAGTTTTCACCAAACGAAAATCAGTCAGCAAAAATCAAGTTTTTGATAGTTTTTGGTCAAAATGGTGATTTTCACCATTTTTCATAAATATTTAAATTGATGTTGCGAGCTATTGGTCATTACAGACCACCGACCGTTTAATCATTTCTATATTCATTTGTAACTTACTTACTGACTTCCCTCGTATTTGTCGCAGGGCCATAACGCACAACGTTTGAACTATCTTGCATAGCTCGATTGATACTATCAATCCCCTAATTTTCGCAAGTACCAGCAAAATGCTTGGGGGGAAAAGAAAGCAGTAGCCATCTTGAATCTTCTCGGTACTTTAGAAAAGTGATGAAGAAACTGAAATGTGCGAAGAAAATACATGCAATGTAAATGTTGATTATTTGTCAATGTTTCACTCAGATTCTGAACCTTTGGCCTTTCAAGATTTGAATTGTAAATACCGTATTGAAGAGGTTGGTTCACAGTCAAATCTCTGTCATTTTCTATGACTGTACCTTTCAAGACGCTGTTGACGTTTAAACAATTTCAAGTTAGTGTCATATTTTTTTCGTGTGGAAATCATGTAGATTTTGAGCCAAATAAATAGCATTTGCAGCATGTACTGCTTTTCTTGTTCAGTCAAATGAAAAACGCGAGCAAAAGCCATCATTTACTTGTGGAAACTTACTGTGACAGTGTGCCGTCACAATATTGTTGTGTACATTGGTTTAGAACATTCAAAAGCGGTGATTTCGACTTTGAAAGACAATGCTGTGCATTTGGTGGGGTCAGACGGGTGTCAGATATCATGAGCTTATGAAACCAGGTGAAACAGTTACTACCGTTCACTACCGGCAACAAATGATTAATTAGAACCGTGGGTTGATCGAAAAGCGACCAGCATAGACTACAAGACACAGAAAAGTGATTACTCTTGCCCCACCCATCGTACTCACCTGACTTGGCCCCTTCTGACTACTACTTGTTTTCATCGATGTTCTCACGCATTTTCCATGAAGCACTTCAATAATTAAGAAGCTGTCGAAAAATGGCTTGATGACTGGACCACCTTACGCCTGCTAAGGAGTGCTACGTATTAAGGTGGATATTTATGGTGGGGGCTGCAGAGTAGCTTCCATTTATAGTTCAGGCATGATCATTTTGTCTGATGCGGAACATAAACTGCTACCACAAATCAAACCAAAAATTACGCTAAGTCAATTGAGGAGGGTGTCATCATCGTGTAATCGTTCAACACTTTAGATTTACTTTCAGGCATGTGGATCATTCTCCGACTCAATTACTGGAAAAACGAGAATAGCAAATGCAGTCACCCCTTGAATAGCAGTTTTCAAATTTCACTTCTAACCCTGACCTCCCAAAAATTACTATAATATTGATGGTAATTGCTTACACAAATTACAGTTAAATGTTGAAATTGAACAAGAAATAAACGGTAATAAACGAGAAATCTCTGAAACAGCTCCTGAACAAAGACTATAATAGCATACATCCCATAGTGTTTCGATAGCATGACCATTGCAATGATCACTTTAGCTCACTGGCCACGTTTACACGAATTAGCTCTCGCTAAGTCCGCGAGTCTATCGAAACACACCCTAATTAAGTATCAAATGATTATATCCTATATTACCTCGAAGTCAGTGTTCTTCTCAGGTCGTCTCGAATGAGATTCATGTATTTGTTGGTGCAGAATTCTTTTCTCTTAAAAACGAGGCGCATTTTATATGCTGAAGGTTAAAATTTAGGTTTTGTTTTATGTTCGTCCCATCCGATTTTGAAGTAGATATATAAGAAATTTAAAACGTAGATAAAAACTAACTTATGTAATGAAAAAATGTAATGAGAAATGATATTTAATGCAGCAGATTTCATTTAAAAATGCATGTGCAGACACAAAAGTGAAAACGCTTGCGGTTGCATAATGAATATCGATGGCTCTTTTCAAGTGAAAAAAAAATTTAGCACTATAATCATAACAAAGTGTATGTTATATAAGATATAATTTTATTTATTTTGCCAAAACATGTACATCGAAAAACACCTGATGCATCTTATGTGTTGGCAAATATTATTTTATTTTTTTAATTTTTTACCTGGTAATTTATTTCCTTTTCACAACACTGTTGTTTTTCCAGTGTTACACACAAAAAATAATATACATGTATGCATTGCTTAGTGTCTAGTTATGCAGATGGGATGCTATATAATTTAGACTTTTTTTTTTTGATAAATATTGTGTACTGTACACTTTTCACAAAAACTATTCCAATCTTTACCACTAGCGTTGGTTTCCAACTGTTTTAACTATGTGGAACTAATTAGTTTATTAAACAGAACAACCTGAAGAAGTTAAATAATAATTTAAATTGGTTTTTAGTAATTCTATAGTTTTCTGCTGTAGACAAAGCTTCCGTTGTTCAGATGTTTCCGATGCCCGGAAAACTTTTGTCTTCTCTGACTAATACTCGTTCATTTCTTTGTGGAATTTTGATAGCTATGAATATCCTTCAATGTATCCTTCAAACTATCATTAAAGTCCATAGTACAGTGTGTTTATTGATTTGAAGAGTCAAGTTGATGTATGCTTTGTTATCGGTTATGTTGTAAACTGTCGCCCAATACCGACCGGCATTATTATATACGCAACTTACTGGAAGAGGAAGGTTTTGCACTGTTCAAGGTTCCAAACACACAAATCATCTGAACATTTGTTAGAGAGCTGAAGGGAGACAGTATCTCTTTGCCTCCTCAGAGAGACTGGCTTATCTGAATTGTTCCATTATATTCATTTACTGCTCATGGTTAATATCTTGTAAACGAAGGCAACAGAACATTGCATCATCTTAAAAGTTGTTGCATCATAACCACATCGGTTTTCATAGAAACAATATTTTCCCGGCGTTGATATGGAAATATATGGTAACAATAACTTCGACGAAACAGCTCTCTTCTTGGGTGGTATTGGATGTACAGGATTGTTTGTGGCTGGCTGCTCTCCAATCCCAACAATCTGAGTGGAGTAATTCTCTACTTGATAATCTGTTATTGCATTTGCACTCTGCTCTCGATGCCTTGAAGCAAAACTTGGCCATTTATTACTTTGTGTGATCTAGCAGTTGCCGTTTCTTCTGTTGCAGAGGCACATGGCATTGCCCGGGATAATTCCAGTTGTAGGTAAACAGAATAACCTCAAGAAGTTAAATAAAACTAAAATTGGTTTTCTGTAATTCTACTATTTCCTGCTGTAGACGAAGCTCCCATTGTTCAGATGTTTCCGACACCCGGATAACTTTTTGTCTTCTCTGACCAATACTAATTCATTTCTTTGGTGCCAATGGATGTATAGTACTTCATGTAAACCCCTCTTTTGGGACTTGTTTCTGATTGGAGGGGTATGGCCATAAATACAGGCCTTAATCCTTGACAGAATGTAGTTGTGTCCTACCCTGATGATGTGGTTACTATGAAACGCGTAGGTTTATTAAAATCAATTACCAATTTGCTAATCAAGTCCTTTTATTTATTCAGTTATAGTACAGTATGCTTGTTGATTTGAAGAGTCGAGTTGATGTCTGCTTGTTATTGGTTATGTCGTCAACTGTTGCCCGAGCGAAGGGACTGCTTCCTCTATCGCCTTTCCACTCTTTCACAAAACTCTGCTAACTCTTATTATCTCCGGTGACAGATCATTTTTAAAGATTTTCAAGAAAATGTTAAGTTCTAAGAAGTCTCTATGCATTGTTACAAATTCAATTTTGTTTTATAATTCTCACGTTAGGGTTGGTCATGCATTGTTACAAATCTTCAATCTTAATGAACCTATTATTTCTGTTTCGCACTTTGGCTTGCATGGTTGGTCTTGAGAAATTTATTGTTAGCGAATTGTTCAAATGGTACCATAGCATGCCATAGGGCACCATTAGTGTACTTGCTACTAAACTGTTAACCATTATCATTATTTTCTCGTGATAGTCACTCATGGCACGTTGTTACGAGTTGTTTGATATATTACATGCCATATCTTAGCATTGAAAGTTCCAAGGTTTGTTGATACCATTGTTGATGCAATGCCATGGGCTTATTGTTGCACAAACTTTGCCATATCGATATTATTATAATTATTTTTTTGAGATCTGAGTAGACAGTGACTTTCCTCTTGCTTTGAAGATCAAGTGTGCAAAATTTCATTAAGGTCAGGATAAAACTGTAGATTTTATAAACGACAAACAAACAAACAAACCCACCCACCCACAAACAAACACTGTTTTTTTTATATATATAGATTAAAATTTTTTGGTTTTCGTTGTGGAAACCTTAAAGAGGTAGCTTTTCTAGTACCTGGGTGTTATATTTGGACCTAAGTAATGCATGCGTATATATTACGTACGGTCAATAAATAACGAGGTAAAGGGCACTAAGTATAGTATTGTCTGCAATTGTTTAGGCATTTATCCTGTTGTAATGCTAGTCACAGAATGCCATGCTCATAGAAATTTTGGCTGCTGTTTGAATCACTTGCGCACGCACTTCTTGACATCATCGTCCTTTTGAAGCCGTATCCCCACAGTGCTTATTTAGGCAATCTAGCGTGGTCATGCAACAGGATGACAAACGAGAGAGTTTTTCACGATGTTTAGATTTCATTGCCTTCCTGAGCTTCGTTAACATTTCCTGAGCCATCCAACCTATAGTCCAGGTCTGTCTCCATGTGATTTTTACATATTCGGTGAGATCAGAAAAGCACCATGGGAATAATGGTTTCAAACGAACGCCAACTCGTATTTTGCCTTATTTATTGACTGTACAGCGTAATTCAATTCCCGAGGTCTCAAAGAAGCTTATCACCAACGAAGGTAAGGACATCAGGAATGTTGAAGGGATTCTGTGAAATGAGTGGGATTTTCCTCTACCTTGAAATGTTTTTTTTCTCCCCACGTTTTAGTTGATAAGAACTTTTCCTGGGAGGTTCTTAGGATATTACACATCTATTTCTACTGCTGCGTTAGTTCAGATGAATATAATGTTTTTATTGGAATACAAATGAACTATATAATGTTAGTCTTTAGTGAAATTACCTTATATACTCGATGTATAGTTTAACGTATTGTATAGCCACACCTCATTTTATGGGCTGAAAATCGGAGAAATTGATTGACCCGATGTATTGTTGTGGGCCAAAATTTTACACTCTCCTTACTAATAACTCAAAAATATTCAATTAAAAATATGTGGAGAGAATAAATTTATTCAAAGTTTATAATATTTTACAAAAATGATTATTCGACGCTTTCTAATTCTGAATTGTCATCATCTGATTTTCCAAATATTCGATGGAACTCTGCAACATTTTCAGCATAAGTATTGTTAAATTCGTCAGTCACATCAACAGCAGAATCATGGTCTTCATACAAGGCCTCATCTTTGGTTCCATCAAGAGCATTGCTAATTCTGTATTTCAAAAATAATTTCTTTACCATTTCTGACGGAATATCGTCTTAGGCGCATTATCCCGATCAGGAACAAGAAAATTGCTTACTGCGAATAATGATAGAGTTATTTGCATTTGAAAATTTTATTCCCTCGTTGGATAGCTGCATTAGATTTTCAGGGCCAATTTTTGGTCGTAATTTTTGCAGCTCTACATCAAGTATATATGGTAATGCAAAATGTATTTGAAATGTCATTTATCTCGAGATCTTATAAGTGCGCACTTATTTTTTTTAAAACTTTTTTTTTAAATTCATTTGAAACGATCATATCAGTAATCTCTCTATGGTCAGTTCAGATCCGTTTCTTTTTAGTATTTTTTTTCCCCTATCGAATGGAAGTTGAAATTTAGATTACTGACTCACGTCATTATCTGAATTTTAATACAGAAGAAAGAGCAAAGTTTATTTTCATTTGTAGATTGTAGCATTTCATCTACGGGTTGTGCCTCTGTCTAGAAAGGAGCCAGATGATAAAGATTAAGAAATAAATTTTTTTAAGGCTATTGGCTATATTAGCATTTGAAGATGTGTACCTATTTATTATTATTATTATAAATAAGCAGAGGGGTTTTTAAAATAAAAAGATGATTCAGCTTAAGAAATAAACAAAACAAGGTTAACGTTAAATGTAACCAAGGAATGTAGGATTGGAGAGCTCTAGCAGTCGTAGTTCAAAGCCTACTCTTATAAAAGTGAAATGAATTAATCACCACATAAAAGGCTCTACTTTTATTTGATTTAGAACCGGTTAAACTTGGCATTGAAATAAAAAAAAAGATGAAAGTGAAGAAGATAAAAATTAAGTCGTTTTTTTTTCTTTTTCTTAAAAAAACAAACAAACAAACTAACAGGCTTTCGAGGATTAAAATATATATATAATATTTACTGATGCGGTGATTATAAAAGATATTCAAATTGTGTTACTAAAATAAAATTTTACAGGTTAAGGGTAATTAACACTAATCAGCCTTTGGCCTCAGCAGCAGCCATGACGATGATAAAGTGATGGTAAGTGGCTGGCTCAGACAAATTTTCTTTTCACAAACGAAGTCCCTGGCCTACATAAGGGAAATGTAGGTCAGATCCCCGTGTCCTTAAAGAGAAATGAATTGAAATGGATGTATTGTAATTTTCTCCAGTTAAGTTCTTCCCTTGAAGATTTGTTTGGCTTTAATCTCGAAGAATTTTACGAGAATAAAATAATGAAACTAGAGGAGATGTAATAAAATAATTTTATTATTATTATTATTATTATTATTATTATTATTATTATTATTATTATTATAAAAATAAATTTAATTTTTTTTTTGGGAAGATAAAAGAGGTTTTGATTAAAACTGGTTCATTTTTTGATGTTGGATGTAAATTTCATAAAAAAAGGATAGGTTATTTCTAATTTAGCAATATGAGGAATTAATGTTTCGTAATAACTACATCTTGAGAGCAATGAATGATGTTATTTTGGACAAAGAATCCGGTTCAGATTAGGAAATATAATAAATAAAGCCAATCAGATTTAATAACTTTAAATTTGAAGAATTTTATTTGGATAAGAGCCTATAAATATTAATGAGTAAATAAAATATCTATGATGGAATTAGATAAGAAATAAATTAATAAAATAATAAATTTAAATTAAATTATAAATTAAAATAAACAGAATAAATGATAAACAAATAATATAAAATTAAATAAATAAAGCTATTAATTAATTTTATAGATTAATAAAATGAAATGAGTGAAATAACAATTACACAAATATAATAAATTCAGTAAGAACCATAATTTGAACCTGATTCTTTGTCGAAAATGTTACAGCTTTTTAAGATTGCTTTAGTTCTTTATCACAATCATTTATTACTTTTTTTTTTTTTTACACTCATTTAGTACTTTTTCATGAACATTTCAAACTTTTTCATAAACGTTTGCTACTTTTTTCACAAACGTTTACTACTTTTTTCACAAACGTTTAGTACTTGTTGACGAATGTATAGTACTTTTTCACAAATATTTATTATTTGTTCACAAACATTTAGTACTTGTTCATGAACATTTAGTACTTAATCATAATCATTTAGTACTTTTTTGCAATCGTATTAGTACTTTTTCATAAACGTTTAGTACTTTTCCACAAACATTTTGTTCATAAACATTTAGTAATTTTTCATTAGCTTTTTGTACTTTTTCACAATCATTTCGTACTTTTTCCACAAATATCTTGTATTTTTTCACAAACGTTTAATCTTCTTTTTTTTTTATATATACAAATGTTTAGTACTTTTTACAAAGCATGTACAACTTTAGCTATTTGGGTCATGTTTGTTGGATGAAATCTTGTGATCAATATTTCAACCCCTTCCACTAGTCCATTCTTGCTGAAATTTTGTACACATACGTGAAGTCAGTGACAATGCATGAATCTAAAAAAAATTTTTCAAAAAATCCAAAGGGGGGGGGGGGGGGGGGGGGGGGGAGAAATATAAAAAAAAAATAA
>JAHWFO010011261.1:1753073-1806722 GCA_023313115.1 Rhysida immarginata
ATGAATATGAAATAGAATTGGCTTATGTTTGTTTGTTTGCTCAAGAGATGGGGCTATGTGAACCTAATTTTGACATAAGCATTGTTTTTTATGAAAAAAATTTTTTCTTCACTTGTTCACAATCATTTTGCACTTTTCACAATTATTTGGTGCTCTTCCACAATCATTTCGTACTTTATCGCAAACATTTAGTACTTTTTCACGAATATTTATTATTTGCAGGGTTTGTTTTAGGCTAGGTTTACTGGGCGCCACCCCGTTTGCACTTTTGCTGAAAAATTTCTGCTCCGCTGCCCTTTGTTCCTGATCTATGCACCTGCAAAGAAAAATCTAAAAATCTTGTAAAGGGCTAAGGAACTTCAAAAAGAACTATCCATTTTTTTATAGAAAAAAATCTTTTTTGAAAACATAATCCCCTCTTTTGAAAATTAAGTGCCCTTTTTAGCCCTTAGCACCCTGCCCCCTTTTTTTTTTTAAGTCTAGAATGAACCCTGTTATTTGTTCACAAACGTTTAATACTTTTTCACAAATATTTAGTACTTGTCCATAAACATTTAGTAGATTTTCATGTACTTTTTACTCTCATTTAGTACTTTTCAACAATCATTTCGTACTTATTTATAATAAATTTTGTAAATCTACAAAACAATTAGACATTGATCAAAGTTTTTTTTGTACTTTACCATATGTAAACAAATATTGAAGCAGTTTTTACTAGGACGATAATAACAGTTGTCATTGTCCTAAGTTTTCAGAACTATTCTTTTGGCTGCTGCATCCATTGGACAATTAGAAGCGCTGACACAAGAATTTTTATGGCTGCATTTTGTGTAAGTGCTGGTAAATGGATGCAGCCGTAAACATAACTACAAAAACTGCTTCAATAGTTGTTTATACAATAACTGTTCTGTAAATTTACACAAGATAATTGATTAAATGTTTTTGTGAAAGGGTATTAAATATGAAATGTGACAGCAAAAATAAAAATAAATTTAATATATTGCTAAATGGAAATACCTTATTGTTTTTTATAAAATACTTAACAGCAATACTAGACCCATTGTACGGTTTAATTAGGATGTGAATTGTTATAATTGATATGAATAATAATAATAATAATAAATTCAAGAAAATTATCTCAACTCATTCATTCTTTTGTATTTAAAACAACTCTACGTTAATTTAAATAATGAATTTTGTAAATTCGTTATGGTCGTTTAAATCTTATTTATTTTCATCCTGAAAATGTCAGGCATTATTACGTAATTACACAAGTTGATAACGATGAATAAATTACAGTTTCTCAAACAGGATCTTAATTATACTTTTGATGATGATGATTTTAACGTTTTTAATTTTTCAATCATCATCATCTCTACATTTGCACCTTTAAAAACTGCAAGTCACTTTATGTGCATGAATTTTTTGTTTTTCTTCTTTCTTTTGCTTGCAGCCTTCATGAAAAAAGTTTTCTTCCCATGTGCTATTCAATTTTTTCCTGTTTGCAGATATCAGGTTAAGTAGCTAAAACTTTTTTTTTGTTGTTCCCTGCTCTCGTTACAGCCCTCTATTTGTCACATGGAAAATAGGCAAGGACAAGCGTTTGCGGGGCTGTATAGGCACCTTTAATGCTATGAACCTCCACAATGGACTCAGAGAATATGCTGTGACTAGGTAAGGGGTCAACTCAAAAAAAAACTACCATTGCAGTCAATGCGGTCCAATGCTTCAGCTCCTTTTTTTTTTTTTCTTTTTTTTTTCAATTATATAGACTTCCCTGAGTCTTGTCTTTTTTTTTTCTCCTCCTCCTCCTTCCCTCCACCTTCCTTTCTCTACACTACCATTCCTTTTTTTTTTATTTTTAGTTTTCTTTTTAAATTTTCATTTCCTTTTTCTTTTGGGATCATTTACTCTCCACCCCCACCTCTTTCCTATTGTCTGTTTTTTTGCTCTGCCATCAGGTATGCATTGGAAATTGCAACAAGTGTGTTCTTATTGGTTACCAGAGTTTGACATTTCATATTTATTCTATTTTTTTTTTTTTTTTCTTTGATGTACTCACATACACATTATACACATAAATCACCTCCTTTGTTTCATGGCAGGTATATACAATTGTAATAAATGTTTCATTTCTTTTTCTACTTTATCTGTATTTTTAACTCTTTTGTTTGCTTCCACTATCCCCACAAGCTAATCTCAGTACATTGAACTCTTACTATGAAAACATCTGGTGTGTCTGTTTATACAGTTGTAGTGGTCTGTTCCCATTGAGTTATAAGAGTTGATTTTTGTTATTACGAGTTCACCTTTGTTGACATATTTAAACAATTATTTTCTTCTTTTTTTTTTGTTTATATTTTTAATAGCAATAACAGTGTTTTAAAAAAATAAAACAATTTTTTATTGTTATTTTTATTATACGGGTGAGAAATCTTAATCTTTAAGGTTTGGTATCCACTATCTAACAAAATGATTTTTTTTCCTTCTGGTAACCGTGCAAGAGCAAACTTGTTTCCAGTTTGTTTGCAAATGCTTCGTCCTGTGGCCGTGTTGACAAGTTGGGTTCCTTAGAGTTTCACATTGTTAATTGAGGTTGATGGTATTTGATTGTGCAAAACGAAGGAATAAAGAGGATGAAAACCCTAATTTAAAACTTATAAGTAAATTATGAATATCTAAATAGGTAATAAATAAATAAATAAATAAATAAATAAATAAATAAATAAATAAATAAATTCAATTTTTAAGAATTCCCCTGCCCCCTTTATTTTTTATACTTTATAAAATCCGTAGCTTTTTCCTATTCTTACGGAAAAAAGATTTCGCTTATTCAACAGTTTATTTGGAAGATGTCGTTTTATTATTTAAACTCATTTCGACTTGTAGTCTTTGTCAGTGGAAGTAACGGGAGGAGGATAGGATCGGTTAATTGCTGAGAGAAATTAGACTTCCAACGCAATTGGTTTTTGCTTCTTGTATTTCGCGACTTGGACTAACAGTATCATTCTCGTTGTTTCTACCAACTGGGCTATCTCGGACATGAGCCGGCAAGATTGTTTCCACTTCGATCACTTGTAGATTCAAATTTCATATCATAATCGTTTGAGTGCTCGGATAAAAAAATGAAGAAACGCGTTTACATAAAGAGCTCAGAGAAGCTTAACAGAATTCAAAATGAAAACGAGATGTCCGTAAAATTGCTGTGAGATACTTTTGCTAGCCAAGTTGCTGTTTATGTTAAGATTCATAAACGAAGTAGTTGCCAATCCATGTTTGATGGACTGCAAAGTAGTCAAGGTGGAAGCCTAATGATAGGGTAGGCACCCAGCTTGTAGATCGGGAATTCCATCCAAGCATAAGGCGAACTTTGGAAAGGAGGAATTCCCTATCTGCAACCCTATCATTGGGCTTTCACCATGACTACCTTATAATCTTCAGGACACTTGGAGACAGCCTTGCGATGGCTCAGGTGGTAGAGGCAACAAGCATGATACTCGGGGTCCCTGGTTCAAATCCAGGTCACAGAATTTCTCTTTCCATTTTTTTCCAATGAAATCATTGCCTTTTGCTTGGAGCATTAATTCCAGTTTTTCTTATGAACATAAGAGGATCATCGAAATTAAGCTTCCCAACTCAGACAGTGCAGGGTGTGCTCGACTGGTGCAAATTTACAAAACTTGAAGAACACACAAAGTAGCTGATGTGCTTGCCCTTTATTAAATAAAAAAAATAATTGGTAAAAAAGGTCGTCGATAGTGCCATTGTAGCTAGATTGCAGTCTCATGTGTATTAAACTGAGACTAAGCATACGACAAGTCAGGTAAAAGGAACGAGACATGCTCTGCAAAACATTAATAGGGTTTCTTAAAAGAATGGGTTTACTGGGGGGGGGGGGGGCAACCCCAGTAATTCTGTCAAAGCTGAAAGAGAGCATTTGTCTGCATGTTTTAAGGATTAATGCAGACTTAGGCCTGGATTTGCAAAAGTGCTGTTATTAACGATGTCAATAAATTTAGTAAGTTTACGATTTGTCCTAAATGCAATTTACAGTATACATGTATACAGGGTGTCCCATTTTATCCTTCCCCTGGAATATCTCAAATACAACACATGGGATCGAAAAAATGGAATTTCCCATTTCAAAATTTAATGTTGCCCCCTGCCCCACTCCCAGGAGGTGAAATTCAGTTTGGTATTACTGGATAATTTTATCATAAATTGAAAATGTAATTTAATAAGCTTCAATTCAAGGAGGTTTATTCGAGAATTACAAAAAAAGATTTTTTTTTGCAATTACTGCGCCATCTATCATGAATTGAAAAAAATGTGTTCAATAAAAGTTATGTTTTTTAACGTACTATCCGCATATGCAATAAAAAAATGGGGATTCATATTTAAGATTTCAAAGTTGTCTCCCGCACCATCCAAGGGACTCTCCGAGACGTAAATTTCATTTGGAACTTTTTTCGATCCCATGAGTTGTTTTCAATATATTCCAGGGGGAACTTTTGAATATATAAATGGGACACCCTGCGTATTGACTAAGCTCTCAGTCAATTGAAATTAAAAATCATATCTGTAGAAAGCTTATGGTAACGATTATTTTTCTTACTAGATTTCATCGATCCTTAGCCAAGGTAATCAAAACATTAGAAGACAATGTAACGACAAGCTCAGAGTTTAAAAAGACAATGTAATCATTTTTAAACATCTGTAACGACAGCTCAGAGTTATCGCTAGTTATAGGTGCTGAGCAATGACATTTTCATTTGTGACAGGCTTTGTGAATATCAATAAACGTCGTTAGATGCAATGTTGTTATAAGTGGCTAAAGTCCGGGCCTTCTTACATTCAGTTGGAAAACACTGTTTTGCACATCAAATATTTGTAGAATCTATCGGCGAGCACATCATCTGCATGAGTGTCTGTGAGTTTTTTGTGTCATTTGCACAGTAGAATATGTTGGAGGAGTTTAATTTCGATAACCGTAAACAGATATAAAGTGAAGTGAACCAAAAAATGAAAAAAGTATTATGTCATACTGTATTGGTTACAGTACGAATAGAAATTAAATGTACTTCGTTTGGTTGGATTTAATGAGAAAAACTGATCTTAATGGTTGAAGAACAACGGCTGTTCATGGTATAAAGACAGTTATAAGCAGTATAATAAAGCAACGTTTTCCATACAAACAAATGTTGAATGATTGAAATCCCTCTTTTTTTTTCATAAGAGTATACTACAACACGAGGCTCAACGATAATGAATCTTTTCCTATTGCTTTGCTTTAATTTTTTTTTAAATTTGTAAGTAATATTTTTATTTGGAATTAACTTTGCCCGTCATTAAATTTTATTTGGTTTATCACAGTAATTTATTTTTCAAAAAAAAAAAAAGTTAGGTGATTTATTTTTTTTCCAACTAATAAAGGGTCATTGAACTCTTATTGGAGTGAATCGTGGTATTGATTTGTCATCATCTCCCTTACCCGTTTTAACATATTCTTCTCCCCGTGTAATTGTAATTTCCTCCCCAGTTTGAAATTCAATTGCAATTACAATTACGTTTAAAGAATAAATTTTTTTTTTTTTTTGTTTTTAATTTTTTTTATCACCATACTTGTATGCTTAACAGTGTTTTAACCTAAATTTGAATGTTTCAAAAATTTATTTTTTTTAGGAGTAAATTGGTTGTGAATTTTGAATTAATTTAGTCTACATGTTCCGATATGTGTAGTTGAACAAACGAAATTTTTGTTATGACCCAATTGTAATAACGAATTCATTCCCGTACAAGAATATAACCACTATTAACACTGAAGTTTCACTTCCATACACTTAAACGATTTCAGTGCATGATTTAATCATCTAGTTTGAAACTCTAGGGAGCTTTATTTTGAGATAACCCCTCAGAGATGGTGAGGCTTATAACATCAAAGGTGCTCATACAGTCTCATGGAGGCTGGGCCCTTGCCTCTGCTGCTCGTTCGACACACACGTGGATTCGACAACTTCGTTTTCATCTCGTTAAGCAACGGGTCTCGGTTCTTATTGAGCATGGTTTATTAAGATTGGTTTACTTTTCTTATTTGCCTCCTTTTTATATTGATTAAGCTTACTAATGTTTAAATCATGATCAGATCAATCATTCTAGTTTGGTTAACTTCTGTGGAGAAGCAGTTTGACAAAATTGCTGGGGTTTTTCATTTTAACTAACTTATATTTTGCTTTCGATTGTTTTCAAAATTTTTCTTGTCAGAACACCTCTTTAAATATTGGGAAGGCAGAATATTGGCAGATTGAGATATTTAAAAAAAAAAAAAAAAAAAAAAAAAAAAATGTTGCCCCTTAACGTAAACTTTCTTTGAAACGAAACCTCTATGAGACTGTGTGCTAATAATATCACATAATTTTAGGTTGCTAATTTGATTTTCTTATTTAGTGAGGTAAGTGTTTGATTTTTGTTTGTTTGCTTATTTTCATCTTTTATCTTTAGTATTTATATACAGACAGTGTAAAATGCAGTGCATTATCACGAAGTTGGAAAAAAAAAATTAATTTTCAAAAGTAATTTCTTTGTGTGAGATAAAAAGATAGAGGAGGAGAGACACTGGATTCATCTTACACTTGTGAATTTTCTTATATAACTGCCTTTAAAGGACAACTCTGTGCAAGATATTAGTTCTGAATTTTTTTTTTTTGCCCCTCCAGAATGGCATTCTTTGAATGGCATATATCGCAGTTCAATTGAAATTTTAATTTTAGTCCGTTATTCATAAAGCACACCTGAAAAAAAAGAAAATTTTAGTTTCTGGCATAGTCGATTTGTATGCTTGTGTATACACAGTGCATCTCTAAGTTTTAGGACTGAAATTTTTGTGCGAATGTCGTGCCATCTATCAGGTAACAACGAAAATGGCAATAGGTCTTGACGTGTTGTGTTGTGTATTGTCAATAGGTTGCTAAGTGTAGTGTCGATCGGGAACGGGGTCCTTGTCACATTCTCGTCATGAATTTGAGCATGGAGCAACGAGTAAAATGGTGATATAAATCCCTCGATATGGTAAATACAGCTTATAGGGGGGTTCACATTCAGTGATGTCGCGGAATGAAGAGTTTTCCCGAATCCAGGTGTTTTCTAGGCGTCACAAAGCCGCACGTGTTAAAATGCGGAGCAGTTTCACATTCAGTGGGAACGAAGTGGGGAGCTAGGTGAACTTCCTTCTCTACTTTCAGCCTGCGTCTCCCCCCCCCCCTTCCCCCCCACAGCTAGGCGAACTTCGCTCTGATTGGATGTTTGATGAGTCGTTCTTTCATCCAGTCTCTGTTGCTTTCTGGACATCGTGTATATAACATGGCTTTCTTGGCATTGCGTATATTTATATATTATATTTTTTTATTAGGAAAAGTGACAGAAACGAGGTGCATATGAACAGAAAATATGCTATTGGCGAATTTCAATATGGCTGACTTAACTGGCGGAAGTGGGTTAGAAACAATTGCTAAGGGTTCTGGGACTGGAGAGATGCTCACTCGTAGCTGATTGGCTGTGCATTAGGAACAACTTCTGAAAATTCGAAAACCCGCACCGTTATCGGCTCTAACCCGCTTTTTTGCCGCGAATTTGCTGAATGTGAAACTACTCCGGCAACCAAAATCGCATCCAGTGTGCCAGATACACGAATTCGACGCGAAATCGCTGAATATGAACCGCCCTTATGAGGATCAAGCATTGTCCCGTTCATATGTTTTCCATTGGTTTTTACGATTTTGTGATAAGCGAAAAGAGATTGAAGACTATTTGCGAACCAACCGACCGACATATGGTGTCACTGTAGAACTTCGAAAATAAGTAATAAAATAGCTGCCCACAGTATTCAATGTACAAAAAGTTTACTTGCAAAATACACCTCTGAAACGGATTTTTCTCGGTGAGAAATGGATGGACTATTTCTTGGCTGTGAAAAATTGTTGGAGAAAAAGGCCGATGTATTTTTAAGGACGAAAGAATTCTCAGAGCCAAAGATCAGTCCAAGCGATGAAATGAATATGTGAAATTCGAATGGCATATATGAAATAAGGAATTGTGCCTCAAAAATATTGGAATTAGGCCTCGAAGCACCACATGAAATAATAAATATTACAGGAAAACGCAATTTCTCAATTTTTCACCATTTCAATATTAATACTAAATATAATACAATTAAATTAACATTATTAAATTAAATAAAATTAAATAATTAAATTATTAAAATTAAAAAAGAAAAAAAGCTGTTAAAACAACATTAACATGAAATGTAATGTTAACTAATAAACGTGTGTACGATTTGGAAAAATAAGTAAAAATAAAAAGGCCTATAAATTCAACATAGTTAAAGCATGTAGTTTTCAAAAATATTTATTATAAATATCTAATTAATACCGGTTTATTTCGTTTTTAAATGAGAACCGAAAACCGTGGTTTAAAACGGAAACAGACCCATCGCTAGAATCTAGCCCAATGACTGCTGAATCTATCCTTTTCCAGAACGCTACCTGCTCCATAGTTTTGAGCTTAAAAGGGATGTATATTGAATAGTAAACAATAAAATTTTCCATTTCTTTTCGTAAGTATTTTTTATCGTGACAGCCCTAAAATATGACAGATGCACTGTGTATTGAGGATGCTTCACTGCACCGCACAGAACTAACAGCCTACTGACAAAGGCATACTGAAAAGTGACAGTGTGGCATCTACTTGTGCCCAATCCGTCTCAAAAGTGATCACGAGAGACACGTTTTCGAATTGAAGGAGTCTCAAAAGTGCCTCACTATCAACCAGTGGCTTCCACGGACGTGCGCACGAGACACAGATCTGAGGGTGGGTCATCCCTTGGTCGGTTGATCATTTAGAATAGCAAAAAATCGTGTCAAAAAAATTTTCTTGGCAGAGCGATTTGGAATAGCAAAAAATCATTGCTGGAGAATTTTAATTGCAATTGATGGAGAATTTAATTTGTATTTATCATTCTTTAAATATATTTTATATAATTTGTTAGGTTTATTGTAACTAAATATATTTTAGTACAAAATACATTGGCCTTTCAGTAGTTTCGAGTTCAGTAAACATAAACTCTATCAGCGGCACTTGATGTTCTGGTGCAATATAATGAAGATGGGCAATGAAGTTAGTTTTAAACAAATTTAATTGATTTATATTATCTCAGACATGAAAGAATATAGAAAATAAAAAGGGAAAAGATCTTACTGTATGGATAATTCGCAATTTTACATTTTTTAGATAATCTTTAATTATTATTTCATTGACTTTAGTTCTTGATTTTTATCTTCCAGTCCAGATTTTCTCGGATCTTTCTCATTAAGTTATAGTTAAACAATGAAAAACATTGGTCCGAAAACATTTATGAATTTATGAATCACCATATCAGACTTGAACACAAAAGAAACTGTGAAAAACCGAAAAATTAATAAAAATCTCTAAATTGAAAATCTACAAAGAAGGACGTCATCAATTAAAAAAGAATGTTCAAAAAATGTTCTCCAAAATTTCTTAGGCAAGACATTTAATAGTGAACTACAAACAGTAAAAAAAAAATAGTGAACTTTCAAAAAATCTTTAATTATTTTATTTAATTATTTAATTTTCAATCAGTATAATATGTAAACACAAAAATAAGATTAATATGATCAGTCACTTGAGCTTCATTAAGGAAACGTACTACTGCTAGGTGAGGAAGTTTTCATGTTGACTTTAGTGTCATCGAATGTGCACACTGCCATGTTTGATCAACTTTGACCATAGCGGACCAAACCAAGAACTAGGCGGCTTTCTTCCCGACCGTGGCACCCCAGTTGAGAATCTGAGAGTTTTGGGACATCACGATCGTTTGCTATCGGGACTAATGGGGCGACCTGGGTGCGATTGGGATAGAATAGTTGGAACATTGGCAACTGGTCGGGCTTCTCACCTTACGTAAATGTTGAGGTTAAAAATCAAATAAACCAATAAAATAGTATACTTTTTATCTATCGGGTGAATAAAAAGTCTCGGAATTGTCTAATATCTGGAAAAATACACGTCTTGTCCAAAAAAGAAAAAAGTGTATGTCAAATATTTTTTTGAAAGCTATTTATTGGTGCAAAAATTTGCCCCTGCACCCCTTGTAGAGGGTAGGCTATAAGGCATTTTTGAAATTTCCCCCAAGTTTTTTGCAGATTTGGATTCTACGGAAAAAAATTATATTAATTTTACCCAAAAGCTGACATTTTGGATAGAGGATATCTTTTGTCAAAGCATAACAAAAAAGTGATGAAACGTGATGAAACCCTGTGTTCAGTTTTTGCAATTTAAATGAAATCAAAACTACTCTAAAAAACCTAAATGAGATTCACTTATCCCATTTACTTTTTTTGTGGTTGTTTTGTGAAGAAATTTATTAAATAGCAATTATCCAAAGAGCAAGCATTTTTTTTGTTTTTTATTTTGTTTTTTTTTAATGTTCGGAATATAGAAGAAAAATTTTAAAAAAATCATTACTATATATTATAAAATATTCCTATAATAAAAGCAATGGGAATTCATTTAAAAAAAAGAAATTGTTGGGGGGGGGGGGTGCATGTTCCAAAAATAATGGGATAAGTCTATTTTTAATAGCAAGATCTTCATTTTTTTTATATTTGTAAGATGAATATAGTCATGTGGAAATCCAAAAAGTTCCAACGATCGCATTTGGCCAGATTTGATCATACCATATGCCTTCTAATCTGGTGTTCACCCTGTGGTCACTTTTCAGATACACTTTTAAGTCGCGGTCTTATAGATGATGGATGCCTCTAATTAATTTACATGAGGAATTTTAGTTTCATACATTCAGAGTTTGAATTAACCTTTTTTAAATATGCCATGATATTATTAATACGCTAATCTTTCAATTTCAACGAAGTTGCGTTTGACCAGAGTTGTCCTTTAAGAGCCGATATCACTCATAGCATTGTTTTCCTTTTGATCTCAAACATAGTATAGTTGTTCCTCGATATCTGTGGGTTCCGCATACGTGGATTCAACCAACTGCAGATTGAAAATAGTTGGGAAAAAATTCTAGAAAGTTTTAAAAAGTAAGACTTGAATTTGCCGCATGCTGAGCATCACGCAGAATCCTTGAGAATGAAGTAACTTGTAGTAAGTAGGCATATGTTTTTGTAGAAAATGCTATGTTGTTGCTGATGTGAAGGTCTATACATCTTAAACAAAACGTTTTTATTATTATTATTATCCTTAATAGTATGGCATTCTATTTTTAAAACAGCGTTAAAAAGGGTTAGGCCTAGGCCTATAGATTATCATTTTATAAGTGTCCTTTGCAGTTTGACTTCATGAGTGAAGAGGGGAAATGAGATTGCAGTTCTTTTGAGAGAAAAAGGACGTTAAAACTTGCCCAGTAGTAAAATTTGATTGGAGACCTGGTGAAATCCTCACTGGAATGGTGTCTGAATTATATCAACAGGCGGTTTTCCACTGCAGAATAATTACCCAATTTCGAACCCCTGTAGGCATTAGAAAGTAATTAGAGTCGTTGCAGACATAAGCCTGTTTTCCATTTAGTGACTTTTAATGTGCAGTGACTTTTGGGTGTCTTGTTAAAGTCGCCTGAGAAGTGTGGCGGGTTTTGGGTCGTTATGTCTAGCGATTTTCAGGTGATATTCCAACTTTGGTCTGATCTGATTGGTCGAGTCTGAAGAAGTTGTTCTTCAAACAATTGTCGCTCTCTCAAAGCGATGGGAAAGTGGATTATCGACCACTCCGATCATGTTCATGTTTTTATCGAATTGTCCCAGTGTATCAGTTCTACTTAGTAAATAAATGATTCATGAGAATCTGTGTCGGGGAACACCAGCTATAGCAGCTATGATTCTCTTTCTGAATCGGCAAAGACCACTAACCTAACCTAACATAACATGACCTAGAATACACAGTGGAATAGATGCACCTGATTGACAGATCAGAAAAGATGCCTGAAAAACCACGAAAAATTAATCTCGCCAGATCTTGAAAATCGTTAATTTGCATAGATGCTCGACAGACACGTGCGCTTGAAAATTGCTAATTGGAAAATGAGTTAGTGTCATACAACCGTAGTCCATGGACCCTGATGGTTTGCGAGAAAATTTTAGTGGAGAAATTAGAATATTATTTCCAACTTGTGTATATTACGTGGTTTCATTATATTCTGATCAGTCTTCACGTCATTGATAATAATTGATTATTGTCCGTGAGGTCCAAAAGGTTGCCGACCGCTATCATAAAACACCCAAAAGTCGCAGATGCTTAACAGACGTTAAAAAGTCACTAAATGGAAAATGGACTTAAGGCAAGATCTGCAAACGCTTGAAGTCTTCAAAGCCAAGACAAATTCGAACCTAGTAATCATCAAATCATGAAGGGGCTGTCATAATTATTATGCCAAAAATAGGTCCAATGTCCAAAAACAGGTTGTTTCTACTTTTCTAAACAATTACAACCTTTTAAATGACATGACCGTTTTCACGTCTAGCTCCTCCAAGGTACATAGGCCTCTAATGGCTCCGTCAACAGCCCGTTCATTTCATCATTCTCTGACGATTCTTTCTGGGCAAAATCCCCATCTTGTTTTTTTTTTTCTTGTCCTGGCAACCTCTTTACTTCCTTCCATTGCTACAATCACCTCACTATTAACAACTGAATATAAAACGTGTCTCCCTGATGCCAGAAGCTGTGCATTGTTGTGACATTGACACCATTCTGGAAAGGGCAACCTAAAGAAATTAGGTTGAAATAAAAAACAACTTAATAAAATTCATCAAAACTAGTTGGGGTGAGGAAAGTTTGAAAAATATACCAAAACTGATGAGTACAGTCGTCAGATTGAAATGGTGAGGCAAGCTTAAATGCTTTTTCTAAATGTTTTATGTAATTGCTTCCTGTGTTGCCCTGATATGAATCTTGACTCTCTTCCTTCTCTCTTTTTTTCTTTACCTAATAGGATTACGTTAATGTGCTGAACACTTGATGAATAAGATATTTTCAAATTATATGCTTGTTATAGGTGTTACAAGCATGTCCTATAAGGTTTTGAATGGTACTGGAATTATAGCTGTGAAGTATTTGCATATTTAGATTTGACATTGCATTTTCATTGTCACCTCATAAGTCGTCATTCTACACAATCATGAGAATGGAAAATATTAAAAACGTGAAAAGGTTATTTTCAGGGTACTTTTAAATAGAATGCTGTTTAAAAACTATTCTGAACAGATGAAATTTTCTTCACATTTCAGCGATGACACCGTTTTGTTATGGTAATTTTGAAAAACATTCTCTAAGTAAATTTAAAATAGAGTTATCGAAGTTAATGTGGAGGGTGTTCTGCGGCGCAAATGACACGAAACTTGGAAGAATGCACAATGCAGACGAGAGCTTGCCATTTATTAAATTAACCGAAACTGGTATAAAAGGTCGCTGATAGATGCTACTGCATCCTAGTTCTATAAAATGTGCATATATATCTGGCACATATAGCCTGAGGCATGTTTCTGTGGATAGCAAGCTCATAGCGAGTCAACTGCGATCCGTGGGAAAACTGACTTAAATTATAACAGTCAGTTCTGAAGACAAAAAAAATATTTAATATTTATCGTGATAACAACAAAATAAATTACACATACATTGATCAGGTTTCAAAGAAATATATTAAAAAAGTAAATACGGGAGAACTCCTGTGGCTAACGACAGTACAGAAATCCCCACCAGGGTATTAAGGGTTTAAAGCCTGGTTCACATAACATATGTTGCGTTGGTGCATCCGTTGGTCTTTTATTAGGCGAATGTTGTGCATCGAAAAATTTCAACTTTCGATGCTCAACGCTGGTGTGGATCAGTGTTCTCCAATCAGCAACAAACATGCTAGCTAATCATGAAAGGGCAGCGATCCACCACCTACATTGTTTTCTTTTTAATAAATTAAAAACAATAGCTGCAATCAATAAAATTGATGGTTAGCTAATAAAAGCTGGTAAAATGTTGAATCCATTGTATCGGATTAGAAGTTGATGTTATCTGATGTGGATGTCAACAGTACGAAGAACAAAAGGGAAATAAATATGGCGTGAAGTAGTGTCATCGATCATGAAATAGATTTTTCACAAACTTGTATCGATTTATTTATTTATTTACTTATTTATTTATTTATTTATTTATGCCACCATGTGAGGTTGGTATTCAGAACAAGTTACGTGAACTGGCAACACCCTATTGAGAGGGTTGCTCAACGGGTGGTCCCACAAAACGTATTGAAATGTCGCGATACCGTTGTCCATTGATGGAACATGTTTGGTTTCATCTTTGTTAGAGCCCCCTCTTTAAAAGATAAGGTCCTATGATGAATGTTGGAATGATGCTGCACCATTCTGTCATTCCATCATGTGGAAGGGCATTTTTTGGATTGCATGTGGGTATTCACCTACCCATTGATGCAAAAGTAGACTTTATCGCTCCACATAATGTTCCACAGCCACTGCCACAACTGCCATTCATGCAAGAAACTGAAGCGCTGACATTCTACAAAATTCAGTATCTTCTTATTGCAGTGGTGAACTAAGACTTTGTCATAGTTTTGGTGAATGGTTTCCCTAGCAGAGCTTTGTCCTGCAATGAACACTAATGCTTTTGCAGAGCATGTTTTATCTGATTCGCCATTTGCTTATGTAGTTGCTTGTTACAGCACCACCTATCAGCGACTATTTATATCAATTTTTATGTTTATATAATAAACTGTGAACGCATCATCTGCATTGTCTGTTCTTTAGGTTTCGTGTCATTTGCGCCTATAGAACGCCCTCCACAGCCCTCCGAGTTAGGGAAGTTTAGTTTCGATAACCCGCTATTTAAATAGGAGGGTTATCGATATTATTCAGTGATATTTACAAATATCCAAAGATAAATAATTTTTTTAAAGACTGTTACTCTAAACAGTAATAAAATTTAAGTGGAATATAATAAGTTCTTGTTTGCTATTCAATCAAATATGGCAAATGCTGATAAGCTCAACATCAATAGGCAGCCCATCCGGCAGTTTGATTTAGCTGGGGTCGGGTAAACGTCAAACCCCAGTTTTTTCAGTCAAAATTGGGTACAAAATTTTGCGACCTATATCCGAGAATAACGGTAAAGCTTGTGCAGACACTTATTGACTTGCCCAAGTTTTTCACTGTAATTCGAATAGAACAGTTTCAGGAAATTAATGAAACTGCTGCAATCATTTGTGAACACTTGTATGTTACCTATAAGAGATCATACATTTATCTTACGAGGCGTGTACAAAAAGTATTGGACCTTTATTTTTCCTGCCTAAATGAATGAAACGCAGGTTTTCTCCTCTGGCGACAGGATGTACGTGACCTTCATCCGCATGCATGCAGTTGGTCACGTACGCAAAGCTCGTGAGTTGCTGCGTGGCATCGTAAGAGTGAATACACAACTGTCGGTTTTTTGATTTACTCGAAAGGCCAAACCATAAACAAAGAATACTATCTGACGGTCCTTTGTCGCCTTCGTGATGCTGTACGACGGAAACGACCCAACCTATGGGCAACAAGAACTTGTTTGCTCCATCACGACAATGCTCCTGCCCATTCATCGCATCTGATTCAGAACTTCCTGGCCAAACACAGCACTCCTTTGGTGTGTCAGCCTCCTTACTCCCCTGACATAGCTCCGTGTGACTCTTGGCTGTTCCCCAAGCTCAAAATGTTGCTGAAAGGAACCTGATTTCAGTCACGAGAAGATATTGTGCCCTGGGCGTGTAGGTGGGGGGGGTGCCAAAAGGTACCCACAACGAAAATTCATGCCCACGCGCGGCAGGAGCGGGTTGTTTCGACTTGCGCGGGGAGGTGTTACAAGAACAAGGAGTAGACATGAGTTTCGTAAAGAATATTCAGTTTAATTCTTTGCAAACAAGTAAATATACATATAATCAGCAAAAGTAACCTGGGGCCCCAAGATAAAATAATCAACTAACATTAAACCTTAGAACAAATGAGTTCTAAACTAGCTTTTAAAACACCATGAAACGGTAAAGGCGCTCAATGATCCATTCCAATGCTTGTTTAAATGCATACACTGGCACATGAGCTGTTGCAGGCGGGCAGATACTTAAGCACAATCAGCCAAAAGACACACAATTGTGAGGGCTGACAAATACCACCACTTGGCTAAACCTCATAGACAGTGGATCGAATAGGCCAGGGAAGAACCACAGGAAGGCGTCACGCTCTCCTTTGCTGTGTTCCCACCTCAGTGTTTTGCGACCATGCAGCACTGCAGGCTTGGGAAATTAGGGGAGAGAGCAGTAACCCCTATCATCGCAACTCCTGACACTCCAATGTCAGCACTTTGACACTACAACTTTCCCTCCTATTTGCCTCCACGAGTCCCAAATAGCACACACTTCAATTGTCAAACCTTGGGGTAGAACGATATGCTCTTTTGCCACTTGCCTGCACGACAACAACAGCGAGCAACAAAAGATCGCTCACTCACAATATTATGCAGAAAACAGGGCGGAGCTGTCTGCCATTCCCAAACAGGCCTTCCAACAGTGGCGGAAGTGGTGGATGAAGTGTATGCAGTCCCAAGGAGAGTACTTTGAAGGCGATTAATGTTTAAATCCTATAGGTGAGTAACTTTAGTTTTCCCAGCCGAAGGTTCGATGCTTTCTGTACACATCTCGTATACCACTTGTACTTTTTTTTTCCGATTGCCCCTTGTAACCCAAGTCTTCTGCTCTTAAATTGGATAGGCAGTTAAGTACAGCTTGTAAATATGTCATCTTAACCTTGTTACGTAAGCATAGAGTCTGGCACATTACTTAAACGATAATATTTTTCCCATGCCAGCTTTTAGTTAACGTTTGTTAAACCGCTGTTGATTTTAGAAATAATGTGAAGAAAATTTTTTCTGAGGTATAAGGGTAAACCAATACAGTAGATCTTAAGACACATGTCCTAAAGAGTGGCAATCTCTGGATAGTATACAAGAGTGTCCAAATGAATTCTGTGCAACCTAAGAGGAATTTGAAATTGTAATTGTATACTCAATGGGTATATTTTGTTATGTTTTCGTTCTTAATGTACGTTAATCTGATTAGTAGGTTGTTTTCTTCATTGGTGCTTCAGCGTTGTTTCTTTCTCCTAAGCTGAGTTGTAATTGTTCATTTGGGCATCCTGTGTGTAAAATGTTATGCACTCTCTATTATTTTAATGTTAAGTATTTTAACGATTTTTCCCAGATGCTATTGCTTATAGCTGTAAAATTTAATCCCAAGTTTATTTTCAGTG
This sequence comes from Rhysida immarginata, assembly GCA_023313115.1. Classification (NCBI taxonomy): domain Eukaryota; kingdom Metazoa; phylum Arthropoda; class Chilopoda; order Scolopendromorpha; family Scolopendridae; genus Rhysida; species Rhysida immarginata. The sequence continues at coordinate 1,770,446 of JAHWFO010011261.1, forward strand.
CTTTTAAAGATAGTCGCTTCAGTCCAGTTACAAGAGATGAATTTGCAAAGCTCCATGTTTCCGTCTCAATTCTACGGCATTTTGAAGATGGCGGTGATTACTTAGATTGGGAAGTAAGTACTAAGTTCCGGTTTTCTTTAAAGTATGTCAAAATACAGTCCAGGACCATAAACCTGGAATGTTCAGGATCAGAGGCATGTTGAATTTGGATTTTACCCGATGTCTGGTTGTTACTGGGAGAATTTGGCAATGTTTGCAAATCACAACTATATGTGATTCTCAATACATTGATGTATTTTTTAAAACATAATTTTGCTTTGGAAAGTTAGAAGAAAAATTGTTTGATGGAATTAATTACGAGGGAGAGTCAAAAATTATCTACATTTTCGCCATAATACGCTTTCAAGGTTGTCATACTGCCTTCTGCGCATGTGTGTTAGCGTTGTTGCGACTAAGATCACGTGTGTGAAATTTGATCATGATCATGCCCACTCCACTACCAGTTTCACCAAGGAGAAACTACGAGCAGTAATTCTGTTTCTGTGGTCGAAGGGTGTAAATTTTGAGGTACTTGAAGACCCTCCCTACAGCCCAGATCTTGCTCCCTCAGACTTTGGGCTGCTCAAGGATGCTTTGAAAAAGAAAGAAAAATTATTACGAATTTCGCCACCAGAGGGGATTTTAATAACTAATTACACATTTAGCCATATGTGTACAATAGTTTAACAAGTTAAACATTACAAAATAATGTGTTCAACATGATGGCCATCATTTTCAGATGCCATGTTCTACAGCTGATGGAAGTGCGTGCGGCGAAATGTTGCGCACGTGGTCTGAAATGCTATCTTTAAGATCGGGTAAAGTTCTTGGATTGTCACAACTTACCAGATGTTTCAAATGTCCCCAAGGCCTAAAGTCGCATGGAGTGAGGTCTCTGGATCGGGCAAGCCACACATGACGAAGTGACGACTGATGACACGTTCATCTGTAAAATGTTGTCTATGAACTTCCTTAACATACAATTGCATAAAGATTGTGCGGCATACACATTGAACACATGATCTCCGTGAATGTTCCTTGGTTTTATACATTCAACGTAAAATGCCCTCTGGTGGTGAAATTCGTAACTAAATCTTTTTTTCTGAAACAAATGGGGGGGGGGGGGACCAAACAAGTTGGGGTATCTATATTTAGGTAACCCCCAGAGGAGGACGTTGTAGTTAGAAAGTAGTAACGGAAAATGGTGGCCAATGAGGTGCGAAGCGCCGAGAGTAGTAAAAGTTTTGTAAGTGGGTCCTCGGGTTTCAGGTTTTAGTAAACCTGATTTTTACCGTCTCTCCCAGGATTCTTTGTTTGGCTCCGTCCCTGAACTAGTACCGTCAAAAAAGTCAAATTCCCATTACTCTGGGTGCTACTTACCCTCGCTACGCCACTGCATACTTCTCAATGATTTTTATTATTTACTGATTTTGTACTAAATTAAATATATGTGTTGAATAATTAATATTAAATATCAATATCTTTGGTGGTAATATTTGGGTAAGTGGGAAGGCAGCTTTGGGGGTCTTTGGACGAAACCCTATTTTTTCCTATAGGTTCTATTGTTCATTTATTACTTTTTTTTTTTTTTAACCAAACCCTCGTGATAAACGAGGATGGATGTACTAGCTGGAGGGCAAATGATGTGATTGGGATAAAATTCACACACGTGACCTCAGTTGTACGAACTCTAAGCATGCATGTGCAGAATTCCGTATGACAACCTAGAAAGTGAAAGTGTAGATAATTTTTGACTTGCCCTCATACAAATATTTGTTGACAGAAGGAAATGTGAGAAAAAAAGCTAAATGTAAGATTTTTTTACTGAACGCACTGATAGTACTCAATCGTTTTAGAGGTTCACGTTGGGGAGGATAGATTTTACATAATCTAAATTTAATACAATTAAGATTTAAAATGTATAATCCTTGTGGCCATGCTTTTCGTTTTGTTTCATTATATTTTCACGTCACAGCTTTTTCACATTGCTTTCGTACTTTTTCACAAAATTTAGTACGATTTCACAAACATTTAATTCATATTTATAATAAAGGGTCTAAATTTACAGAACAATTATAGGCAATGATCAATTTTTTTTTTGTGCATTTACATAAGTAAACATTGATGCAGATTTCACACTATCGCTGGATCCATTAGCCAATCAGAAGCGCCTACACGAAACTTTTACGGCTGCATTTTGTGTAAGCGCTTCTGATTGGTTAATAGATGCAGCCATAAACATAGCTAAAAAAAGTTGCTTCGATATTTGCTTACATATTGTGACGTTCCAGGGAGGGTGGGGAGGTTCTGTTATTATGGGGTTCCCAAAATGTAACCTTCACACTCACCCGGGAGCGATCACGGGTTCTTGGGACCTGTTAAAGATTTAGACGCAACACAGGGTATTGTGGTATTATTTAAAACAACTAAAATTCTTATTTATTCATACTTCTTCTGAATTCATACAAAAGTATATTCATAAAATTAGTAAGCAACATAAATTAGGGGCCCCTAGTAAATCCTACTAAAACTTTTCTTAGTTCCTATCAAACTTCGTCTCCTTGGCAGTTACTTCCTCATATCTAGTACCCCGCCTGTGGTTTAACAAGGTCCGCTCTGAATTGCACTGGATTTGCATCACAATGCTCGTGTCACTGGTACTCTAGCCTTAGCTGACGGGATGCAACTGTAAAGGACGTTATTCACAATCGACGTAAAGGAGAACGCCGCGTGCACCCTTTTTTTAATCAATTCGAAGGGAGGGGGGGGGGGAACATTAACCCTTCACTCCCACACATGGGCTAATATTTACTATCCCTAGAATCAGTACCCAGGTAGAGACACCAGCGCTAAATAAACTATTCTAATCATCCTTCACAATAGTAGTTGTTGATAGCAGGACACTTGTGCCACCTCACGTTCAGTTATAATTACCATTGGCTGTGCTTAACATTAATAGCTAACCAAATTAAATCTACAAACTGTAGTTCCATAAGAAAAACTTTTTTTTTTATTTTTTTATTTATTATAATTCGATCAGGGAATGTTCACAGTTCTAGGATCACTCAATATTTGGTCATGCTTCTGCGTTATTCAGGTAAAATGACAAAGACATTGGGTTCGATTGTTCGATTTGAAAGTATTTTTTTTCGTCAATATTCCCAGGGGCCCGTCAAAATAAACAATAAGTCACTCACCAACTTTCCAATTGAAAAATTTCACCACGAGGAAATTATCAAGCTAATCTAGCTTCACTGCTGAACACGTAGGGTAGTCGATCGCCGTTGACATTGACCACGTTCATCATATATAAGCGGATCTTCTTTGAGAAACAAAGTTGCATTTGTAATCAACCAAATTGACATTAAATGCCATCAGACTGGTTCTTACATTATGGGAAGATATCACTGTAAATTATTTGCATTTAATAATCGAACGATCAATCAGTCCATAATTCCAAAGAACGGGATCGGTAACATAGGCTTAACATCCATGCCTCTCAGCTTACTCTTAGAAACAACGACCGTTCAGGTCAGGAAAACGTAAATCATTATTCTTATTTTTATTTACATTGATTCCAAAAACAAAAAACATAAAACGCGACAATCTCCTAATGAGTTAGCATCTGAGAAATTCCAAGAATTTCCTCTCTCTCGACAATGCTAACCCATTAGGAGAACTAATTGTTGACGAGCATTATTCAAAACCTTCGCTAAAAAAAAACTTACGCTTCATTATTGCGAACAAGTAATTATTAATAAAATTTCAAAAACATACAATAAACATTATAAAACACTAATAATATCTTAAAATTACTGCAACCAAGAAAATAATAATAATAATAATGGCAACAACGAAATTTTAAAAAAAATTATAACAAAACACACTGACATCACATGTCACAATATCTTTCCCGTACTTTTCAATTTTCTACTTCAACTGTTGGTCGTTTGTTGCTTCCATCGAGGTCTAATACTAATTAAATCTAATCAGTTAGTATTAAATCTCGATGGCTGCTTCACATTTTCATTCATGATTACGTTATAGTTTACTGTGCGAAGCCATCTCATCTAGGTAGCATGTTGGCGAGGCTGACGAGTTCTCGACGCGATGGAGACCTCGAAATCTCTCGTGTTACATGGAAATTTTTCTGGCTGAGGTCTAAAACCCTCACTGGTGAGAAGAGTTAGCGAGGATTTCTCACTGAACTAACAGTCTTTTTCTCCAGAGACAAGATTGCTTACTCTTCTGGTTAGGACTAACTGGCTAGGCATAGGAGCCCTAACTGCAGCTGCGTTTTCAACCACGTTAAAATGACATCACAGATTTCTCACCAGTTACATTTCCTGACCTCGGCCTCTGATTCACGAGAAATTCTAGGAATGATTGTCTATAATTGATCATTGTCTGTAATTGTTCTGTAAATTTAGATCGTTTATTATAAATATGAATTAAATGTTTGTGAAATCATACTCAATGTTCGTGAAAAAGTACGAAATGTTTGTGAAATTGTATTAAATGTTTGTGAAAATATACTAAATGTTCGTGAAAAAGTACAAAAGCAGTGTGAAAAAGCTGAAAAAATTGTTTTTGGATACTCTCCCAAGATGAAGCGCTTGCTTTTGCTACCACCTCAGGCATTAGTCCAGGTGTGGTTTTTGTCCCACATTGCTGTACGTGTATTATAGTCTTGTTTTTATGGATACATTCAAGATTTCTACTTAGTTCCCAAAGTTTATGATCAAATACAAGTTCTTGATTTGTGGTCCCAGACTGTATTAGAAATAATTAATGTACCAATTTAGCATATAATCTGTAACCGTGTACTGATCATTCATATTTACATCTTGAGCCGTGTTTAGAAAGTGACTGGTGGGGCGACTGCTCGCAACCACTTGTACCCCAACTTACCTCAAAAGTGATCATAAGAGTGTATGGTTGAAATGCAGGCATCTCAGAAGTGGCCCGCTTTCAACAATGGGCGACCATACGAGACCCTGGTAAGTTGTTGGTCGTTCAAGGTCATTCAGAAATCAAGGTAGAAGAGCGATTTTGTATGCTATCAACAAAAAAATTCAAAAATCCGAAGTTTTCGAATTTTAAGTTTAGAATTAAAGGCACTGAAATTTTATTTGTTGTTCTTGAAATGGGAAATGGAGAAACTAATGGGAATTGTGGAAATATATTATTCACTTGTATTGAGAAATCTTACCAGATATAGCTCATGTATCAGACTGTTGTTTGTTTTACCTAAGTCTAAGGCAAAGTTGTTAGCACAGATTAAAACGTCATAAAAATAATCAAAATTTGATATAATAGTCTTATTTCATTTAACTGTTTTCATATGTAAACTGAAAATTTGTGCTGTTGTTATACAAGATGATTCGAAAGTCCCCGAACCCCAAGTTTAAAAAGTATTTGCTGCAAAATGATAAAAGATATCTGAGTATTGCTGCTTGCGGCAGTTATGTGTGACCTTACAAACGTGCTGTGCAACGTGAGAGCACCACATGACACTTCAGTCGGTCATGGTTCTTTATTTTGCGGAAAAATTGTACCAATGTTGCACTCACAAGGGAATCCCTCAAACAGGTATGTCACAGATTTCCACTGCATTGAAATATGTTACTCATCTGAAGCTACTATAGATGCTTGCAAAATAAGAGTGCAACATTTTGTTTCTTTCAAAATAAACTGCAAAAACGAAAAAATTTGAGCATACATAACCATACAAAGACTCCATTGTTAATGTGGATAGGCTATGTGGGATTCCATTGCCAGTGCTTTCAAAGGAAGTTTTCTGATGCTCCTATACTGTACCAGGGAAAACTGCTATGTATGATCTTGTATACCAGTTTCTCGAAAAGTGTTTGACGGGCCGTGGTGACGACCACGTTTCTGGAAAAAATGCAGGTTTCCCTGCAGTGTTCTCCACGGAAGTCACTTAGGCAGCTGTCTCAAGAGTTAGGGGCCTCGTATTCAGCCTGCCAGAGTTCTACAAAATGTCTAAAGCAGGGGCATTGTCATGTCGGCAGTCAACAAGTCAATTGTTGCCGCTCACGACGATCGTAATTTTTTGTGACTTCTTGTTATGCGCGTCATTGTTTTCCATTGTTATCGTTCAATAACTGTTCATCCCGATTCCGTTCCTGGTGGATGTCGATGTATCATTCCTCTGTAATTGCAGTATTATATTCAATTAAGCCCCACCCTCACACTGTAACGATTAAGTAGAATGCATTTGCTCCCCCCACTTCACCGAGCCCATATACAATAGGCTAAACCGAAGAAAGGTGGTCCCCATAAAAGTTTCTAGTCAGGGCCTCCACCCTTCTAGTTACGGCAGTGGTCTAAAACTAAGAATAGTGCAAGACCTTCGTTCTTGGGATTCGGAGAAACGCATTGCTTAATGCTAGTGTTTTAATAATTTAAGTGCTAGATTTTTACTGCTTGAAGTTGGACTCTGTTCTTGCGTGAGAACCATGACTGACATGTTACTGCTCGCGTGCACAAGTGTCAAGTCACATGGTTCTCTCACGTTGTGCAGTGCGTTCCAAAGGTCGCTCAGAACTGCCATAAGCAGCAGTGCTTGAATATGTTTTATGGTTTTGCAGTGAATGTTTTAAACTTGGAGTTTGGGGGCTTTCGAATCATCCTGTATAACAACAGCACAAATTTTCAGTTTAAATGAAATAAGACTTTTATGATTGTTTTTATGATGTTTTAATCTGTGTTTCCAACTTTGCCTTAGAAGCAGGTAAAACCAACAACAGTCTGAATACCACAATTCCCATTAGTTTCTCCATTTCCCATTTCCAGTTTCAAGAACCACGAATAAAATTTCCGTGCCTTTTATTCTAAAGTTAAAATTCGAAGACTTCGGATTTTTGAGTTTTTTTGTTGATAGCATAACCATAGAGCCAATGACTAACGTTGTTGAATGACTTGCCTTCTTCATGTACGTACAGTAGAGTCCACTTATACGAGTTGTGTGTATAAGAGTAGTCCGGATTTAAGAACTATTTTCTCACTCCCACTGAAAAATGATTAAAAAAAAAAAAATCGGGATCTAACCATTAACCGTGACTTATCCGATTTCGCGACATAGAGGGGCAGCACTGTATTAAGATAGCCATACATTCAGAAAAAAATAGTTTCCTATTTAGATGTTATAAAACCTAGTCTAGTATCTCATGTAAAATTTTTATCAAGCACATTTGATTACTTGATAATAATTCCCTGTTCAAAGATACTCATGGAATTGTCAAGATTTTGAAACTCTTCATTGGTTTCAGGGGGAAAAAATTGCCTTTGGTTTTGAAAAAATACCAGCAGCACCTTGAAAATGGTTTTAAGTGATTTTTTTTTTCTTTTTTGTTTGAAATAGATTGGAATACATGGCATTCGGATAGAGTTCATAAATGAAAAAGGGTCCAAACGTACTGCCACGTACCTGCCTGAAGTTGCGCCAGAGCAAGGTAATAAGCGTTTTTGTTCATGTATGTGATGCCTTCTTAAAAGTTAACAAGGGAAGCATTTAAAACGTCTTGATGTATAAACTTTTGAGCCAAGTATATTCACATTGTAAATCGGTATATTCACAGTGCCATATAAATTTCTTATATAGTAAACTCCTCGAATCTGGAATCCATCACGTTTGGTTTGGTTCCTGAATTCTACTTCTGGTCTTCAAATTTTCAAAAGGCTTCTCTTCGTGATATTTGACCATAAATTTTTCATGTCACGGCATGTTTGAAACTTTGCAGAGAATTCACTTTTCTCGAATTTGCATCCACTTTTCCATCAGTAAAGCCAGTGCATTAGTGAAGTTTTAAAGGCAAAATTGCGACACAAGTGTATGCCTGCTTCAGAAAAGTCGTTCTCAATCGATCATGATCAACACGAATATTGCCTATAAAGGCAAAAGCATGGTCATCATTTACGACATATGAAACAATCATAAAAATTTTCCCATCTATCCGAGTGCTCATTATAAACAAAATCTAGTTTCAATTTTAGTGTTGCTTTCAGTTTTGTTTGCACAATTGCAATGGCTACTAGCCACCACGAAAGTTTGCTGTAATTTTTCCTTTGTCGTGTCAGTGTAAAATTAAAGCTGAAAAACGAAATAAAGTTTCAGTTAACGAAGCTTTTTGGGGAGGTAAGACATGTTAACTTGAAAATAGATAAGACTGATAAGTAAAATTTTCAAAAGACATTTCCTCGATATTTTTGACCATTTATTATTTCATCTCAGGGAAATTTTTGGTGAAAGTAGATATGCTATGCATTCGAAACTGCAAATAGAATTCACTTTTTTTTTTGTTATTTTTTAACTTTAATTTTATGTCCTTGAAAAAATTTTATTTCCCTGCGTTTTCATTATTAATTCAGTGTAATTTTCTCTCGTTATCTCAAAACATTGTCTTGGGAAACCTCGCTATGTCAAATTTTGACTTTGTGTTTCAGCAAAATGCAAACCATTTAGATACAGTAGAGATTCAAGATTTTTTTCATTATGAGAAATTTTCGTACGAAAGTAAAGAAATTTGATGTCACTTCCGTCAAAGTAAGACGATACTTATGCATTACAAAAAAAAAATTGACCATGAACTCAAACCAGGGACCTTGCCTATCGTTGGCAACACTCGAACCAATTGAGCTATAGCAGACAATGAACCACCAAGCTGTACTTCCTGATTAAGAGTGTTGCCAGCGATAGGCAAGGTCCCTGGTTTGAGTCCAGGTCACCTTCCCTTTTCTCTTTGTATTCACGATTTGTTTGAAGTATATCTTCAGTATATTATTTTTCAATCTCTTGGCAAGTTTCTGTTGCGTACGAGATTTTTGAGCATGCACAGTTTATGCGTTTCTGACGTTAATGGCGCCACTTTTACATACCATTTTATCTTGTGATTTAAAAGAAACTCTTCTATCTCAAAACTCTTTATCTCGAATGTTTTTTCTGTTCTCATAAAATTCGAGATATCGATGCAGAAAAAGAAAACAGAACTGCAGAAAAAAAACAGTGAGAAAAAGAAAAACAGTGAAGTGTTTATTGTTACCAAAAATGCAGAAAGTGGAATTACAGCAGAAAATCAATTTTTATGTATTTGTATGGTGTCTTACTGAAGAATGTGGTGACAGAATTACAGTTTAACAGCGAATGCATGTTCAGTCTGCTCGAGTGATGAGTCACAACTGATGTTTAGTTTAAGAAGCACAACGATATTGGTAGCTCAGTTGCATTCATGTATTCTCAAAAATCTGCCAGTTACACGTGTCCACGATTCTATAACATGGCCACCGTAGCAGATGTTTACTGGTACGAAGCTTTTGGATTTCTCAATAAACAAGGTTTAAAAATAAGATAAATAACAGAGATGGTACATTAAAAAATTCATAGAATAAATTCAACTAGCCAGCCGATATCTTACAGAAAAGCTAGGTAGATGCCCGGCCTTCCACAAAAAATGTGAATTTAGAATTTCGGATAGAGACCTGTTTTTGTAGCTTCCAATAAATGGCAGCCAGATGGGAGAATTTTTAAAAGTATGACTGTTATCTTCATTTCATGTTGAGAATAAACAAACGATTGCGAGCAAGTGTTTAGAAGCCGTACACTTGTGATTGTTTGTCGCCGTTTTCCTTCGAAACTTCGCTATTGTGCTGGCTTCCTTCAGCGATATGCAAGTGGACGAAAATTCAAGGAAAAAAGTGAATTCTCTGTAAAGTTTCAAATATCCGACTTGTATACGTGTAACATAATGTATACCACATTTTTGCGAATATACCCTGCATCCCTGTATACCCCTGAAAATTCGAATTTTCTGTAAAAAAAAAAAAAAAAAAAATATATATATATATTTGGAAACCCCGCACTCTTGTATTCCCTGCGGGGTATCCAATAAACGTGAGTTTAATGTAATTTCTTATTGTATATTATAATAAATTTTTATACTGCCAATAAAAGTTTTATGAATTTTAATTGATTTCCATTACTTGAATTATTTAGGGGGGTAGTCGTGGCCGAATATGAATTATTTAGGTGGTAGTCTCGCTAATCGCTTGCCGCATCGGTGGAGTTAAGCAACTTCGGGCACGGCTAGTCACTGGTTGGGTGACAGCCAGTGAATTTACATCTCCCCCTGTGCTTCGGAGGGTACATAAAGCCGTCAGTGCCGGTTGCTGTGACCACCTTACAGCAGTCATCAGATCCTCCGACACCCTTACCACATAAAAATAATGATAACTACCGTCTTGCGGTAGTGCTTACGGCCAAGAGCCTTAACGGCTTATAGCATCACAGTTAGTCATTACTTGAATTATTTAAATGGTATTACATATATTGTTGCCATTGTGTTAGGCATGTTTCAAAAGCGGGAAAAATTCGGGAATGTGTCGTCCTGGTATTTTTTCATGCAGAAAAAAGAGTAAAACCCACACCCTTGTAATCCCCTCTTCTTTATGTAAAATGGTGCATAACCTGCAGGATATATTCGCAAAAATAGGGTAATATAATAAAAGTTCATTAATCAGCAGGGTTCTCCCAGGCCCTTTTGAACTGGCGCACTGCCTGGCTGAATACACGAAAAACTGCACACCGCTGCATAATTTTGTTTTTAATTTTTGTCTGCTTGGCTATTTTGTCTTTCCACCCATCTGATAAAATTTTCTGGGGAGAACACTGAGTCAGGTACAAGATTATGAATGTTTGATCTGGGAGTTGGGGGTAATGGGAAATTTTGAGTTTAATCCGGAAACTGGGCAAATATCCCGAACTTCTGGATCATCGAATGTTCCGAACCATTGAATGCCAGATTAAATGACATTTAATGTACAGGGCAGAAATATCTCCGTTTTCAAATTTGAATAACAAAGCAATGATAGAAGGTATTGAAAAATTTATTTTACAGTTTGGAAGAATAATGTTTACCATTTACGTCACATACATTATCATTTAGTTTTGAAAACAATATCGTTCAGATGCTGACTTTCATTTTGTATGCATTTTTGAAGCCTCTCCCTGAAGTTCTGCAGTACCCAGTCATTTCCGGTGCTACTGCGGCAATTTTTTGTACACTTGAGCTGTCAGGTACCTCTGATGAAAGAAATCGCAAGATGCCAGATCGGGAGAGCATGCTGGCCTTTGAATGTCACCTCGCAAGGAGATCAAGCACTATTGGACGATATTGTTTTCAAAACTAAATGATAGTGTATGTGACGTAAATGGTAAACACTGTTCTTCCAAACTGTGAAATAAAATTTCCGATGTCTTCTCTCATTGCTTTGTTATTCATATTTAAATTTAAAATTCAAATTTAAAAATTGAGATGTTTCTGAAGTAATATACATCCTGTAGAAGTAAAATCAAAAAGTTTTCTGCAAAATTCAGAAGTGGTACTTCCTACTGAACGACCGATGTGTAAATGCCCATTGCTATAGGAATTTTTATTTACGTATTAAAAGTGTTATGATTTGAAACCAAAATTTGACATAGAGTAGTATATGAATTTACAAGAGGATTTACAAGTAAGAAGAAGAGTGTGAGCATTGCACTCATTCTGAGTTTGGCCTAATTTTTCCACAAAGCATAATGAGACAAAGCACTCATTCCCATTTGCCTTTGGAATTCCTCCACAAATTTATACCATAATGAGACCCAGAAAGTAATGCACCACATTTTTTTTCTTCAACATTTATTTATTGAACAAATGAAACTTTTACACACGAAAGAATGATGTTTCTTCTACACTCCCTGTTTTTCCACATAATCTCCGTCCCATTCTATGGCCTTCCTCCAGCGAGACACAAGGGCGTGTATGCCTTGTCTGTATCAGTCCGTGTTCTGTTCATGCAGCCATGTCTTGACTGTGCGAATCGCCTCTTCATCTTCCTCAAAATGTCTTCCACAAATGGCATTCTTCAATGGCCCAAGCAAGTGAAAGTCTGAGAGTGCTAGATCAGGGCTGTAGGGTGGATGGGGTAACACTGTCCAATCCTTAAAATTTTTCTTTGCATCTTGTCAGGTGTGACAGCCGAGGATGGCCGCCCTGACCATGGCAAATCTTGGAGCTCTACCGAACTACCTTCTGATGGACTCACCCTCTGTGCCCAGCGACTAACCGTATTTCTGTCGACTGTTGATGCTCCATAAACGTTTGTGAATGTTTCCAGCTGTTTCTTGCTCCGCAGTGAGAAATTCAATGATGACACGCTGCTTGTAATGTACATCACTTACAGACGCCATGTTGTTCCATTGCTGCACATACGCTATCTGTCGGAAGAATGAACTTTGCGCGCGCACTCCGAAAACTTCAAAGAATGCCTATTGCAAGTTGAGCATTCGTACCATTGTTGGTGACGGAGAAAAAAAATTGTGGTGCATTACTTTCTGGGCCACCCTCGTAATTAAGCAAAAACTTGTGAATGGCCACCCTTGACCATTAAAGTCTGTCAACTCTATCAGAAGTTTGGTCGAGTTGAAGTTAACATTGTTGTCTATGGCAGGAAGTTCTTTTCTTGCGATTTGTCGGAAGTCTGATGCTTTCGGATGCAGAAATTTGTGGTACACCTCCAAAATTGGGATTGAAATTAAATCTTTTTTTGAAAATCGATCAAATCGCCTAAAACTGGAGCAAGAAATTGGTGTTTATTCGATCCCAATTTTGGAGATGTTATGCAAATTTCCCACAAACCGCTGTATTGCCATTAGAAAAGTTAAGCGTTTTGCTTCCGAAAGCGTCCAACTTCTGGCAAATCGCAAAGAAGCTCTTCCTGCCATAGACAACAATGTTAACTTCAACTCGACCAAGAGTTGACAGACTTTAATGATCAAGGTGTCGTTACATTAAGAAGCTTTTGCTTAATTAGTTACAACGTCTCATTATGCTGTCAACTTGTGGAGGATCCCAATGGCAAATGGGAATAGCTCTTCACCTTTATGAATATCACAATAAAGCTTTTGCTGTATTTGAGAATAAGTTAAGCGTAATCTTTAATTATTTTTACTGTGTAATTTTGGTTGATTAAGTTTTTGGTAAAATTTATATTAATATCTCAGTATACTATTTTCCAGAGCATAGGCAGCACAAATAATCACTTGTATCCTCTAACATTCTCAAACGTGTTTTAAGGATACAAGTGAAAGTTAAATGCTTGCAATTTATTCTATACTCGAGAAAATTGATGACCTGATTTTATTTATGATTTTAGGTTTTAAATATTTGACGGGGAAAATAATTGTATCGGATATTTATGTGTACGTGGACAAACAAATGGAAACACGAGCTTAATGTCATTTAGCAAGAATTAACATCTTGCACTTGAAAATGAGTACAGGGTGGCAATGCGTATTCTCACTGCCATTTGACTGCTGTTGCTCTGATACTTTTCACTTTCCATCTGGAGAAATGCCTCTGCGAAACATTCATCAAGTGTGTGATTCCATTCAGTGTTGTTCTTCGATGATATGTTTCCTTCTTTTTCCCAGGCTTCGAAGTATTTCCTCTGACATAATGGCGTTTTCAGCGACCCATGTCATTGAGGCATCTATCAAACATTGCACCTCGTTCAAATCTTGTCGTCTTGCAGCCCTGTTGGATCTTCATGCCAGGTTTGAGCAGTTTCTGCTTGTTTGCTCGTGACACGAGGATTACCACCAGGAAAGAATCCTGTATGTTTCCGACATCGGTCGTTTTCTTTGTGTAGGTTCCATACATTGCATTTTGTGGTATGGCTTATGTGCTCGTGTGTTTCCATTTACCTTGTCCGTTATCTAAGAATAGTTATAAATAGCTAAAGTATGGTACAGTAAAACCCCAGTCATCTATATAAAATTGAAGGACTTCTCTAAATATAGTCAAACCCCGTTATATACGACATCGCATAATACAATACAGAAATTATGAAATTTATTCCAAGAAAAATTGTGGAAGAAATTTTTCATTGTAGTGGCCGGCACGAAAGAAAAAGGAAACTGGCACATGCGTAATATATGTGCTTATCAGTTGCAGACGTCTGCTTTATTCAGAGCTCTTGATTGCTTCATAGGCCTCCACTTCACCTATAAGTTCTGGCTGTTCAAGGAAACTTAATTTAAATTGTTTCTGACTATTTAAAGGAGAATGGACTTGAAATAACGATGATACAACAACAATAAAATCGACCAGTAAGGCAATTGGAATATCATACTCAATCTCTCTTTTGCCGATTGGCAGACTGATTTTGGTTTTGTTTCAGCTGCAATTTCACCAAGGGAATGCCATGGATAAGTAATTCTCCGTTTCCTGCCAGTTTCTGATTGGTTGAAAGAGTTTTACTCATTTGCGCATGCGTCAGTTTCCTTTTTCTTTCATGCAGGGACTAAAGTCACGTGATTATCAAAGCATGTGTTATTCAATAATCGCGAATTCTGCTCGATTCTGTTGAACGTAAACAACAAAGCACATGTTATTCAATAACTGCAAATTTTGATTGGTTCTCAGTATTTATCTAAATTTGTGCATTTCGATGCATTGATCAGAATTCAAAATATTCACAAATCCTCTAAGGACCTGGTTTCTAACCTGGGATCATGAAAGATTTTTTTCATATTTTGATGTTTTGAAATGCCTTTTTATTCAAATTTGGAGGGGGGAGGGGGATGCAAGTAACTTATAGAAAAGGGGGTCGCGATTCGAAAAAGGTTGAGAACCACTGCACAAGAAATTATATATGCTCATAAGACAGCCTTCAATAATGGAGTTTTTTTTCCGGTCCCCCCCCCCCCTTCCCCTCGAAATAGTTGTCGAGATTATATTGAATGTACACTAGTCTTGAGCTTATTTCATAATACATCACTAAAAGAGTTTTCAGCGAATTGCATTTCATTCTCGGAAAATACAATGAAAATGCTCATTTCCATGAAAAATATACTAACGGGGTTTGACTGTATCTGGAATTTTAGAAAATTGATTTAGCCATGGGCTGCCCAACCTTTATGAGCGATGTTGATCATGAGCTAGTTTTTTCACTCGAGCAATGTTTGCTGTCTACCAACATCTGTGATCATTTGTAGGCAGCTATATTGTATAAAGGCTATCACTGATGATCAACATACCACAAGTTATACTACTGTAAAGTGAAAATTGAAGCTATCAAGTGGTGAAGAGTTAAAGGCCCGTTTTTAGCGATGTGTTAGATAGTTTACGTGTACATGTGTATGAATATGTGCATAGAGAAACCTTTTTCAGTGATCCGTTGCAGATGCCTGAATTCAAGGAGCTTTGATGATTTCGCACCACCTTATATTTCCATTTTCTGGCATCTCTACCTTCGAATTCATTTGCCTACACGTTGATTTATCTGTGATCAAGGTTCGTGAAAAATGTGAAATTAAAATCAAAAATTCCCTCTGTCGTCTTTTTAATTTGGATTGTGAACATACACCACAGGGAATTAATGAATCTTTGTTATCTGGTGGCTTTGATATCAACCTCATCTTTGAGTAGCTTCTGGGGGCTTCGTGATTGGTCGACAATGTCACGTGTTGGCTTAGATGGATCGCAAGGGATTGGAAAAATCTACTCCAAGGCAACTATATAGCATGCGTTCTTCTACTTGATTGGTTGCTGATTTGGCGGAGATGCACCCATCAGATATAATGCATCACTGAAAACGTGGCTTTATACTAATTGAAATTAAGCTCACGATCGACTGGTAGCTTGTGATCAATAGGTGGGGCAGCTGTTATACAGGGTGTAAATGGACGACGTTTCACGAATTTAAGGATATGTAGAGGATAAAACTATGAGCTAAAAAGTCTAGTCGCGTTTTTCGATCTGTGGCTCCGTTAAAAAGTTATAGCGCAAGATAGATTTCTGGAAGTGAGGTCACGAAACTTTAAAGCGCTATAACTTTTTAACGGAGCCTCAGATCGAAAAACGCAACTAGACTTTTTTTGCTCAGAATTTCACTCTCTACCTTCCTTTTCATTTGGGCACGACCTTTTAGAATCACCCTAGCCGATACCGATATTCCTTATCGATACCGAACTTTAAAGCGCTATAACTTTTTAACGGGGCCACAGATCGAAAAACGCGACTAGACTTTTTTGCTCAGAGTTTCATCCTCTACATATCCTTAAATTTGTGAAACGTTGTCCATTTACACCCTGTATATTTCTACAAGTACAAATCGTGCTGTGTATGTTGCCATTGATTGACACTTAAAAAAATTTTTTTTCTAATTACTGTATATACGCATGTATAAGTCTGTCCCCATTTTTAGACCCAAAAATCGGGGAAAAAGCGTACAAGTTGGTGTCCAAACGTTTACACATAATTTCAACTTAAAAAACTGGAAGTAACGAAAAATGGAAGTAACAGTAACCCAATTTACCTGTACTGTAGATTTTTTGGCCTTTATAATGTTTTGATTTCAAAATTTTGATAGAAATTTCGCTAACTACCAATTAGATTATAGGTAGGTACATTTTTTAAGTTCCTGATCGGTCAGTTACTGGTAAACATTCATGTTAAGCCTGTTTCACAATTAAATCGCCTGCATTAGCCCCAGCGGATCTGCCAAGGAAGCTTATACTTGTGTGGTAATTTAAATGCTTTCAGTTTCCATTTCACAATTAAAACCGTGGCTGCATTAACTTGTCTTCAGATTGGTTCGTTTCCAAACGAGACTGCGTCAGTTACACAAAATGGTGTCTTGCAGCAATATTTTTTTTAAATTACATTTCCAAATGCCAACTTTACACTGATGGTGGTTTGCCCAATATGGCAACCACTATGTGCCGAAAATTGGCGTTTTCTGATTGGTTGAAGCACTTGCGGATCAGCTAAATTTCAGAACCAGTTTAAATAGAAAATTTCGCCTGCAAAGTGGTTGCAGAAAGCAATGTGGGCGAATTCCGCTAATTGTGAGACTATAGTCTGTGCGGAAAATCTTCGTCTTGCGTTGAGGGCTCCGCATCCACCAGTTTTCCACCCCCAAACTGTTATTGTGAAACAGGCTTTACAGTTCTATGAAATGGGTGCCATTCTGCCAATCAGGGATGATCTACTGTCCTGCATAATTGGAGATCTATTCCCCCGTAGATTAATCGGTTTCTATTTTTAAGGCCTATTTTCGGGGATAAATTTTTTCGACCAATACGTGTATATACGGTATCTAAATTTTAGTGAAAAAATTTCAGATAAGTTTTACTGTATTAAATTTTTTTTATTGATATTGCATTTTTGTTAAATGTAAGTTATTTGTCCATTCGATTCTAACAACGTGTTTTTATTTTGTTCAGGCTGGGATCGTATACAGACGATAGACTCTCTTCTCCGTAAAGGAGGTTATAAAGGGACTATAACTAACGATATACGACGGTCCATTAAGCTGACTCGCTATCAAAGCGAGAAAATCACAGTCAGCTACCAAGAATATATGAATCACTGGCGCAACCGGCGGTGCTAGCATTACGCCAATTTAGGAGATTGCAATTGGTCATTGTGCCCGTTCACCGCTGCTGCCACCTCGACTAACACCTCCACGACGACTACCATCACAACCACAACTGTCACTATACAGCCGAGCCATTTTCGTCATCACTTACGTCTTTCATATGTCACCTCAACTCAGGAACATCAGCGCAGTGGACAGCCGTTGTGAGCGGCATCGGCGATGAAACGAGCAATGACACCACAAGTGTTTTTGAATCCTTCCTTGTTCATTTTCCACTTCCTGCCCCCTCTCCCGTCTTCTGCGACGCCATTTGCCCCATTTCCCTCTCTCCTCTCTCTTTCTCTCTTCTCTTCCTGCATCCATCACCTTCCCATCAGGCCATTTCTTTTTCTATTTACTCGATCGGGGCGTGAGGAGGCTTAGCGATCTATGTCGAGTAGATCCATTTGTGAAAGCAATTCTTGTGAGTTTCTTATGTCTAGCTTGTCGCAGTAGTGTCGGTAACTAAAGTATAATGGCTCATGTACGTGTTTATTATCCAGTAGGTAGATCACTTGATGAAATGTAATTTGAATCGTCGTGACAGCCTTTGTTCTCACAGTTTGGGTTTTATTTTTTTCGTCAAACGATTTTAGGTTTTTAGTTAACGGGAAGGGAGAAGAATGTGGATGCTTAAGCGTATGGAATAGTTTTTATTATATTTTTGGACTATAGCAAATTAGCTTTTATTTCGTAGATGGTAATTATGGCGATTACGTTCTCTTTCAGACCTGTTAGCGCAGTTAAAGACAACTGGGAATGCTTTAAGATTTAATACTTCTCTGAGGTTCTTACTTAATTTTATTAAATGTTTTGTCCGATCTACATTGAGGATCTCTCTCTTTTTGTGCGTTTGATAAAGCGTAGGAAGAAAGTTTGGAAAGTAGCTTCTCGCTCGCTCTAAGCGGTGTTTCAGCTCTCGGTTTGTGCTGGCTAAAAAAAGTAAGGCGTCGGCATTGATTACGATTTCGTTATCGATGATCTAATTATGATTAATTAGCAACGGAAGGCTTTTAACGGTGAAATCCGTCGTCTTTGCTGTTTTCATTGTTTTTAATTGTGAGATGGGTTATTGTTGTTGCGTACTTTAATTTGTTTTAGCACGAGACGAAGTTTTATTTCATTCATGTATCGCAATCATGGCTTTGTTGTTATGATGATAATAATTATTATTATTATTATTATTATTTTTTTTTGCTTGCTTGTACATCGTTTATGCAACAAACGATGATTAGTTGATGGTGATGATTAGTTGATTCCGCATTATTATTATTATTATTATTATTATTAATAAATAAAAGGACGAACAAATTGAAATATTTGTGGGATTGCATTTTATGATAAATGTTTGAATGGAATGAATGAAATAAAATTATTTGTTATCGGCGAAAGATTACTGCTGTTGAAAGAAGTATAATATAAAGAAAGTTCTTGTTGTTGTTGATTGTTCGGATAAGGATTCTCCTCTCTTCTCTTGCTCTCTTCTTTAAGTTTGTTTTTCGTTAGGTGTAACTGTGAGAACAAGTACGCTGGAACACCTTTTGATGGATAATCATATTTCGGAATATAATAATAATAATTAATAATTACTCATGCGAAATTTACATTTTTTTTTTTTTTTTCATTTTAATACATTCTTTGTCGTATTCATTATTTTTTTGCGAGGATCAGATTGCGGAGGATTTTTGTTTCGTAGAAGAGAACGTAGTTTTTAAGAAAGACGATGAGAAGGAGTATGTTGAGTGGTGATAAAAAGAGTTGCATGAAACAACTCTTTGTTGTTGTTTGAGCTGGAATAGATATATCTAGGCCTATAGGTAGTGATGTTAAAAATGTTACAATATTGCTATTAGGTTTCCTCTTTTAATTTTAATTTTGATTCTTTCACATATTTTTTTATGTATCGTTTTAATAATGAACATACTAGGAAATTTCACTCCTTTTACAAGTGAATATGTCCTGGTGACACTTGTTTGTTGTGTTAACACACATACACACACACACCCACACATACATGTATACAATTATTAAATATATATATATAATCTAAACATACACACAGCTCCGAAGTGTGCGCTGATTACGCATGCATATAAGGTATGTGTTGTGTGTTGAAAAGCAAGGAAAGAATTGTTTTGGCTTAACCTTTTTATCTAAAAGTTAATTTTTTCTTTTTGATTTCCACGTTCCTTGCTGTTTTTGATTTGTCGAGAAGAAGAATGCTTAGAGGAGTGGCTTCTGTTTATGGTAATACTAAATCATTCTCAATCACGATGGTTCTCATTGGGTCGATACAAAGGAAGAGGAGAGAAAGAGGGCGGTATAGGAATGAACGATGTTGTTGGAATGGGTTCATTTTTTTGGAAATTAGGGACTGACGTTATTCTAAGTGTTGACATTATCCATTAATAATAAGACATCATGATGAAGAAAGGGAGAGAAGTAGGGGATGAGGACAGTTAAAGGACAAATAATGATTATTATATCTGTATTATGTGATTTTTGAAATGTTTTATTGTCTCTATTAAGTTTAAATTTTAAAAATTAATATTAATCTGATCCTCAATTTGTTTTCTGCTTTAGATTTTGATTTTTCATGTGCCGTATTTTACCCGAATAGATGCTGATGTCAAATTTGAGTCTACCACTCTTATTTTTTTGACCATACCCATGCGCCAATAGTTAGTTGTACTGACCTGCTACACTGTTTTTGCCTAATCACCAATTTTCTTTTCGTTTTTGGACACCCAAACTTTTTTCTACTGATCTTTACATGTTTGCCTAATTAACTGCTTTGTTTCAAGGTGCGCATTTGTTTCTAATTTTCACGTGATTTTATTTTTCGATGAATAGACATGGCTAAGCCACTGTATATAGAGTAAATGTAATCATGATACATGCCACATACATTACAAAACTGAATTTATTTAGAAAACTAAATACCAAAAATTAATAAAAAAAAAAAAATACGGCGCTGAGTTAACTCGAGATCACTTTTCTGGAAAAAATAAAACAACCTCGGGATGTATTCGGGTAAGTACGGTAATTTTGCTGATAATTTTGATAGGAATAAGAGCATTTTCGTAATTTCGGGATTTGTTTTTTTTTTTTTTTTTTTTCCTCTTTTTGTAAGTAACAAAATAAATTTTCAAAATCGATTACGACGGGTTTTCTTCTCGTCACGTGCACATTTTAACATTTTAAGATTTTTTTATTTTATTTTTTGTTTACTTACTAAAAATTTTTAACAAAACCAAAAAAAAAAAGTTTTTTGCATGTTGTTGAGCTCATTGTGAATATTTGTATGAAAAAAATCGATAGACATCGTTGTCGTAGCGACCTTTCTTTGCCTGTTTCTTGTTGTAGTGAAGATTTGGATGAAATGGACTCCATTCTCGCCCACTTGTAGTTCTATTGATTCTCTTATCTGTATATATACATACATATATATATATATATATATAAATATGATATATAATTAAGAAAGTAAAAAAACAAAAGAAATATAAATTTACACACACACATATATATATCTATATTTTTTCTTCCCACAATCTCGTACAGTCCTGATTGGAATTAAAAGGAGATGGAAGAATTATCATGTTCATTCTCTTCTCTTTCCTTTTTATCTCTGTCTCCGTTTCGGATGCACGAGATTGCTTAGGTGCCTTGTTACTTACTTATCAAGGTGTCAACCAGTGATGATGATGATGATGACGACGACGATGATGATGGCGACAACATCATTAATAATCATAATACTAATTTAAAATTTAACCTTGCTATTTGAAACATACAAAGAAACAAAGAAAGAAACCAAACTCGAAATCTTCCTTCACAAAAACTGGCAGTGCTCGCAACTTGTATGCTTTAGAAGAGCATTCACATGGTTTTCTGTCCTTTCATCCTGTACTGTCATGCTCTCTTCTGTTTTATTTATTTATTATTATTATTATTATTATTATTATTATTATTATTATTATTATTATTATTATCTATCTCCCTTCTCTCGCTCTTTCTTTGTTATTGTTGTGGTTGTTAATTCCGACTCGGTTGTTTGAGCGTATGGTAAAATTTTTTTTTGTTTTTTTGATTTTCTAAGTCTTTGATCTCTTTTGTTTTATCCGTCGCCTTCTTGTTTTCTTAAAGTATGTTCTATGCGCTTGCGATCGGGTCGCCGAACGACAAATTTAACACTGGAAGGGTTCGGAGAGAAGCGTTTGTTATATTTCACTATTTTTTTTTTTAAACAGTTCAAAGAGACACAAATAAAGAGTTTAAACAAAAACCGATGTCATTTTAACGCTCTTCATCCTCATCAATCAAATTTTTCACTCTCACTGAAAATAATAATACAGCTAGCTGCAAAATAAATAAGATAGCGTCATGTGGTTGTAGGGATTCTCAACGAAAACTAGTGTTGAAAATGTAACATGAATAACGTTTCAAAAGCCAAAAGTTAAAACCAAAAAAAAATTGAAAAAACAAAAACAAATAAATAAATAAAACTTGACACCAATTTATGAAAGAAAAAAAATTTAAAAAAATAATAATAATAGAAAAATGAAAAAAAAATTCCATTATTATAATATTATGAGACTTTGCTTAATCTGTTCCATTTTTTTTTTTTTTAATTTTTTATGTTTGCAAAACCTGGTGTTTAATGTTTGATTTTTATGTACTTATTCCATTGACATTGAAGCGAAATATGGAAAAAAAAATAATCATTATTGTTCTACATCTTAACGAGAATTCAGCAGCATTGATACATAGACATTGACCAGATTTTGCATCATCAAATGTACAAAAAATAATATTTAACTTATGCTCGATTTGTTTATTTCTTCTGCAAGTTGTATTTTGTGTTTATTAAGAATCTGTCCTGTTAGTAGAACGTTTTAGAAAATCTTCATCTGCCCTTGAGAGAAGATTTTCATTATTTTTTTTGATTTTTAATATTAATAATAATAAAAGTATAATAATATCTATATTAAAAAGTTCTTGACATTGATGTAACCAAGAAGGAGAGATGTAATTTGCTTTTATGTTATCATGTAGTTGTACAAGCTTTGTTGAAAGTCAACACTACATTTTATGTGTATGTTCGCAGTGTAGGGATCACAAGTTCACCGAATCCTTAGTAGTTTCCAGTCGAGACGATGATGACGTTCCGATTTAGATGTAGATACTGAAGATGGTTCGATGTGTGATTTTTGACAATCCCGTGTGAGAAAGTTCACTACCTTCTTCCATCTCGGTAGCAGAATGGGAGAGAAAGGTACTTAGTTATCGAATCATCGATTCAGTTTAGGTGTTCGTTTTTACGATTCTTTAACGTAACTTTTTAAAATGATTACAACAGCATTTATTAAAATGTCTTATTTGTTTTTGTTTTATTTATTATTGACGGAAGAGCAGAACTATTTGGTGGTAGAGCGATGTCGCGGGGATTGGTGAACTTGAGGTCTTGTCAGTTTGAGATCTTAATGCCTTTCGAAGAAAACTCATTACAAGCTTCATGTATAATGCACATATCTGTAGTGGAATTGGTTTAGTGGGGTTATTTTCATCTCATTAAATAATAATAATAATAAAAGTATTAAAGGGAAAAAAAAAAATCACTGATTTTGCAGCTAAACATTGATTAACTCTAGAGAGAATTTTCATTTTTTTTGTTTTATTTTCATTTCTTGATTTTTCTTCTTTTTTTTTTAATTTTAATTAAGTTAAAAAAAAGACATTTTGGAGCCATGTTAGTCATTATGCATGTTTCAATTTGTAATATATTAAAAAGATTTTTACATCTTGTATTCTACAGTTTTTACTAAATAAAGAACAACAAAGATTTCATAGTAATCGTTAAAGGTGAGTTTATTTTGTAAAGACTACACTCAAAGATTGCAGGTACCGTTAACTTTAGTTCGAGACAGGTTAACCATGCAATTAAGGAACAAGTACAGGCAGCGAGAAGACCAATATACAGTAGAACTCTGTATAACGACATCAAAGGGATCGAAAAAAAAACATGCCGTTATAAACGAGTGTCGTTGTAAGAGAAGTTTGTGTTGTCAGTTAAGCAAGATGGTAAATAACGCAGAAATTAACTTAATTTGGCATATTTTGGCATATATTAATAGAAGCAATATGCAATTTGATGCAAATATAGTACCTTAACAGTTACCCCTGTGTAATGATCAAGTATCGTGCAGTTTATTTCTCCTTCTATGGGATAAACATTTGACTCCTATAACAAAACTTTCACTTTTGAACTTGCAAACAATGCATCCCAGAGCCAACGAAATAACTGGCCAGTGCGGAAAAGTCATAATAGTCTATCCAACAATCCAACCTTCATTATTTCCAACAAACAAAAAAGATACAGATGGAAATGAAGATTACTGTGTCGTCGTAAGTGCGATCATTATAACCAAGTTTTACTGTAGTTCCTAGTATTTTTTTTTTTAATACAAGGTGCATTCAAAAAGTTTGGTGAATGGTCCCATAGTTGAATAACTGCGCTGGTTAGGATGTTGTGCTCACGCAGATGCATGAGAGACATGGCAACTAGTCCAAATCACGACAGTTAAGTGGAAGTGCCTGCTATGACCAATTTAACACAGTATATGTGAGAAGGCGTGTCATTGGGAAATGGAACAGTGCGTCAATATCAAGTTTTGCTTCAAATTAGGAAAAACGACGACGGAGACACATGTTGATGAAAATGTACGGTGTGGAAGCAGTGAGTAAAAAGTGTCTTTTTGAGTGGTTTAAATGCTTTAGAGACGGAAAGGAAGATGCTTGGGTACAACTGTCAACGTAGAATCTTACGAGGGAGTTTTGAAATGGCTGCTGCAACGCATCTGGTGGGTTCGGCCACAATTGTACCACAATCTGCTCCACGACAACACCCGTCTGCACACTGCGTTCTGTGTGAGGCACTTCCTCGCTATATGCCAGGTGACTGTTCTTGAACTCCGTATACCAGATTTGGCACCTGCAGACTTCTCGTTTCCCCGCTTCAAAGGAGTCCTGAAAAGTCCTTGCTTTGCCGACATTGTGGAGATCTAACAAGGCGTGACAACGGTGCTTCGAGCGATACCGAAAGAAGCATTTGCTGACAGGTTCCAGAAGCTGTATAACCGATGTCAAAAGTGTGTTGTAGCTAATGGCGATTACTTTGAATGCCAGTAAAGGTGTTTTGTTTGTATCTCTTGTTTCCTTTATTTTATGAGACTATTCACTGAACTTTTTGTACACACCTTGTATTTATAAATATACACGATTAAATTATTTGTTCTTCACATTTTACAAATTTGATAAATCACTTTCCTATAGTGTTGAGCTATACTCAAATGAAGTACTCGATACCATCGATACCCATGTGGGTATCGTCGATACCAATTACCGATACTCGATACCAAAAAAAGAAAAAAGACATTACTTTTACATTATATTTTTATTTATCCTCATTCATTTTATACATTGAATTTATGAATAGAATTTTATCTACATTTTTTTGGATTTAATCTTGACCTCTTTTTTGAGATTAACTCTCCAGCTTTACTAAATACGCATTCAGATGGCACAGATGTTGCACTAACACATAAATATTTTAGTGCTAGCTGTGATATAATGTCTTCTTCATGAACCTGCCAATATCTTAAAGGATTTTCAAGTGAACTAAAAAAAATCAGCCCAGAATTAAGGATTCTGAGAAACATCACGTGATACTCGATATTTCAAACGAAGTATCGGGTATCGCTCAACACTAAATTCCAAGCCTTTTCATACTTTTCATTTAATAACGCATGCGTAGACACCTTTTTGGAACCATGGCTACCATACTAGCAGAAACTCGTTATTCAAGTCGCACACCTTCAATAAATCAAATGAAGCAATTAGTTTTAAATGTTTACATAAGATTGCGTGAACAATATCCAAATAATTCTATAGCAAGCAACTGTTCTGTCTTTAGAGTAAGCTATTCTTATTACTTCCTCTTATTGATACAATGATCTCAAAACTACATGTTCCTTCATTGCAAGGTTGACCTGTCCCAAACTATAGACATTGACGAGTCTGATACGTGAAATGTTAATGGAATAGTGCTGACCATAAAAAGAAATTTAGAAATTACTGAATTATTGATTACCGATATTGTCCTCGGCACGTTAACGAATCCTGTTGTACAAGATGTGGTTATAAAGTCATTACAATCAACATAAAAGAAAGATTTGGTTTTGAAAATGTGTTGTGCCACTGGGAAGCAACAAGCCTCGAGTGCTGGAGGACAATGTTGGGAACTCCAGGCATTTATACAAGATCTAGGGTATTTGATAAGGAATTAGGGATTTAGGGAAAATGTGTTAATTTCTAGGGAGATTTGCTATTTCTAGGAAAATTCTAAAGTCTCGATATAATCTAAATAATATTTCATTTAAAATTCGGTTTTTATTGTGTGTACTGGCATTTTATTTCATTTTTTATTTTAATATTAAGGTTTAACACTAAGGGCCGGTTCTACCAACCTCGGATAAATCCTCAGATGGCTATCGAAGTCTTTAATGTACCCGGTATACAGCTTCAGTTGCGTTCTACTAATGTTTTTTATTCCTTGGAAAACTTTATCGACGATATTGTTGAAAATGACGAAATGAGTGCGTATTCATGGTAAACTAATCCTTGTTGTGGAAAAGCGGTTGGCTTCTTGTGTTTTGCTGATATATCCACAGGTAAATTGATTGTTATTTTTTTTCCTAATGATTGGTCAGTTTGATATTTAGTGCTTCCCTCGAAAGTGAAACAAACAAGTATTTGTTCCAGTCAGTGTTGTCGTTGTACACACAGAGTGAAGCCACATTTCCCTTTCCCAAGTTATCCCAACAGCAAGCAACATGCCGCCAAAACAAGAAAGGAAGCAATGAGGAAAAATCTTTTCTTCTGATGAAGTAGAAGCGTTGGTCTATTTGGTCGACCAGTTCAGAGAGGACGCTGAGAACCAAAAGACAGGCGAATTATTTAATTATATAACATGAAATATGGTTTTGAAGGTATTTTCAATTCGAAGCGGATCAGAAGTCCGCAATTTAAATTTGGGCAGAACAGCTCACTATATCGGGAATAAGTCGCTATCTGACCGCTCGAGGACCGTATAACTTTTTCCGGATATCTGAGGTTTATTCTTGTGTTTATCTGAGGATGGGTGAACACTGTTTTGACTTAACTGAGCTTTATTCCATTACTTATTGTATCTGACGATTTATTGAGGTTTGTAGAAGACTTACGGCTGATTCCCACTGGACGGTAAAAATCGGCCGGTATTTCAAACAACCGTTATGACTGTTCACGGCAACAAAGTATGACTATTCTCGCTGAATGGTAAAAGTTAAGCATTCAACCAATCAGGAGTGTTTATACTTCGCAGTCGAAAAACCAATAGAATAACAGCTCTCATAACTTCTCAGATAAGAAGCGTGATCATGGCCAAAGCAATCCCAGCATTCTTGTTTCATGTGCTCTGCTGTGATTGGATGGTTTCATCAACGGCACAGTAGAGACTGCTAGAAAGTTCAGCATGCTGCAAAACCGGTTGCCCTTCAGCTACGTTTCCATAGCAACTCCACCGGTACCGGCTGATTTTACTGTGCTTGCCGTCCCGTGGGAATCTGCCTTTATTTGGATTTGGTCCGAATAGATGTGGCACTCCATACTAAATACGACCTTGTAATTGATAGAATTGTCTCTAGAGGAGGCCAAAATCTGGACCATTTAGATTTTTATTACTGGATAATCTAGGGTATTTCTCGCCATGTGCTTGAGGATACAAAGCGGCGTTTGGTGCAGTACTGCTAAACGTCACCAGAGCGTCGGAAAATTGGAGATGCGAACCGTGATAAGGTTCCTGCATTTGAAGAGGAACAACACATTTGTCCATAATGACAAGCCGCTATACCCTGTCTCAAGTTTAGTTGAGAGTGACATCAAGAGTGAAGCGGTTACAGCTCGTCCTTATGAAGAAATAGTTTGAATATATTTCTGTACAAAAAGCTAAAGATTTCCGTCTGCAATCATATTTTTCTCCTCGCTTTAATAAAAAATCAACTGATAGAAAAGTCATTTGACGAAATTTAAAAAAAAAAAAAAAAAAAATTAATGGCGGAAGGATATGATGTTGTATACTACCTCTGATAAGCGATGTTTCTCAGTGATGTCACTCTCAACTAAAGCTGAGACGGGGTATAGAAAAAAATCGTCCGAGTCGGTCTGACGGGTTCAAAAGCTTGGAAGCTACAGGAGCTTTATCACGGCTCGCACCTCTAATTTTCCGACGGACTACGCCATGTTGCTTTGAATGCTCTGGTGGCGTTTAGTGGTACTACACCAAACATCGCTTTGTATCCTCCAACACTCGAGGGATATCGCTTCCCAGTGGCACCACACATTTTCAAAAGCAATAGTTCTTTCATGCTGATTGAAATGACTTCATGACTGCCCTTCGTAAATGTATTTTCATGTTTTCCAGATTATGAAGTTGCACTAGCAAAAATTCAAGAAAAATCGTGAAAAAATAATATACAAGTCTATATCATTTATGACGACCTCCAAGGGACCATGAAAAATCGACCGTTATATCAGGTTGCCATTATAACCGATGTCGCTCTTTATCCGGTTCTTACGCTGATGTAAGTAATTGTTTTGAAACTGTCCGATTCGGCTCGACTTCCCTGGCCAACACGATCTTTCCAATTGAGCATATATGGGACATGATGGGACGGTACATCCAGGATAGCGTCAACACGTTCTAGACGCTTGGAACCATGTATCCCAAGATGATATCCAGCATCTGTACGACCGTACTATGCAACAGAGGATATACGGCATATTGTTTTATTGGGACTTTTGGGACATCCTATACCACCCCCAATTCATCTTTCACCAAATGCTTGGTGAAGTAGGCTCTGATATTTCGCGAAAGATGTGTTTGCGCTCCATCGTGTTTAAACCCACATTTGCGGTCTAATGTCCATTGTACCATCTTCAATCAACTTGGCTAGCGTTACCAGAAGAAAAGCCAAGTAAATTGGACCTGTGATGGAAGAGGGTAAGGGACAATCAAAAGTCATTGGCTATAGCTGTATATCTTTTGGGACAGTTTTGGAGTTTGACCGCCATTTTGGGTCAATGTTCATTTTCTTAAATGGGAAGGGGGTCGTGTGACCTATCAAATTACACCAGTTTTTCTTCTGGAGTTCATTCTGCAATCGAATTTTAGTTATCTGTTCTGGTTGACAAGTTATTAATAATGTCTTTATTGCAGGTCATTGGAGTAGGCAATGCCGGTACCCCAAAAGAGAACCTTCTGCGCACAGGACCGTCTCATATGTGATGTAACCGATGAGGCAACCTCAACAATGGTGTTGGCAGTATTTGCAAAGATTCCGCAAGACAGTGTGGTCTCAACCAATCATCCATAGCATGGATTCTGCATGCAAACAAGCAGCGTCCATTCAATGTTCAGATGCAGCAAAAACTATCTGTGGATGATCCAGACAGACTTGAGGAGTTCTATACCTGGGCTCTGGACAACTATTGACTAGATCCTTCATTTGCACCTAATATTGTGTTCAGTGATGAGGCAAATTTTTATGTCCATGGTGAGGTGAACCATTAGAACATGAGCTATTGGAGCGATACGAACAGATCCAAAGTCGTTGGTGATATCAAATTTATTGTGTGGTATGGGATATGGGGCACCCGTTTAATTAGATCAGTTTCATGGACGGTACTCTAAACGCTGATGTGTACCTGCGAAAGTTACAGAACACTGTGTTCCCGTTGACTGAAGATAAGTTTCCCAAGTTTTCCAGCAGGATGGTGGCCAATGGCTGGATGGGCAATTACCTGGTCATTAGATTAGCCATTGGGGTCTTGTGGAGTAGCCACTACGTTTTCCAGGCCTCACACTGCTAGATTTTGATTTGTGGGGCCACTTGAAAATCCAAACTAAACGTCACCTCGAGGTCTGTGTCCAGCAGCAGAGACAACACATTGAACACATTCTTTAGCTGCTGCAACCCTGTTTTCGGTGTGTGCTTTTGTTTGGAAAGTGTCAATGTTTTTGTTAATAACTTGTGAACCATAACATAACTGAAATTCGATTGCAAGAGTGAATGAACTGACAGGGAATCACACGAACATGTACCTCACAGATTCCCATCAAATTGAAATAGGTTACTCATCTGAAGCTACTATTGATGCTTGCAAAATAAGAAAAAGCGAAATTTTGTTTCTTTCAAAATAAACCGCATAAACGGAAAAAATTTGAGCACGCATGGCCATACATTAAAGCGGTGTGTGTATTAATGCGCTTGACGGAACTTCTTTCTTCCACTACTCAACAATAAGCACGAATCCACTTCACATGAAAGCAGTGAAAGTAGCAGCAGACGACAATTGAATGGATTCTTAAGTTCCTAAACAAGCTTAGATTATTAAAATTAGTTTAGCTAATTCCTTCCAGTAAAATGTCTCTATATTTATTTATAGAGATATTTATTACTAATTAGTTCGGTAATCTTCGTAAATTTTCCGGGACTGGTGTCATGTGAAACGAGGGCAAGGCTGTCGAGTGATACGTTGCGTTGGTGAGGGGATATGTATCGCGGTGCTTTATAATCTTAAATAAAAAGCAGTATTCATGGATGCTTACCTTAACTTATAAATTATTTCGAGACGAATAATTGTACAGCAAAATTAAGGTTTTAAAGCTTTATAACATTTCTCTAACTGCAATTCTTTGGCGACCATCGTTAACGCTTTTGCTTCTCCCCTTACTGCTATGTTTTTTTCATACCCACTGTCGTTTCCAAGGTATACTGCGCGTAAAATAAAGTGCTTGTAAGTGAAACTGCAATTGCTAAACAAATAAACAGATCCTGGCATGTTGTGCACAACTATTGGGTCCTTGGTGATAATACCATAAAACTGTGACAACTGGACGCCCTAAAGTTCTAAAGCCACGAGATGAGCGCCAAATTGTCAAATTAGCCAGTAGTGGATAATACAGGGTGTTTCTAAATTATTTCCCGTATTATACATGTTTATTACTCAAAAACTATTACAGATTTTAACGTGATTTTTTATATTCACAAAGAAAAACTCAAAAAAGTTTCCTAGCCTCGCGTGAGTTGGTAATGAAACTTTGTTCCATTTTTTGAGCAGCTTTGTTCCATTTTTCGCGAGACGCAGTAAACAATGGCGAGTGTTCAAGAAAACGCTCAGTGCGTGTTATGGCTTGCGGAATTTAAGTCAATGATTATAGTTCAGAGGAAGTTCAAAACAAAGTTTAAAGAGGATCCTCCAAATCATAAGTCAGTTAAGCTGTGGCATGAACATTTTTTAAACACAGGCAGCTTATTACACAAATGGGTGCTGGTAGACCTTCAGCGACACCACCGAGAGTAGAAAAGGTCAGAGAGGCGTTCGATCGTAGTACGCGTAAATCACTTCGCCAAGCGGCTCGTCAAGTGGATATGCCAATGACATCCGTACATAAAATAGTGAAGCACCGCCTTCGTCTTACACCTTACAAAATCCAGATGACCCATGAACTGAAGCCAGATGACCGACCGAAGCGCAAGAAGTTTGCTGAGGATATGCTCCAAAAAATCGACAATGGTCCCACCTTTCTTGAGGAGATTGTGTTTTCTGATGAGGCAACATTCCATACTCCCAGAGCAGTAAACCGACACAACTGCCGCGTTTGGGGCTCACATAACCCCCACGTTCTAAAGGACCATATACGCGACAGCCCAAAGGTTAATGTTTGGTGCGGTTTAAAGCACGATCGAGTAATCGGGCCTTTCTTTTTCGCTAAAGATACCATTGCCGCTGCATGGAGAACTACCTGATTCCACAGGTGGAAGAACTGCAGCCCAACATAGTCTACCAACAAGACGGAGCACCTCTTCACTGGGCCTGCAAGTGCCTTGATACGAACTTTCCAGGACGACGGATTGGTCACCCGATGCGATTTTTTCTTCTGGGCATATGTGAAAGATAGTGTACAAGACCGACATTGATAACATTGAAACTCTCAAGAACAGAATAATTGAAACAATCGCTGAAATCACCCCCGAAATGCTAGGCCGGACATGGGAGGAAGTCGAGTTTCGCTTTGACGTCCTTCACGCCATAAATGGAGGGCACATTGAAATTTATTAAGGCTTGCTAAGAAACATTTTGAGTAATAAACATGTACAATACGGGAGATAATTTAGAAACACTCTGTATTCTGTACGAAAAATTCGAAGTGAACTGTCACCTAAACTGTCAAAAGATACTGCTCGCAGGGTATTAAAACAATCCCCATTTCTCTCTTGGCAAAAGAAGAAAATACACCCTTTTCTGACATCTCCCAAGGTTATCTAAGGTTAACAAGGAATTCAACATCCCACGGTCCACAGTTTCAAGAGTACCAACTTAACGGCATTACCTCCTATCATGGACAACGCAATGGTCGACCACACCTTCTCAATGAACGGGACCAACGGCGTCTGAATAGGATGGTCACCGCTAACAGGCAACTGACACTAAGCCAGATGACATCAGATTTTAACCAGGGACGTGATACTAGAGCTGTATCGATGCGAGCTGTGCAACGAATCCGGTGTCCATAGGATATGGAAGCAGAAGACCTACGAGGGTGCCCTTGCTAACAACAAGACATCGTCAGCAACGTCTCTCCTGGGCCCATGAACACATCGAGTGGACACTTGATAACTGGAAACGTGTAACCTGGTCTGATGAGTCTCGATTCCAGCTGATACGAGCTGATGGTAGGGCTCGGGTGTGGCGCAGACCCCATGAGGCCATGGATCCAAGTTGTCAAGCATGCACTGTGCAAGTCGGTGGTGGCTCCGTAATGGGCAATTGTGGGAAGCTCTCCAGTCGGAATGGTTGGCAATGTCTTCAGATGCCACGTCGCACTGTGGCGCTTCGCCGGGTTAGAGGTCCCACACGTTATTAGGTGCTATCTTATGACTTTTGGCACCATGTGAGTGTATATCCAAATTTAATTGAATTAGACCTTCTTGTGAATCTGAATTGTCTGCACTTAATTGGGAGACCATCTTTTTCAAGCGACTGATGAACCTTGGTGATTTTCTCCTGAAGATTCAGATGTAAACTACTAATTTTGGAGTAAATTTTCAAATGATCAGCATAGAGGTGATACGATTGCGAGTGAGAAAGATTAAAGTATCTGTTAGAGAGCATAGACCTCAGCCAAGAATTTACCAACTTATTTATACGCAAGCTATCAAGCTTGGATATTAAGTCGCCTGTAAACTACATAATCAAAGACTACTGACATCAGCATAAAAGACGTCCAGTTGGGAAGAGGACTCCGTGGCATCAGCAATATCAATTGTTGATTTACCTTTCACAAATCCATGTTGATCATCCATATTAAAGCTAGCGAAAGGCGTGCGAAGATATTTCGCTACGAAGCTTTCTAGTGATTTAGTAGGAAAGGAGAGAATAGTTATGGAACGGTAGTATTGGTGGCATACAAGAAATTATTCAAATTGCAAGAGATAATACGTCCAGAAGAACGTTGTATAGGTTGGCTCCCATGCCCCAATAGACCACATGAGTAGGTCGTATAGCTTCACTGCAGGCCTCGACTCTTACATGCATGTCGTCATAAAGATGCTGGATGTCATCTTGAGGTAGGTTGTTCCAAGCCTCCTGAACATGCTGGCGCAATTGTGGAATCGTTGCAGCTGGTGTGCAGCGATGATGAACGTTACATCCCATCTTATTCCCACATTGCTCAAGTCTGGAGATCGTGCTAGTCAAGGAAGTAGTGCCACATGCTGTAAGGCCTGCAAGCTAACACGGGCAGTATGTGGACGGGCCTTATCCTGCTGGAAAAACATGTTACTCTGTTGTTGCAAGAAGGGCAGAGACGAACAGGTTCCACAATCTGCTGGACGTACCTAATGCTGTTCAGTGTTCCATCCACAAACACTAAGGGTGATCGCGAATTGTAACTGATCGCATCCTATACCATTACGCCTGAAGTTGGACCTGTGTGCCGTAGACACACAATACACGTCCATCACTGGTGTACAGCCAGAATCTACTCTCATCACTGAAGACAATAGACCTCCAGTCGGCTCTTTCGCGGGATCAGAAGTGGGAGTCTGGCTACAGGGATCAGTCCTGCAGCTAACAACCGGTTACCCTTGGTCCGTCTTGACAAAGCTGGTGCCACTCTGGCCCTTGTCTCTGCCATACGGTTGCTCAAAGCTTCTTGTACGGTTCGACGGTCTTGGCGTGGGTCAGTAGTGCGTGGGCATCCAGAACCAGGTCTACGTGAGTGCGTTCCTTCCGTAAACCACTGCTGAAAACGTCGAGCCACCATAGAAACAGTAGGACCGATCTGCAGTTGGCTTTGCAGTTGTTGTCACCTCACTTTTTTCGGCTTTTGTCAATTAAGTTTTCCATAACTTAGGAAAATTAAAAGGGTGTTCTATCGCCCTTTTACGCAACTTGTTAAGTAATGAATTTGAAAGCGCTTTGTAGTGCTTTTTTTTTTTTATTTGAACTTGTGAATGAGTGGATGATTATTTCGTGATTGCTTGTTGACATGTTTCTTGGTTAAATTGAATACTTCAGAAAGCAATGAGGGAGCCGTGTATGAGTTGGGGAGTTAATATTTCATGTGACCCACAATGTATTTATAGAAGTCATAATGGAGTTTTTATTTGGCGCGCTTTAATTTATTGCGATTTGGCTTTATTCGAATATGGTTTTTGATGTTATTGCCATCTGTCCGCGTTCCAATTTGCGTCACATTGAAGAAAGCGAAACTAAAGCGACCTCAACAGAAGGCGCTTGCTTCTCTCCTCAATCCAACAATTTGCTGACGTTGTTCGCGCGAATACTAAAAACGAATTTCATAATTCCTCGTCAGGGCGAACTGGAAGCCGTCCAATCTTGGGTTTGTGGCTGTATTTTTGGTGACTTGTAACCATGTTCAGATTGCACATGTTTTTTTTTTATATATATATTTGCTGGTCATAAAGGTTGTGTTTGCACGATGCTTCTTCTTCCTTTTGTCTGCGGCGGCTGAAAACGCGGGGAGCAGCTGTCAATTGACACGCTCGTTTGTGAACTCGTTTTGATTTGCCAATGGACTGACGTGAGCATGGAATTAAAAAACAAGTCGAGCTGCTGCTGCTGCAAAGAGGAGGCCTCTTGGCCAGCCGCCAACGCTGGAGGACGGAGGGGGGAAAAGAAGAATAAGATGAAGGAAAAGTTTAAAAAAGAGCTCCAAATGTTTTTTTACCTCCCTTGAAAAGTCTACACCATCATCAGCTGTTGCAGATTAGTTATTGGCCTTGCAGTCGTGCTCTTGTCTCACACTGTCGCGCAGATTCATCCGGAAAAGCTGCTTCTCCAACCACCGCTTGCTTTGACGGCTCTCGTCGTCTGCATTCACTCACTTCAGTCTGCGAGCACTTGATTTCATTGAAAACTGATAAGAACGTGGGAAACGTTAAAAATATGTAAATTTTCTTTTTTAAAAAGTTTCAGTTTGAGTCCCCAATTTTGAAACACGCCATGGCTCCAAACGATGACACTGAGTATTCCTTAGAAGATTTCGATATCATTAAAACGATTGGTAAGTTAACATTTGATTAATAAATAATTTTATAGATTTAATTTAATTTAATTATTTCTAATATTATTATTATAACAAAAGCAAAACATTCTATCATCATCATTATCATCATCATTATTAGAAATTTGAAATAGAACAATAATTCAATCAAAATTAATTGAACACTCAATTCATTAAAACAGCAGCTTATCTTCAGGTAACCATACGAAAATGCAAAAGCGTCTTATCCACGGATCAATTCTAGTTCCCATAGAATTTTGGGTAATTCTACTGAAATTAAACTTAAAAAAATGATACAGCATGCTATAAAAAGCTAGTTTTACCCATTGTTATGTTAATAGCATCCATATCGAGTTCAATAAGAAATATTGAAGAAGAACAAGTGTCATTGCGTCATCTCACTAGGCAACCATGCGAACCTGTACCTCACAGATTCACACCAAATTGAAATATGTTATTCATCTAAAGCTACTATTGACGCTTGCAAAAGAAGAAATCGCGACATTCAAAGGAAGCTACGAGAAACGAAAAAAAATTGAGCGCACATGAGCGAAAGACAGCCTGAGCACTCAAAAGTCACCTGACCCGTGATAACGCCTGCACACAGAAACGTCATACATTGTTACAGCCTCATACCTAGTCATAATTTCGGGCTTATTATTGGTAGAAATGCGATTAAAGATGACTACAAGGCCAGCTAGGTAAACAGGCCCTGAAGCGAAAAAGTCATCTGACCGTCTAGTCCAAACAGCACTGTAACCTTCATTATTTTCAACAAACGAAAAATACTGAGTGTTAAAATCCGAGATTGAAACAAGGAAGGTTACATTGATACTCAGGGGACTTTTCCGCGTCAGGGCCTGTTTATCTGTGACCACCGAGAGAGAAGGCCTCAATACTGAAACGTTAGGGCAAATTTAGGGCTTATTATTGGTAGAAATATGAATAAAATGCCCTAAAGATTATGATGTAACAATGTATTGCATTTCAGTAGCGAGGCCTTCTCTCTCGGTGGCAACGGTTAAACTAACTGGCTTTGAAATGACTACGTAGCCAACGAGA